>OX122899.1:8285395-8825395 GCA_944738965.1 Nebria brevicollis
ATAATTGTTGAATAAGGTTGCGGTGTGATTGTATAGTAGGGAACGGACGGATTGAATTGGATATTGCCGCGCGGTATACTTTTTGTCGATGGAAAAGCTAAGTCATCAATTGCCGTTTTAGAGTTATTGAATTGATTTACATATTCCATTCTGCATCGCTAAGCATTTAGAACGCCGGTTTTTCATTTTATCTTTTTCTTTTCGTAATTTATTGATGGATCCATAGATTTCTATATAAAATATCGATATATCTACGTAATGAAATTCTTTTAATATTGACAATTTCTTATATTTTTATTAAATAAATACATCACTAGAAAAACTTACATCCTATTTGATTATAATTTGTGATTATTCTGTGCCTTTCAAATCATATAGAAAAATTTGATATTGTTCTATAAAAAATGACAAATAATTTCTGAACTTATAAAAATCTTTCATCAAAATGATTATTAACGACAATAAGAATATTTTAAATATTTAATTGGAACATACATCCAATGTTTTCACACAATAGCTGTTATGGCAGACCTTATTAGCAGATTCAGTAATAATTCAACAATCTTATTACTATGTTGTATTGAAAATATGGAAAAACCGAGTACTTTTTTGCATAATATATCTCAAAATATAATAAGAAAGAGTAAGTTTTTGACTAAACATTTTTTCTAACTAAATTTCATGAATAGGTATCGAATAAATTGTGCACCGTAAGAAATAATTAAAAATTTACATATTGAAATTAAAGAGAAATATCTTGTTTTTCAGCAAAATTGTCTTAGACTTAAATAAATTTGTACAAAATTTTTACGTAAATAAATCATGTAAACTTATCTACGACGTTTCTAAAAAAAATTGCCAAATAATTATATTTCCGTCTCGTAATTAATTTCATTATCTGTTAAAATTACAACCTTGATAATGATATATAAATAATCACCCTTTTTTATTTTTTTATACCAAGTAATATTAATATTAGGAACTATTGTAATTAAGAAATATATTAATCTTGAGATTTTAACGAAAATACACTTTTTTATGTATGGTCTTACTATTATTGAAATTATGCCTGTGTGTGTTTGCCTGTGTGCGTGCCTGTGCGTATCCAACCATAATAATGTCCTTGTATAGCATAATGAATAATGAAATTTTCTTCAAATTTCAAAAATGTGTAATCTAATAACTCTTGTCTTAACAAAAACGGTCCAGAGCGAACCAATGCAGATGTTATCCTAATTTACAGCTTGCTCTGTGACTTATGTTACCAGCAGCATTTCATGAAACTTACTTGTGATAGTTGTTTATGCAATAGTAATTGAAATATGTATTTTCATTGTAATGTTACAGTAGTTCGTCAACAATATGAAGTGCAGGTGTACAGAGCCCATGTCCTGGCCGGCAACACAGCAGTACTCAGTTGCGTCATTCCATCATATGTAAAGGATTACGTCACGGTGACGTCATGGTTTCGGGATGATTCTATTTTATTACCTGGACCAGCAGACATGGGTGAGTTATACTTACATATATGTATAAACGGTAGTACATTGTATGCATTTTAGCCTATAGTAAACTTACATCTACCAAACAAACAACTGATTTATTATTTACTATATTTTGCTTGGTTCATCCTCAAGATTTCTTGTTTCTCTCACAGATTTTAATACAAATTTACATATATTACCTTTATATAATTATATTAAAACAACAACAATGAAGTACAAAGTCAGATATTCGTACTACAATGTAAATTAAATATTCGACATTGAGAAAAATACATTGAATGCCCTTGGGAATCGAACCCAGAATCTTCTGTGTTTGATTCCCAGGAGCATCGAAAGAATTTTTCTATATAATAATAATTGTTTATCGTTATACATTTTAAAAATTATAAGCAACGTAATCAGATTTTTATTATATCGTACGACTTACATAACAATTGAAGTTACATGTATGCAATTCTACAGTATTTTGTAGACAAACAGTTCAGATTGGAAACTGTAATTATTTAAATTCTAATAGTACGACGGTGTATGTGTGCGCATGCGTACTTATGTGTGTATAGATGCGCGCATGCATGAGTGTTTCGAATGGGCTTATTTGTTTATCTTCGTAATATGTTCCCATGGGACGGCCAAATCTGTATGAATAGAGAACATAATGAATTGCGTTTACAGATTTCTAGTTACAGAATATTCTACCTAATGTAAGAGCTAAGCATCACCATGCAAAGTTCTATGTATTTACACGTAATATCAACTATTAATATTGCTACACCATACTAGTTTGGAAAAATATTTTATCCGCACTAACAAAATTAAAACAAATATGTGAAATTTGCGGGTAAAAATTTCTGTTAAGCTTATATTTCAAGGTTTAGTATTAAACCCTCCTAGTAGTACGGGTTTGTCGTTTTGTTTGCAAATATACTTAAGGCTCCTATTGTGTCCTGAGCTGGTAGCAATGAAGGGAACAAATTACGATCGATAGATTTCGGTTTCAATGTTGAATTTTCAATCTGCCTACCGATTTTAGTAATTGGTTTCTATGATTACGTTATTTGCAAAACTCTGCATATTTCTATGAATGTTATAATTTCTTGAGCTAGTCAAATTAGAGGGAAAATTCTCACACCATTTGTCTTTTATGTGAATCTTTCATTCGTTATTCTTTAATTATGACCTATTCTACGTACGACATTTTTATCAATATCGCACTGTTCATACATCCACGTATTCCGATTTTTGTTTCTTCTAGAGACACCACAAATACCTATCAAAAATTTCATTTCCATAGCACTCACACGAAATGTATGCTTGGTTTGCCAAACCCAACATTCACTACCACATATCAACGATGGGACAAGTACACCATTGCACACATATCATCTTGCATCCTTAGTTATATTAAAATTTCTCGCAAACATTCCTAACACTTGTAAAATTTTACAAGCAGACACTCTTCTCTCAATCTTGCAATCATACTTTACATCGCTAGAGAATAAGCTACCCAAATAGACAAACTTTTTAACTTGCTCTAGTCGATGTTCATTTACCACAATATTACACACTGTCCTACATTCATTCTTTTCGAACACCATAACTTTTGATTTATCTACATGCAAGTGCAAGATTTATATCCCTTCCTACTATGCTTATACTTTGTATCATTCTACTCAATTACTCTTCTGATTCACCAAAAACCACAACATCATCTGCATAAGCTAAAGCAGAAACAGTTATTCCACCAACAGTTACGCCATCATTTTCTCCACAAACAGTAGTCTCACTAATCCGGCACTGCGCCGGGCCGATCCTCCTGTAGTCCGGCGTTTTTTTTAGACGGGCAATAAGGTTTGTAAACAAAGAGAAAGTGTTAAAAATGCCGTTTCAGGCCAAGAAACAGACTGAAATTGACAATTTTTTCATTCTAATGGAATAGGCCTGATAAAAATATTTGTTTTTTATATTATGTATTTTAATATTTCGAAATCTTTTTTATATTACTAGGTGTAATATCCAGTACTCCAGTATTTTCAATAATCCGACACTACCCCGGTCTGATATCTACCGGATTACTGAGACTCTACTGTAATATATATTAATAGTTATTCTATTTATTGCAAATATCTTTGACTACAACGATTTCCCAAAATGGTAGCATTTATACCTTTTACTATAAACTTTTAAGTGGACATATATTATTTGCGGTACATATGTTTAATCAGACATAATTTCGATTAATTGCCCTATCTTTCGGACAAACAGTATATGGGGATTCGATAGTTGTATATAATTACAGACACCTGATATCGACTGGTGGTGTCCGATAGCACTTGTAATTCGAATTCGACGTGACACTCAGATAACGTCCATCGGCTAGTATATAGCCAGTGGATATACTCGACATGCGCATCACGCTGTCCACTACCTATATGTCAATATATGTCTGTCTGTTCTGGCAGCCGCACAAACTCATGTGTCCCTTACAACCCTGGTTCGGTCTGTTTGGCACACATTCGCAGTCGTTGACCGGCGTGCAATTCTCTTTCTCTCCACTCTCATATTTAACTTTGTATCTCTCTGTATATCATGGAATACAGGCTTAAAATGGTTAGAAAGAAGGTGGCAATTAGAAATACCTTGATGTTATTTAATCGTCGAAAATAATGTTAAGGGTCTAAAATCAAATAAATATTTTAGCAAAATGTCATGCCTAAAATCCTTCTCAATCAACTGTTGTCAAAAATGTCAATGCTATTGATGGATATATTTTGTTTATTGACAAAAATTCACCATGCGAAATTTAAGGTATTGCTGCAATCAATGCTAACCGGTTCGCCTAGGGCGAGCTGTGAGCATTGACAAAGCCAATGCTTGTACTTATAAATTCTATACACTAGAATGGTTTTTAAATCATTTAATTCAATAAATTATTAATTTTTGATCTAGATACTACATACTTCGAATAAAATTAATACCATAACTAAAAATTTCGCTGCCTCATTTTTCACAAATAAAATCTATTGCAGCTTTCTAATTTTTAGTAACTGCAAAAAAAATAATGTAGCAGTTACATAAAATGTTTTTTTTTTAATTGATAACAAATATTAGTGATTTTGATTAGAACAAAATTTAGTGAAAAATGGTGTGAATTATAATTGATAGCTGCTGTATCTATTTTCTATGAACAAATCTCGTCGGTTAGTAAAATAACTCAATAAAAATTAAGTTACCTGCTATTCAGTACAGAAATGTTTAAATGTTCTTTACCTTATTTTCATGCACTCTGGGATGATTTATAACAAATATGTTCTACGTGTTAATCGAATTTAATCAAATCAAAATGTTCAAAATTAAAAATGATTTAACTTATAAACTGCTATATTTTATGTTAATTATTATTTTACATGACTGGTTTATAGGAAATGATTGCATATGTTTGTATTTTATGTAAACTAAATAATAGCCTGAAACTTAAAATATGTAAATTTGATTTCAATGGTGTTTTGAGAAAACACTGACATACAATTGCAATGAAAATTATGTCTGATTACATAATTTTATTATATATAAGTTTTAAAGTATAATTTATCGAGCAGAATTGAATGTTCTATCAAAGAAATGATTTATTCTAAAAAGATGCATATTTATAATTGTAATAATGCAAAAAAGAAAATAACTGAATAAAGGATTCATACTATTTAAAAAAAAATTATTTTTATTTGTGTACAGCATCTGTTACATATTGATTTTATGTAAATATGTAAATTTTAATAAAAGCTACAACTTGTTATCATTTTAATCTTGGTTAGATATTGCTTCGTTTAAAAAGATACAAATTTAAAATATTACTCTATTCGTAGTAACGGATCGCGATATACATGCATATTTTTGGTAATACAAATACAAGGACTGATAGATATAATCTGCACATTCCATAAGTTGTAGCTGTAAATTTATACGCTTGTTTAGTATGTCATATATGAATTTAACTAAATTACAAACCACAAAACAAAAACATTGTTAAGTCCTAACGTTTTATTGACAAATCAACTTGAAGTGTGATTTTTTTTCGTTGATTTATTTGAATAAAATTCTATTATTGGTATTCAGTAATACCACAGAAAATATATAATATTACATGTAATATACTAATGTAGAAATAACCGATAAATGAGCACAGCTGTTATTTTTGTTTACACATCCATAATGCGTTAGTTTATTAGCGGAGGCGTCAGCTTGAATCGTGAATTGGAATATATTAGAAGAAGTATATTTATACTCGCCAATGTAGTCCAAATTATAATCAAATAACACTTTTATTCTAATATAATCCCAAATAGCATAATGGTTGAAAAGTATTTTATACGAGTATCACATAGCAAAAATATCAAGAAAATTTAAAAATGCGAATGATGCGTATAATTTAATCTTCTTAAATGTTTAACCTGTTATATGCTGTCAATACATGGTGGTTTCTAACACTGAATTATTATGATTTCATGTAGGTATACAAAGGATTAAACGCTTGAAACCTGAATTAAATATTTTGCATCAATATACTAAGGCTTCCCTCACATTAATTCTATGTTCAAATAAACACACAAATGTAGAAATAACACAACACTCGTTGTTACGAGCAGTTTATCGAAATTCAGTCATTTTTATTTTTTAGGAAACTACATTTAATTTTTTAAGCTTATTCTTTTTAATGTTTTTGACTATCGTACATACATATTTAGATTTATTACAATTATGAAACTGTTGGCAAATTATTCTAAATGGAATGTTTGAACTTCATCGAATTGAAAAATAACGTGTTACTGTTTGATTAATATTTTATTTTTTAAATGCTTTTTTTGTGATATGCAAATTCTGGTAATTTTTATGATAATTATCTAGCGATCAAAACGCTATAGAGGAAAATAATATTAATCATAAAATATAAACTTTACAATAAAATATTAATTTTATTATTATAATACTTTAAAACGTAAACAATGTATTAATAATAAACCTTTGAAATATACATTTTATTGTTTTTGCATGTTTTCATTAATTTGGTATTGGCAATGCACAGAAATATATAGATATAAATATATAGATTACTTTACGCTAGTCACCCGATTAAAAATAATTATATATGCGTTAATAATTTCAGAATGACGTAAATTTCGATTTAAACATTCATTTAGATGCGTTTTTTCTAAGCGAAAACGTTGTACAGTAGTGGCCGTAAAACGTTTTTGATGAATTCTTTCTAACGCCTGCTCAATATTTGATATGCGTTCCTCGGTCGGCTTTGCTGTGGCTCGAGTGTTCAGTTAATACTCCAAGCTATCCGCGCTTGTTTATTTGATCGATTTTACTTCATAGCTAGAGGATCTCCAGCCATTATTACAAACAACTTTTTTTTCTATCGTCGATATTATTGTTTTGCTAAGCCTTATCATATTCTGAATTTGCTTGGTCAATATAACCGATCTCGATCGAAATGAAGTTAACCATAACATTTGTTGGGCGAGCATTTTCGTTTTCACTGTGAATTGAAAAGAAAACAAAAAGAGAAAATTTTTTGAAGGACCAGCGAATAATAATGTCTTATTTCTTGCTGACAATGCTCGGTTGATTTGACTTCAAACGTCACAATGTGTAAATTGATTATTTCCTACTCTGCTCGTTCACGTTGTGCGAATGCGAACGGCTATCATTTTTATACCGGGTAAATACGATGGTTCATTTTAGATCCGAGTTTGCGTTTGTCGAGATGAGAAACTGGTGGATACAAGTTATGAGAAATATACGCTGTACGGGAAATGTGAGTATTTACCGGTAAATGCTCACCACATCGCAGAAATAATTGCCCATGCACATTATCGCCGATAAATCTAGGGAAATATTGAAATCTAGGTTACTTCAATTTAATTGCAATTCTCGAAATATGTATTTTCTGAATAATAACAGACAGTAGATGTTATTTTGCGCCATAAGTGTTTTATTTGTAAGTACTCATTTAGAAATTTTGTACAGTATAAGTATTGTAATCATGAAAAATTTCGATCTCAAGATTTTAACGGAAATATACGTTTTCACCTTCCTTGAATCGATTACGACTATTTTTGGAATGACGGCCGTCTGTGTGTGTGTGTGTGTGTGTATGCTCTCTACAGCCTAAACGGTTGAAGTTATACTACTTATGAAACTTTAAACTTAAGATTAACATATACCTCCTATTTTTGAAAAAAATATTCAAAGCGGAAGTGCCTGTTTACTCTAGTAATTTTCTGCAGTTTCTGCAATAACTCAAAAATGGTTACAGTTGCAGAAAAATTGTATGGACAAAAATTAACGGTATTTGTATTTCCACAACTTTTGATCGATTTTTTTTTCCGAGAAGAGTACTGGTTTCAAAGTAATGGCTATTTAAATTTCTTCTTTTTATATTTATTTATAAATAAATTGTATCATCTGCGCCTGTCAATTGTTTAACAAAATAGACTTAAATAATTTGAAGTTTGACATTTTATATTTATTCTAAGAAATACATTTAGTGTAAAAGCAATCTAAAGGTTAGAACAAATATTATAAATTAGAAAAATAATGAAACTACGATGTGGTTTAACCCAAATCCGTATAAGGAAGTTCGGTGCATGACACTGCAGATGTTTGTTTCTAAATAAAATGTATTTACGCTTCTAAATAGTCATTAGCATATTTATAGTAGTTATTTTTGGTACGAACGTCCGTTAAAGTTATTGTTTATAATTAATATTGAATCATAATCACGTTTCTCTTATTAAACTAACATTGTTGTCAATTCTGTTTAATTAGGATACATATTTTGTTGAGATTAGGGAAACCGGCCAACGTTAGTTATATTAACTACTAACCAAATGGTGGATATTGTCGATTTAACGACTATTATGAAAGTATTAGTTAAATAATAGGTAAAATTTTCTAAATTGTTTTGTATCTATCGTATTTGATAAAACTTGAAATAAATAATTTTTTTTTGTCTGTGTAATAAATATAAATATATGTAATAAATATGTCAATTTGTATCAAAATCATGTTTTCATCTGACTAATCTTAACATTGCAAGAAAGTATACTCATAAAAACGATTCTTAAGTGAGTAAAAGAGTATCTCTGTCGCTGGACACACATTTGATTCAAACGGCGAACGGAACCGAAAACCCTTTCAAATAACTCGCCATGTCTTTCGCGTCCGGTGTAGTGTTTGAATTTGTGTTATGTGCGAGACCGACAGCATCCGCCACATATATTATATACTTTTATCATGATCTCTACACTTCCGTACTGATTTTTCTTTCTTATTCTATCTTATTCTTACTTCTTATTGAGAAGTTATATTTTGATGTAATACAACTGTCGTTCGTAAAGAATCTAACTGGAGCAGAAGTAAACACGTTTTTACTGCTACATTTTCGAAACTTTATTTCATACTGTATTGTTAATGAAACTGACTATATTATATGTATATATTGTTTCAAGTATTTATGATAGTTTGTTAAAGAAAATAGAGGAAACCGGGGAACCAATGGAAACATGTGTTTGTTAAATTTTAAACAGTCGCTATATTTCAACCAAAAAGTTTAATTTGTTCTACATATCTTACGGCTTGGTACATCGTTGGGAAATAGATACATTCATCATAAATATGTACATTGTAACAATATGTATTATAGAAAACAATATATGTAAATATGTTTTACATCTCTCGATTGTAGACGCCTGAGGAAGCACAAGAAATGTCGAAGCATTGAGACAGTGTATTATTTTGAATATATTATGAAAATGTATAATTTTATGTACATATGCATACATCGATCGAAGTGTACATACATGCATCATCAGGTTTAACATATATTGCAACACTCAGCAGATGTATTTAAACATGATTTTTTGCACAATTACAGCGTAAATAAATTGATTTAATAAATACAAATATAACATGGTTTATTGTTTTATATTCTGTTAATTGAAAAAGGCACAAATGTATACATTGAAAGATAATGCACGAAGATATCAGATAAGTGTTTCTAGTAATTTTATTATAATTTGATCAATATCACATATGTTGGCTAAAGCAAACAGTCCATCTTGTGATGTCCAAACGGTGTATCTTACATTGTTTATTTTATTCTATTCTTTGTGTCCGTGTATATAACAGAGTGTGACAAGAAGCTGTATGTACACATCTTACTTAAAACTCGTGACACCCTTACCAACGCAGATTCTAGTCCGAACCGAAGAAGTTCTAGTAGGGCGCGAAGAGTTGACAACTTCGTATTCAATTTAACTTTCTTTTGCCTGAGTCCCACTGTCGCGAGTCTCGTCGACAGAAAACCTTTTCTTTCTAATGGCAACAGGGTTAACTTAGTTTTCGTCTCCAACGAAATGACCGATAACTACGCTACGCCGCGAAAAGAATGAAAATACCAAAGAAAAAGATGCTCACTGACTAATTTGAGAATGGACAAGTTTACATCAAAGTTATTTCACTTATCTTTTAAATTTTTGTATTCTTTTTAGTTCCATAGTTATTTTTCAAATAAAAGTTATTACATAAGGAAGATATGGAATACAATTTTATTAGTATAAATTTTGAAGATTTTTATTACTTATATACACATTTTGACCTTCCCTGAATCGAGTCTGATTATTTTTGGATTGACGTGAGTGTGGTAGTGTGAGTGTGTATTAGTGCTCTACAGTCAATGACAAAGGAAAATTATGAAACTTTAAACTTTAAACCAAAAGTGCATTTTTACTCTAGTAGTTTCTGCAATATTTCCGAAACAACTGCACACACAATAAAAATATTAACATTAAAATGAAAAATATATTTATTTCGCAAAACTTTTATAAGAAATTTTTTTTTTTACAATGTGCCAATTAAATTAAAATTGCTACTGTATTTCTTAAATTTATTATTTATGTTGCCATAGCTACATAGGAATGGGAAAATATATTTAATAAATCGTATCAAATATGCCTGTTCACTTTTTATTGGGATAACAGAATATATAAAAATTATTTTGAATTTGACAACGTATTTTGTCACAAATAGATTTAGTGAAAATGTGATACAAAGGTTAGTAATATATTAGAAATATATATAACAATTTTCTTGTATTTCGAAAACTAAAAAGCGTTTAAATAATTTCTTATAAAGCATAATAAATAATAAATTTTTCATGAATATTTAAAATTTTATTTAATTATAATCTTTCTATGTAAACAATATATACTTACTACTTATAAGAAAATGCAGTGCAAGATACTGTATATAATGTTTAAATATTTGCATATGATAATTTGGGCAAAAATGTAATCGTTTAAAATCGATAGAAATATAGGTAAATGCTATGAGCAGGGTAAAAATATATAGCAATGTAGACAACAGCGTACATCGTAACTTGAGTAGTCTACACGCGTCGGCAATAAAAATTGATCAAAAAGTGTTTCGCCATGCCAGCATCTCTGTACAGTGTACTATGAAAGCAGACTGTTGACGGGACAACCACAATATCAAACTTTAACCTTTCTGTAAATAAATCAAATTATTTGCTTTCTTGAATCTTTTAGCGATATTTTTGAAAACCTCACGTAAATGTAATAAATATATGTATAAAAATTATTTTTCTTCGTTAAAGCCATTACAGAATTAAAAAATTACTTTAAAATTACAAACGAAATGTTTAGTCTGCCTCGAATATAAAATTATAAATAAATTAAGTATACCATACACTTTTCAATTTTAATTTCTGAATTAATTTTTTAAACATTAATATGTCAATATATTTTGCGTTATTTTGTTTTCCCGTTAAAATATTGATATGCAAAGTTTATATGAATTGTCAGTAACAATTTTCTTATAATTGGTACACTTTTTGCGGATTATGTGCTAAACTTATTCATTTTTCATTTAATTAGAATCGATTTCAAGTTTTGATTGCAATATCATAAAATATGTTAATAAATTAATAGTCTTTTATTATCAGTAAAAAACTTTGGTTGCTATAAATGGCTCTTTGTAATTGAATAATGGTGAATTAGTGATCACTTATCAAGATTAGCCAAAGAAATGCACTGATTATTGCACAAAATCTGGCACAAGTCCAAACAAGTCACAACCAAGATTGTATAGTCTTGATTTATTCTTGTAACATTATACCGACAAAACAGGAAGCCGTGTTTCAAGTAAACATATACAAAATACCATTTACAATTCCATGAACGTTCAATTCGACTATAAAATAAAATGTTGGATAGCTTTTCAGATAGATTTCATATCTCGACTTCTAACAAACTTCCAAACAAATTGTGATTTATTCGTTACCTAAAGGAGTTTATAATTTGGCAATTAAAATCAAAATAATAACACATTTACTATTCTTGTTTGAATCATTCTTTAGTTCTTTCGCGAAAATTGCAATTGAAAATATTGATATGACGAAACAAATTGTCAACTTCCTTAAATAACCGGAAACAGTCTCTGAAAATCTTGCTTTCCGCCATTGCATGATGAGTGGTAAAGGTCTTTAACTGTGTAATCTGTAGTAGTTATATCGTCGTATTTTTCTGGTTATCGTAGGTGGCCGTTATGTAATGACTTCCGGTGCCGGGGACTTGCACATCCGGTCGGCACGGCTTGAAGACGGTCTTGCCAAGTATTCGTGCCTCACACTTCACTCGCTCACGCAGGAACGGAAACGAAGTGCGCCTGCTATACTCACCGTAACAGGTATGTACTTAATACAAAACACGTATGTTATTATGTTGCATCTTTTCCATTAACAGCAACTTATACACTCACTAATCATTGGTATTATTTATTTATTTACTATTATTATTACATAATTCTTAGATGTTTTCTAAAAACAATTTTTATTCGTTGCACATTTATCTCCAAGTTAGATGTATTTCTAAAATATGAAACTGAAACTTATTGAGCATTTTGATGTATGTGCACATTTACTAGTTATTGCATATATTAGTTTTATGAAGCGAGAATTATATATTCATGCATATTTGTGATCAGAACGATGTAAACCGCATATCTAACTATGGACACATTTGCGTAAATACAGCAGGATTATTTAAACCGAAGAATTTCACAAGATTTGAAATAATCCTGTCGCATAATATATGTATATACACATATAATGCACGTTATTTGAATTCGATTAACATGAACAAATATACGTATATTAGTGTGAATAATGGGTATTTGAACTGTTATACAATTAATTAATTAAATCGCACAAATTGAACGTTTTCCGGATGCCGCGGTTGCGAGACTATTATCTCGCGGCAACGAAAATGTTCTCAATACACAGCGCTTGCTAACCAACAACCACAGCTCTCCTGTGGTTTCAAATCTTACTTGTTAGAGATACTGTTTTTGACTATTAAAATACCATTAACCCAGTTGACATGCATTACATTATATTATCTCAATTAAACTAAGTAACATGTTTTAAAATTAATCTCAAATTGCGACATTAGAAAAATATTTTTTTGAAGCAGAATTGAATAACTAGTTTGGAACTGTTGGCGTGTTTAAATCGAGTATTTTCGTAAAAGAAACATTTCACATTTTCAAGTTTCTATAATAAACTTGAAACAGTGCGATAAATTAGTGATAGTCATCGAAAGCGAAATCATTAAATGATATGGCGTTATCGAAATACGTATCTAGGAATAAATGAATGAAATGCGGAACCAGTTGCTTCGCATTCGCGACCGAAGCCTCTTGGTTCCGATGTTAGTTCATTTAAATTCCCAATGGATTTCGTTGGCCGGAGAAGTTCTCGACGACGATAAACTGATAAGAGCATAAATATATTGCAGAGGCGACAGGTAGCATGCCACCACGTCTGGCGCCCCGAACGCTCACCGCGATCACGGCAGAAAGTGCCACGGACGTTCATTTGAGTTGCCCGGCGCAAGGGAACCCACCACCTATTTTCAAGTAAGACCTATTATAATGCTTTGTTTTTTAAAAAATGTACTACAAACAATAAAAGATTATTTATTATATATTATGGAAATAATGGTAGTATTAACAATAGATTAATATCTATATAACGAACAAAGGTGTAAATTGGATAAAACACAATTGACAATTCAAATAAATATATTGTTGATATTATCCGTTGTTCGTAAGACATTTGTCGTTTCTTCTTCCCTGAAGACTAATTTATTTGCCAAATTCAAACGATGCCATCTGTTGCTTTATATTAATTATCATTTACAAATATTCGTGAACGAAATTATCGTCGGCGGCGCTAGTTGCATTAATAAAAATGTCGAGCGTAATGACCGTAATGACCAATGTGTTTGGCAATTGTGAACTATGCAATAAAGTGAACTGATTCCAGCCGCTCTTTACCAAAACGAATCACTATTAGAGTCGGAATCTTTTATTTTGTGTTCTTTAAAACTGTATTTTGATAGTAACTGTTATTTACAAATCATGTGTGAGTTAGCCGAAGAATTTACTTCGTAAGATATGATAGATATGTTGTTCCTTCGAAATGTATGAAATAAATAAACAGTTGATCGGTTCATGAATGCCCGGTGTAAGGACACATTTTTGTAGTACATTAGTTTTACCGGCAGAGAGCGAGTTGTTAATTTCGTTCACGAATAGATGACTCTGGACATACAATTTGCATATTAGTTTTCCCTTTTATTGAGCTTCTTTAAAATGACAATATGGGCAATGTAATACCGTAAAATTGTAATAACACGATAATCTTGGGGATGCTGGGATCCTGGTAGCAATGTGCTACTAGTCTACTTCTTCCAATTTTTGTAGGGGCTGCCAACTAATAATTGGTGTCCTCCCATAAATGAATAAAAACATAGATTTGTATGAACTACTGAATGAGAATGGTAGTTCATATTGTTTAGAGACCTGATTGTTAATTGAGTAAGTTGTGTTTAATTAACTTATATTTATTACAATAGTTTATTATTCTTATCACCATTCAATTACTTGTCAGTTTAATTACAATTACTCAATACAAGATGTGTAGTCCTAAAGTGACACAATAACGACAGAAATGTATGCTTTATTATCTCAATGTACAATTTTTGTTCCTGTAAAGACTGGTTAATATTTCCGTTGGTTATTTTGAATTACCAATCCATATCAATAACTTGGCAATTGGCGATAATTCTCGCTATATCGTCATTTGTCGTCACATATTATATTTTGGATATCGAATACCATACAAAATGTAATTTCATACAGAAATTAATCTTAACAACCCTGGCATGTGAACTTTATAACAAAATTAAAATAATATTAAACATTCAAAAAGTTGCATACGAGGGTAGTCAAGTATTTGAATACACATGATAATGGAATGAAATGTTTGCCTTAGTTGGTATCGTGAATATGGCGATCAATTACAACCGGTAACGTCATCGCCTCGGATAATACCCACACAAGATATTTTATATATACGACGCGTGGAGCCGGAGGATTTCGGGCGGTGGTCATGTAAAGTATTCAATCAGTTTGGCGAACAGCGATTAGACACCCACTTAACCGTCACTGCCCACCTAACCGTTCATGTGGTACCACAAGTGCAGGTTAGTATAAAGGTTACTATTGACTATCGAATTACGGAACTGTTCAAACCATTCAAACAATCAACTCAATTTGGTTTAATTTATTATTTCATTATTTACCCAACATTTGTAGATAGATTTATAAGTTATCTTTACACAGATTTCGCGTATAGAATTACTGATTGTTCACGTGTGATTTTTGTTGTAATAAATCTGATTTCTTTTCCAGGTAGTGAACTCGGGTGAAAATGCTGTGTTCAACTGTACAGTAACAGGTTCACCGGTCAGCTCAATTCAGTGGCTTCGTAACGGCGAACCACTTCTGGCGGGCACCGCGGATTCTGGCGGGCGCATTAGACAGCTCACCCCGCTTATCCTGAGTATCAGCTCGGTCACTCGGCATGATCGCGGCATGTACCAATGCATTATCCGCAACGACCGCCAAAGTGCTCAGGGCAGCGCTGAACTCCGTCTAGGAGGTATACAAAACTATATTATTTATATTTGTGCACACAAATACACGGCTGACAGACCTATTTCGATATTTAAACGTTGATTACACTAATTGACGTTCTGATGCGGGTGCAATCCGCATCATACTTTTACAATACTGTCACATATCTATTTTATAAATCCAATTCAGTATTGCTATATTTTTTTAAATACTTCCATTTATTGGAAAACAAATTTATACATTTCAATTGTAATTTAAATCGTTTTTACTTTTTATACGCAGTATAAGTATTGTACTCATGAAACATTTCGATCTCAAGATTTTAACAGAAATATATCTGTTGACCTTCCCTGAATTGAGTCTGACTATTTTTGAGATGACGTCTGTCTGACTGTTTGTGTGTATGTATGCGCTCTACAGCCTAAACGGTAGAATATAAAATTATGAAACTTCAAACTTAAGATTTGTATATGTCTGGCAGAAAAACCTCTTATTTTTGAAAGGAATATTCCTACCGGAAGTGCATGTTTACTCTAGTCATTTTTTGCATTTTCTACTATAACTCAAAAACGGTAGTACTTACAACAAAATAAGTTAGAATGAAAATAAAATATATTACTATGTCGCATAACTTTTATTTGAAGATACTTTTCAAAAAAGGTACCGGTTACAGAAAAAAACAGTTATTTTCAATATCCTGCCATAACTCAAAAATGGTAGTACTTACAGCAAAATTAGTTAGAATGAAAATAAAAGATATTAATATTTCGCATAAGTTTTATTTGAAAAGATTTTACAGAAAAGGTACTAGTTACAAGAAAAATAAGTTATTTTCAATATTACCTTCAATACTTCTCACGTCTACTGCATTATATACTTGACCACCGTTGGTCATGTTGGTATGTGGCATGTCTGTCGCATTCTTATACGCATTTTGGTTAAATCGTTAGGATTTATAAAACTTTAAATTTTTTTGAATTCTAACCATCTAATTAAAATGCGTATAAGAAAATTCACTGACGGACACTTTTTTTAACTGTATTTGCACTTATGAATTATTTGATCTACTATAATTTATTATTAATGAATTGAATTAATTGTTTAGTGTTGAAAACATTTAGATATGTTTGTTTTGTCACTAGGACGACTCCAGTTTTGAATTATGTTTTATGTTTATATATAATAATACACATAACTAGACAAGTTTTTTTTTATTTAATACAGACAGAAAGTTGTGTAATAATCTTAATGTGAAAAGCGTGATAAGTTTGTGAGGGTAATACAATTATTTTCTAGTTTTAATAATATTATATGAAATTGTTTGCTATGAGGAAAATGAATTCGTGGTCGTGGCAAATAATAAAAGTTTACGGAACGAATAAAGTAAATTTGAAAATTGTTCTTTTTGAAAATTATTTAGTGGTACAACACATGGTAACGTAATAAAGTCACGACGTAATATGAATGAGGTCATTTCGATTATATAGGCGCTGTAAACTGTTTCTATTTTCTGGACACACTTAATGTTGCGGTCGTTTCAACTAATACTGAATTAATAATAAGAATAATAAAAGTTTAATTGAAATTTATTATTTAGGAATTTTGCCACCCAAATACCTTTCGGAGACCTATAACATCTATAAATACAATACACGAATGGTACGAAAGTACTAGTGATAAGAAAATGGCTATTGAAATTTTATTTATTTTTACATAATTGAACAGAAAAACAAAATAGAATGAAATATTCAAAAGTCCAAAAATCTATAGAAAATACGTATAAGAAGTTCAGATTTTTTTTCTTATAGAATCATAGATAAATAATCTAATTATTAGTTATATTTCAGACACTTATAAACTAATTATAATAAAATTGCATTTGAAGCATCGTAGAAATGAAATTATAAAATGCTTGAAGCGAACATAAAAGTCTGTACAGGTACTATAGATTTCAGAATCGATTCATTTATGTAAATATATCTTTTATATAAAGTTGAAATGAGAAGATTACTAAAGAAAAATTCTTTAAAATTTTGACAGTAATACTAAGTATGTTAAATTTCGAGGAATGACTACTGCAATCTGAAAAATAAATTCACTTTTATAACAAGTTTAAATTGGACACGCAGACATTTTTTTCCTAAGTTAATCGAGATACGAATCCCCAGCGAGTATTTGAGGTAAACCGTGCAACACGGCACAGTTACAGACATAGGTATATGAAAAAGGTACAATGTCGTTTATATGATGTTGAAAAATGAGAGTACGGCTTGTAATAGAAGACACTCGCACCCACAGTTGCATATACAAACACACAAACATAGCGCACAACGTACAGACAGAGGTAAAACGCAATATTTCGTGTCAGACATTTAAATAGATCCCTTTATTATCACGTTTGCCCACCGCACATGCACACAACCACATCTGTGCACTCGTCCACTATTGTTTTCGGAGCTTCATTCTAATGATAATCCACTACCTAACAAGAACACATCTAGCATTGTAATTTTAAAATGTTTCCACCAAATTAAATTATTTAATTCCCTTTGTTATTGACCAATTGCCTGATTCATTGAATGCTTAAACTTGCCACGTAACTGAATGAGATGACAAGCATCATTCCAATTGTTTGTATTACAAAAACTAAAAACCATTCACCACTGCAACAAAAACGATATTCGCAAATACGTATTTCGATTACATAAGAGTGATATTCAAATTGCACATTTTTATTGTTTTACTAATTTATAATATTTTAATAAATTTTGACACTTTTTCACAAAATATAATTCTTATAATAGATATTAAATGACAAATTTCAAATTATTTAAGTATTTTGTTTTTCTTATAAATAATTGACAGGTACAGTCTAAACTGTAAGAATTATCTTGATAATTTTTTATACGAAGTAATAAGACCTACCCTGAATCAAGTCTATTTGTATGTGTGTGTGTGTGTGTACATAAATTGTCTAAACTTTAGACAATTTATGTACACGCACACACACACACACACAAATAGACTTGATTTAGGGAAGGTCTTATTGCTTCGTATAAGAAAGTATCAAGATAATTCTTATAGTCTCCTTGTAGTTCGATATTAAATATGACCACATCATAATTTTGCCATAACTTTATGTAAAACTTTTCTTTTAAGGTCGTTTGTTTTCACCAAAAATTTACCCTCGTAGTATTTAGATTCGGGTGCGTTCTAACACACTTCAAGGCCACGTTTCTGATTGGTCACAGACCAGAAGCCGCGAAACCAGCGAATAAACATGTAGTAACACGTTTCACAAGATTCCTAACAGATCCTAAATAGGTTTGGGCAAGTCCTAAATATATTTCAACTTGTCTCATACAGGTTTACTGCGTTTATATAGATTTTTGTGATCTGCAAATTGATTTCTTACGCCACAATCTTATAGACCAATCAGATATGCGGCCATAAAATGTTTCAAAATTGACTGATCATAAATAGTTAAAAAAATATTTTTTAATTTTGTTAATTTGATAATTGCTATTGAAAATTTGACATATTACGACCAGAGGCCATTATTAGGGGATAATTTTCTGAAGACGTTTATTTTAATTGTAATGTTGGTTTGTTTAAAATTCGGAAATACATACATACATAACATCATTGAAATGATCGATATAGGAAAATTATTCTGGGATAAGGTTTACTGTTCGTAATTTGGTAAATTTGCAAAAAAATTACATATTTAGGTAAAATAGCAAATTTAAATTATACTAAAACAAAAATGAATTCATTCCAAAATTAAAAAAAGAGCCATTAGTACACCGTTGTTTGAATGTGGGCTACTTGCTAGGTAAGGTCAACAGGTCATTAGAGTAACATTTCGAAAGTATAACTGTGTAAGTGTACGCTTAGTAATAACCAGTGAGCAACCGCGTCGACTGTAATATTTTCTATAATTTCCCTTAACCGTAAGGTGGTGGTTTTCGTTTCGTAGACTAGAGTCGCACACGCGGGCACAGGGCTTTTATTCACGTATAAAATTATTTTATGAGAAAAGGCAGGAAATGTGGGTTTCCATGATATATTGTTGACGGAAGTTTAAACTCATTTCCTGTTCCCTTTTTCGCGCTCAGAATTCTCGCTGGTTACACTGTGACCGTTATTGCGAACCGGTTTGCATGACGTGAAACGAAGCACCTCCTTCCCCTACTCACTGTTTCTCTTGCCCCACTCAAAGGCGAAGAGAGACGCATTTTGCTAACCACAACACTTTACGCTGTTGATTTTAACCTTGGTAATACACGTCATAAACTCGTCCGTTCCTGGCTATCCTGCCTTTGTTTGTGTATATTATAAAAAATATATATTGCTTAATAACTTAACCCTTGTATGTAATGCCTCATAAAACTTTCCCCTATTCGCATTGTTTTTGATTTTATGTTATATTTGGTAGTTTTTTTTACCGGATGTGATATATTTGCTCCGAACTATTGTTCGCTAGGTCAGCGTTGTCTAGGGATATGTTACCAAACTATTATATTGTTTTTATAGGGCTTGTACTGTTTTTTTATGTGAAAACCGAAATGCTCAATTGTTTAAAATAGCCACAACATTCCAATTCCTAATTTAAATATGTACGTTGCGATTGAGATGCTCTTGTGTGGAATTAACGTAACCTTTCAATATGCGCACCACCAATTTTATCGAATAGAATATTCCGATTCGGACTTTGCTTTTCAATTTGACTTGCATCTAGTACATGTGCTTTTATAAAATGAATTTGCATTTTATGTGCATCCTAATTGAATGATAAACGTATATTTCTTGAAAATGTTGTAAATAATATTATGTGTATTGGCAATTCAAATAAAAGTGATATGTTCATTTTTCAATTAATTCCAACTTTATTTTACTCTAAAACTGATTATTAAAATTGCAGCATGACTGAAAATTACTGCACAAGTGTAATTTTTACATCTGTGTTGTGATTGAGTGCGTAATTTTTTGATTTATGGTATTATCAGGGAATGATTTTTTTTAATGGAATTTTAAGAATACCAACAAATTTTCTGATTATCCTGATATAGTTATATATATCATACTACATCCTCAAAAATAGGCTGTTTTCTTGTTAGGCATATACAAATCTTAAGTTTAAAGTTTCATAATTTTTATCTACAGGCTCACAACCTAACACAAACACACATGCGCGAGCGCGTGCACAAATAGACACACATACAGAGATGGCATTCTAAAAATAGACAGACTCGATTCAGGGAAGGTCAAAATTTATATTTCTGTTAAAATCTCGAAATCGAAATTTTTTTATACGTATAAGAAAGTAAAAATCGCTGTCTGTTATTATAGATACGATTCCTGAACTTCAGTACACCTTCATCGAGCAAACGCTAAGACCAGGGCCTCATGTATCACTTCGGTGTTCTGCAACAGGATCACCTCCACCGCAATTCAAGTGGCTGCTTGATGGTGATCCGCTCTCTGAACTAACAGCTGGACACAGGTAACAATATGATCATCAATTAATAACATATCTCCCTCATGTTATAAATAAAACTCTACTAAAATAAAGTAACCAAGGTAGCTGACAAGCAAAATGGTAAACTACGAACACGTTGAACATCTATCTAGTTGTTCGTGATTCGGTTAATATATTTTCACTTTACGGTGAATTCGTATTGCGACAACAATGATTACGTTGTAGTAGTTTACGAATTCCGCGTCACTCAATGTCAATTCATCATAAATATAAAAGATGAGAAATTCTATTATATGGTTCTGGAGCCAGCTCTGGCGTACGTTATTTTCGACTATATACATGACGTAGAAATTTGAATAATATCATCATTGCGTTCAAATTTTACAAAATTGACACGTACCGACAGTAACCACCGAGATTTTATATACCCAAGGAAGCGTTACCGATATATTTGAAGCAAATTCGATAGAAACTCTATCGCATGTACTTATTTTAAACAAAGTACATGTACTCATTTTAAATTCTTCTATTTTTCCTGCCAAATAGTACTACACTTTTTTATATTTTATATATTATATTATAATTATTTATATTTTATTTTACATGTAACAAAAATAATTAATAAAACAATTTTGATTTATACATTAAAATTCGCATAAAATATTTTTTATATAATCGTATGTATTAAATATTGATATTTTAAAAGTATAATTCTTTTGTTGTTTAATTACAAATTTTGTTCAGATAAATAAAGTAGGTAATGAAAATAAAATTATTTATTTGATATATATTCTAATAAATTGCAATTTTTATGAATTCTATGTATTCTATTTTAAAAACTAAATATTCGTAAATTTCTAGTTTATATAAATCTATAATTCTAATTATGTATAAAGTGCATAAATATAGGCATACATACAAAAACTGATACGCTATTCATAACTAAGTATATAATTTGTAAATGTAATTCGTAACTCAAAATTTTGGTATGTGGATTCAATTATCATTTAACTAAAGATAGCACAACAAACATTTCTACTACACATGTGTTTCATTTAATAAAAGACTTCTAAGTGTATTATGTTTCATTTCAACCGATAGGCAAGTCTATTAAGTTGCTTAGTGATGAATTGCCTTGCTAGATTAAGGTAAACAATTTAATATAGACCTTTTCCACACGTTTTGTTCAATTAAATCTTTTTCAAAATACACAAAATAAGCATTCCCTGTTTTTTAAAAAAGGACTACTTTCTAAAAATTAGGTTTTCTATTTTTATTAAATGTAACAATTTTAGAACATAACAATCAAAGTCGTAAATCATACGATTTAGAGGTAGTTGAGTGCGATTAATTTTACAAAATAACCCAAATCGAATATCAACAGTCTTAAGAACTGTATAGTAAAGGGTGATTTAATTAGAAGATTGTTAAGTAGTTTGATTAGGTATCTCACGGTATGAACAGGCTACCACGGTTGTCCCTGATCAAGTATAGCCCCCTACACGTCTGCTTGTGGCGGTATTGATCGTGTAAACCAGGATTACAGACAAACAATGGTTTATATTGGTAATAATTCTGTCAATTGGTTATTACCGTTACCACGCATTGGCATTGTGGTATTTCTATAATGAAAGTGTGTATACAATTTGTATAAAATAAAGTTGCTAGATTACTTGGAGCAACTGAATTTTTCGTAATTTGTTCATATTTTTTCCGACGATGTTTACATCATTTCAATCGAATCGAATTTAAAATACGCTAATATTTTAGGAATTTTAATAATGTTTGCGAGAAATTTTCATATTTCTAAGGATGTGTACAATGGTATACTTGTGCCATCTTAGAAATAAATGTAACTCTGATACGATTGTTAATTTACTTTTCTTTCTACTTGGTGATGGGAAAAATTAATAATCTATTTATTTATTATAAATAAGCTAGTACATTTGCTATATTATGAACCAGAGCGCAGGACAATTATTCTGTTTTATAGCAAAAATTAATACTGATGCAAGACCAATGTGAGAATCAGCTTGATTGTGGCATTCCTAATAAATTTGCGTTTTCAAGTTTTTGCATAGATTTACATTGATATTACTTTTGTTTACGATCAATAAAACATCATAGAAATGACAAAAACGTATAGCAACACCAGCGGTGGTTTTGCTGCAGATATCAAAAACTACGACGTCAAACGGCCTTATACCGTAAAACACACGCTACATATAGTAACTGTGAATGCGTAGCAACATTGCACAGATGTGGTATGTATAAAAAAAAAAGTTTTTATGCAAAAATAAACTGAAATCTTCTACGATTTATTTTAAAATAGTTAAAGCAAGTTCCATAAACTGCACTACATTAATTACATGTAAGACATGATTTCCTTACATATGTTTTGTATAATTCTATAGAAGAAATTTAGTGTGTATGTCGACTTTTCTGTGTATGCTAAAATTGATTAGATTTTTATGGAGATTCTGTATTGTATAATCGTAATGCGATAGCCATGCAAATTTAGTTGAGGTTCCACAATGGACAATGAATAATAAATTACAGCATACCGAAGTTATTTTTATTGATTTTATTTGCAAACCTTATACAAATATATATATATATATATATATATATATATATATATATATATATATATATATATATATATATATATTGGAATGTATGAATGTATAGAGTAATTATGTTTTTAAAGAATAACTGTAGTTGCACAAAACGTTGTACAAAACAATAATTGTATCGATTGTGAGTTGCTGTTTGGTTCCATTTGTATATCATGTTTAATTCAGCAATCACGTGGGAGAACAGATCAAATTAAACTAGTGTTTTTGATTGGCTGTGCAAATATTGTTGTCTAATAACGATGTTGCATATATTTATGTATATGTACGCGCTGTGTATTTATCCCATGTATGTATATGTAGGCCCATATTACCTGTTGACATTGTTATTATTTTGCTTCGTAGAAAATACAATTTGTAACCCGTAATAATACATTTCGAGGAAATAAAATTTATGCGTACATCGTTAAATTCACCGCTGCCAATAGTAGTCCAATGAATGAGTACCTGTCGAAAGTCATTGCTGCAACTACTTCTTTAATTTATTTAACTCACCATGTATACAAAGCGTTTCAATGATCGGTCTTGTGTCTGTATCATACTCAAAAACGAATTAATCTTTTTTATAGAAATATTTTTTATATCGTCCTCTAATACACATTGTTAGTGGCATAAAATAATAATCATTTCAATAAGCATCTTAACAAATTTCAGAAATTAAAAATAATCAATTATTAAATTAACATCAAATATACAAATACAAAAAAATATTTGATGCAACATTTAATATGCATAACACACATGCGCAGAAAGATAAATGAAACTGCGTTTGTTTGGTCTCGTTGTACTTTTGCATTTTATATTTTCTTTGTTTTGTGTTGGTAATAAACAAAAACGTACAAATAAAAACAACACAAAACAGAGAAAATACAAAATGCTAAAATACAAGGAAACCAAACAAACGCAGCTTCATTTATCTCACTGTGTACGTGCAAAAGTATTCGTTCATTAAAGATGTTCACCATTAATCGCACACAATATCATTCAATTGTCACTAACAGATTTATTTATTTATTTTGATTAAGCCCCACATATAGGCATAATATCTCACAATAAATGCGCTGTTATCGCTGGTAGTTTTTCGTGTACTAGTTGAAGAGTAATAATTTTTGAATTGTAGTGTTGGTGTATCAATTAATTAATTTAATTTATTAATAAACCAGACTGCAATCTAATCAATTATATGTCCTTATTATGTGGGTTACTATAAGCTGGATTTGTTCGTATAAGTATGAACTGCTAGTTTGTTCTTTTTTTATATATGTCGGTTTTTTTTTGTACCGTTTAAAGTAATACATATAGAAAAGCGATAATAATGGCCCTGATCGATTTTCGGTAGTCAACGAAATGGGTTATTTGAAGGTGCAGCTCGCTACATTATGAAAGTTTGATGTGCAGTTTCAAACTGAGCAGTGAAAAGGATATATATATATATATCTATGCCTTTGAAGTAAAAAAGAAAAAAAAATCCTTATATATACTGATATACCAATACCACTTTGAGATCTGTGTGGTATAAGAGATAAAGTTTATTTTGATCATAAAAGTTTTATATATTTCTATGAACGTATCCTGAAGTACTTACTAATATGTCATGTAACGTTATTTTTGTAACTATATTACGTAATTTAGTAAAACATGATTCATAATTGTTTGATCAAATGTTGAGCGTTTTTTTTTTTATTCAATAGTATATCTAACATTCTTAGACTTAATAATAATTTATAAAAGTTCACTTTGAGTTTATCGGTTTTGCTTTTATTCTCCATAAAGTAATTTTATTGCAATTGACTGACAAAACCTCGTAACTATAGCAACGAAATGAGAATAAATCAAAATTGGAATAAGCCAAAGTCGAAAAAACTAGTATTTCCATATTCGCCAAAAATGTTACTATTAATACAACAGTTTTAGTAAATTTTTCATATCTAATAAAAATACAGACTGCAGATCGTAAATATCTAGGTGTTATTTATTAATAATACAAGGCTTTCATATCATTAATAAATAACGAAGTAACGAGTAAACCACGAAAACATAAAACTATACACGTTGGCAATACATCTCAGCAGGGAAAACTATTACAACGAAATATAGAACATTTATTCATTTTAAATTTTAAATTCATATTAAATTTTAAACAATACGGTATTTATTTGCAAAAAAAAAAACGTAATATCAAGATTTAATAAAATGTTCGCCATTTTAACCTCGATTAGTTACGAAAAGGGAAGAGTCTGGAACAGCATATTATTTCGATTACGGTGCGAAAAAGAAAATAATGATATTAATCGTTGCTTTTGGGGTTATTTTGTGGGTATATCGCAACGTGTTCTGCTTACGGAATAGCTTACGAAATTGTTGCGAGAAACCGAAAATGAAATGCCCATTTCGGTCGCACCGAGCAAAATGAAATAATCGTAATGTGATGCTTGAATTTCATATTCCCCTAGTCGTGGTATTAAAAAAGTAAATTAAGTGGCTATTTCGGTACATTTATTATTCTGTTATATAACTAGCTGTACATATGAAAGTTACAAATGAGATATTGTAACGACTTTTCTGCTAAGTGCTTCAAATCTCTGGTTGGCTCTCAAATCAGTCAAATGTAAATTTAATATTTTTAAATGTAACTGGAATGCAACGAAATAAATAATACAAAAATTCCAACAAACAAACAATATTTATTGCGATTGTTGCCAAAAACCATATAATATAGTAGTTCAACTTACGTAATTAAACAAATTAAATACAATTATAACGTTTACAGGAGTAATTAAAATAAGTAGAATTCAAAAATTGTGCGTCTTTATTTCGCCGTATGTAGTATTATAGTATAGAAGAGCTTAATAGTTTATCGGCGTACTTCGCTTGTAACATTCTCGAATTCGAAAAATGTTTTGTTGCCTATTCTCTGAAAGTACTGAACTGATCTCGACCATATTTTCACGCTTGACTATGAATACGGTAGTATTTACTGTAAAATATAGTCAAGCGTTTAATTTTAGACCAAGACTAAACTTGATAAAAAAGGTAATCTTATGTAGTTGTACATGAATTAAAAGAGGATGTAAATTTAGTATTACTTTAGTATAGGTTTTTTTCTCTATGAATACGCGCGACATTGTGTAAGTGTGTAATTTAATAAAAATGAGTACGCCTTAATATACATTTTTGAAACATTCTGATTCTATCAAACAAATTTATGTAAAATTAAATTTTTTTTTTGGTGTATTTGAAGACTTTTTAAGTAATAACCGTAAAACATTATAAAAACAATTTATTTTTATAAAATCAAACTCGCTAAAATCGATTGTTATTTTCCGACTTGTGTGATGTTTTAAATATTATCTTCGAATATGTACGTATAATGCGCAAGATATAATTATAGATATTAAATTAATTATTATATTTCAAAGTTATAATTATTAAATTATTTTGAATATTGCTTTGATAATTTTAATTACATTCCCAATAGTATGTAAGGAAATAATTGAAAGCAATGTATTGGCAAAGCCAATGTTTGCCTTTTCTAAGCTAGGATATATTTATTGACCTAGCATACAATTATTAACTAAACTCTATTGATTAATGTATATGATTTTATGTATTAGAATATATAAAAAAAGTCCATATTTACTTTCTATCAATATGTCGAAAGTGACATTATCAATTTATTCGCGTTTTGAAAACGAATAGAATTGTTTGATTTAAATTGTGCATGTATACATATGTTATAGGTACGCGATTGGTCAGTATGTTGATCAAGCTGGCGACGTCATCAGTCACTTGAATATCACAAATGTACGCGTGGAAGATGGCGGGCTGTTCAGCTGTCGAGCATTGAATTCACTCGGTTCCGCTGTTTATTCAGCAAGACTCAATATTTACGGTGAGTTTGAACAACTGTACGTACCATACATACAGAGCACCAAACGATTTATCTATACTACGTATTACGTTCGCAATGCAATGTTATTATAACTAAATAAATTTTCTTTTATCTCTTAGCAACCAATAGCAAAAATGTGCCACCATGTAGTTAGCCACATGGTGGCACATTTTTAACTTCTTATTAATATTTAGGTGACCTCTCTTTTTTGGCGACACGCGACATAATTAGAAATTAAGTTTTTCATTTAGAATATGCAATACAATGAAACCTAACACCGGAAATATTAATTTTCAGTAAAAGTGATAATAATTGAAATTGATGATTTTTTTTAATCATAATAATATTAATATCTACTATAGTTATATGAAATATAAACTATAATATAACAATTCGTATTTATTGTATTGATTAAAACTGCATGATTTATTATTTATATGCAAATCAAATTATTATTGCAACACAAGAAATATATAATAAATAAAAAATATTTTTTGTTTGAACTCAGTTTTTAATAAATAAACAATTGTGTATTTAGTAAAATTCCGCCTTTATTTTAGACTCTCATTGTTTATTTATGTTTCTCAATTTTTATACGCAGTACAAACATTTCAAAAAAAATATTTAATCACGGCGTTTCGGCAGTATATGATCGTCTGTCGCAACATCGAGGTTATTTACATTTTTTGTGATATTTGTAAAGCGCACATAAAAATTTGTGCAACACTAAAAAACAATGAAAGTCCAAATTTATAATTACCAATCTTAACAAATTTATTAATAATAAAAATCTACATGTCTTGTAACATACAATTTAAATGCGTGTATGAATAATTTACTCAATAATAAACCAATATAAATTCCTTATTTTATCAATGAGATTGTTAGTGAATGCGGCGAATATTAAAATTATAATACTTTTATTAACATTTTGACAATAATGCTAACATATTAAAGAATCATAACCAATTTTTAAAGATTCCTGTAGCTCTGCGTAATATACCAATCTTTCACAACATAAATATTTTTTGTTTTTATATATTTAGAATTTAATGTATATTTGAGTTCTTTTCGGTTATGTGAAAATTAAGGTTATTTTTGTGTAAATATATATGTTTTAGCTCCTCCACCAGAAAGTTTCTCAAATATGAAATAATTTTGTTTTAGAATTTAAATTACACTATGTTGAATATGTCGTAGATTTAAATTCTAAATAACAATATTTAAGTAACTATTAAGGCATTTTTTCTATTTTTTATTATTGTCAACCAAAATGCCAGATTTCATTAACAAGATATTAAAATGTACCAATGTAGTTGGTAATGATTTTAAAAATTCGAAAAATGAAAAGTTTGATACTTTCCAACTATTCAAAGAATTTTATGTCATTAAAAGTGAACTGCAATTAAAATAGTAATTAGCGGAATGCAACAGTATTTTCAGCTAAATTTATATTTTTAACCAACCCTAGATTTTCTTGCTTATAATCTTTACACATTATATAAGTTACCTAGTATATTACAAACACGAATGACAGTGTACTTTTCCACCGTTGACTGCTATGCAGCAAATTACTTTGAATTTTTACAATGTGTAATCCGATGGAGTTTCCGTTTCGAATCCACTTAAAAATTCAATTAAATTTAAGTTCACCACGCGCGTTTCGTCTCGCTAACCATTCATCACAATTAAACAGGCTATGCATACATACATACATACATACGTACGTATCTCGAGCCCAGCAATGAAATATACACATACATACATATATACACGTCGACAGTCAGATACGGACAGGATGCGACAGGACACAACTCGACTCGGCGCTACGATATTATTACGTTGACCTATTTTAAACCTAACCTAACCATGTGCAAAAATCAATTAAAAGACTTTTCAGTTCAACGTTAGGTTGAATTAAAATCGAAACGTTTTAACCAATTATACAATGTTTATTCCGAAAATGACTACATTTACAAGAGGCTTTTAGTTATGCAAAATTTACTATCCTAAGTGCCAGCACTGGAACATTTATTTGTTATTACGAACAACGATCTATTAGCGAAGTTTTTAGTTTACTGTATGTAGCTAAAAGCTAACGATTTAAAATTAAGAATTTTTATCAAATTTCAATTAGTAAAATCCTTGTCATACAAAATATAATCAAATTATATTCATTTGTTCATATTACTTTTATTATATGATCGCCTTGGGATTACTTATCATTTAATGTTGCTTCATCAATTCTATAAATGTATTTAAAGATTAAGGAATAAACGATAAATATTCAATCATTTCATGTTGTCTTGTTTACGAAAATAGGATGCATAATGGTATTTCATAAAAAAGAACCACTGCATTAAACAAGTAGGAAGATGCAATTTCACTCTCATGTTTAGAGTTTGCAAACATAAATTTTTTTAAAAATTATATCAAGAACAAATGAGAATGGTTATAGTGACTGATAATTGGTACGTATATCTAGGACCACCTTTCATCAGACAAATCGGTCCTATACAAGCAGTCGCCGGTTCGGAGGTAACTCTGCATTGTCCATATTCTGGTTTCCCAATAAACGAAGTACGCTGGGAGCGACGAGGTCAACATTTACCCGGAGACTTGAGACATCGAGTTGAAGATCTACAAATTGGAGGATCTTTGATTATTAGTCGGATTGATCCCATTACTGATTCAGGTTCATAATCATATATGTACACTTTTTAGAAAATAGATAAAATGAATATACACTCACAAAAAAAAATCCTAATATAGAGTTTCATTGTTTAATTTTTAATTAATGAAGTCTATTGCGGTAACTGGAATAATATGTTTGTAACTTCAACAAAAATATTGATGCAGTTAGTCAAAATTAGTTGTCGCAACAGGTTTTTATTAGTGAATAATGAGACGATTAAGTTCTTAAGTATGGTAATATTTTGTTTACCTAACTGGAGACAGTTGATTTCTTGGAAATACCCGTTGACAATACATTAATATTTCGAGCAAAATGTTGTGTTGGCGGTCTCTATATTTGAAATGTGTTTTGTGTTATTTGTGTTAGGAAGTTACACGTGTACTGTGACTAGTCGAAATGGAGAAATTGCTCGTCGAGATATCCAACTAATTGTCCACAGTCCACCGATACTCGAGCCGTTCAGCTTTCCATCGAGTTTGCAAGAGGGCAGCCGTGCGCAAGTTACGTGCAGCGTTACTTCCGGTGATATGCCAATCAAATTTACGTGGTATAAAGATAATACACTCGTGTCTGGTTCCTTGCAGGTAACTACCATTTTTATTATTCATAACTACTATTAGATTTATTTAGTATTTAGGTAATTGGAATAATTTTCATATTTAAAACACATTACATTCTTATAAAAAACTAATATATTTTTAAAACTATGTTTGATTTGCATACCAATTGTATATACGGACCCCAATGTGCCGCTAAGTGTTAAAAGACATCTTAAGAATAAATTTATATTTAGAAAAATTTAATAAAAAAAAACACCATCAATAATACTTCTTGTATAACACAAATATCAAATTCATATATTCAATAATTATAACTAAAAAGTGACTTACCTAAAATATATTTTACAATGTCCGTGAACTATTGGTCGCGTGTTTAATTTGATCAAAATCGTTTTTGACTCTCTGAATGTGGAACTGCACTAAATGATAAGTGTTTTAAAGAAAAACCTGAATATAAATCTTGTTATGTGAGGCTGAAGGCAAATGTCTCCTTATTTCTCATTTACGAAGGCAGTCATGCATAAAAGAGGGAACTCAGTTGTAGTAGGTAATCCCGTCAAAGTAATCTGAACCAAATCAGGTGAATAAACCAGAAAATATAGCAGCGGTATTAATTAACTCTTTGTTATTTAACCACATTTACTATTAATTCTATTATTAATAAGATTTCATATTTGTAATCCTAGCAAACTATACTAACTATATAATATAAAATTCAACAAAAATAACATTTATTATGTTTTTATATTTGACAAATTACAAAAAAAATGTAAAAATTTTATAAATCGAGACGTTCGAAAATTTTAATACAATTCCGATTCACCATAATTCACATTATCTGTATAAGCTACAACAGGAATAGTCATACAACTCACAATTACGCAAGATAATACCAGGCGTAATTATACAACCCTATAAAATTCTAGCGACGCTAAATATTATTTAACATTTGTTTAACTAATAATACTCGTTATTCTGACACGTTACACAATATTGTAAATTTAACATGAAACGTAACACGCACGTATGTGTACTTGTAAAAGATTGGTAACAATTTTTGCAAATAGAAGAAAGGTATATTAATCAAATATAGAAAAAATTAAACAAAAAATATCTGCAGTGTCATGCACCGAACTTTCTTATCCGCATATGGGTTAAACCATATCGTAGTTACATTATTTTTCTAATTTATAAAATTTGTTCTAACCCTTAGAACGCTTTTACACTAAATACATTTTTTAGAATATATATTAAATGTCAAACTACAAATTATTTACGTCTATTTTGTTAAACAATTGACAGGCGCAGATGATACGATTTATGTAAAAATATATATAAAAGGCAGAAATATATTTTGAAACCAGTACACTTTTTGGAAAAAACATTCAAACAGTAGTTGTGCTAAATAAGAATACCTTTAATTTTTGTTCATAAAATTTTTCTGTAACTGTAACCATTTTTGAGTAATTGCAGAAATTGCCAAAAATGACTAGAGTAAACAGGCACTTCCGGTTTGAATATTTTTTTCAAAAATAGGAGGTGCACACCCCAGGCATATGCAAATCTTAAATTTAAAGTTTCATAATTTTAGCCTCAACCGTTTAGGCTGTAGAGAACATACACACACACACACACACACACACACACACACACACACACAGACACACACAGACACACACACACACACACACACACACACACAGACGGACGTCATTCCAAAAATAGTTGGAATCGATTCAGGGAAGGTCAAAACGTATATTTCCGTTAAAATCTCGAGTTCGAAATTTTTCATGATTACAATACTTACTTATATTGCATATAAGAAAGTAAAAATACTAAGAAAATTTGACATCTGTTATTATTAATTGTGTATATAGCGATTAAACTGTCATCTTTTGGATAATAAAGTATATTTTAGGTCAAAATATACAAAATACTCGGTGATGCACAAGTAGTAATACGAAAAAATCACTAAATTCAAAACTATAAAAATGTTAGTGTTGTATAAGGACGAATATTATTCTGCGTAAAATACGAAAATACACATTTAGTAGACTATCATAAAGGCCTTTTTATTGTGTATAATGGAATCAAATAAGATCGAAATTATGATTGAAGCAACGAGAAAAATTGTTGAACACATTTTAAATATAGGTCATTTCAATATTCATATCACGTTGAAACTTCAATTATGTTGCTTATATATTTTCGAGAACATGAGTAGACCTTTTTACATGTGATATTTTCATAGATTGAAGAACGGACAGCCGAGTTTTTCAGTATGTTAATATTTAAAGAAGTTACGTCACGGCACAGCGGTTCTTATACATGCATTGCAAGCAACAGTGCTGCCAGAGCGAACTACACCGCGCAACTTATGGTCAAAGGTAACAAATAAAAATACACTGTTTTGTTTCACTAAAATTTTAACAAAGTAAAGGCTTACAAAATTCCAAATTCAACACAATTAATATTAGATTTACATCATCGATTTAGTATTAAATATGTATATATCATATATAAAATAATTATTAAAGTATCAGCTTTAAATTACATATTATTATTTGTTTTATTTTACAATGAAGGTATTTTAGACTTGTTCAATATATTAAATAGTTTATTTAGTCGCATAGAATTATAAAACAAAAAAAATTGTGTCATACATACATATCATCACGGCTAATCCCATCAAATTATTAATTATTGTTTGGTTTACAGTCGCCCCACAATGGACAATAGAACCGCATAACGTATCGGTACTATTGGGCAATTCTGTGATGGTGAACTGTGCGGCGAAAGGATTTCCACAACCGCAAATCACATGGCGTAAGGGACAGCAAGGTGAGTTTGAAAGACAAGCCAATTATTAGCAAAATTCCCTATAGGCGGAGCGTGTACGCCACACAGGCAGACCAGTCTCGACTCAATTTCGTTTTCCAATTAATAAATGCTCCTGTAATACTTTTATTTATGTTATTACACAGATAACAAAAAAGGTAAATACCACAGCCCGAATATCTTGTTATATACATATATATATACAAAGCAATTCAATATTTGCATCTGACGTCATCCAATGGATGTAACTGTTTAACAATCGTTTCAAGGCAAAAATGCTTTAATATTTTAATAAATTACGAATTCAATTGCGTTGTTTTATTGTTAATATTTATATATTAATTTATACCACTTTTTTGTGTATTTTATTATAATTTACAACATCCAATGATTTATATATATATATATATATATATATATATATATATATATATATATATATATATATTTAATATATATAAATAATTGGACAAAAGACGTCGTTCTTTTTACCCTGAAAATACTAATTCATTTGTAAAATTCAAACCATGTCATCTGTTTCCCGCCTTTTTTATAAACATTATTGGTTACATATAGATGACTCTGGACATACTAGTTACTTCTCCCTTTTATTGAGCTTATTAAATATGACGAGAGGGGCAATGAAATAACTATAAGATAATCGTAAAATACGATAGATTTGGGCCAGTGCCTGGTAGCTACTAGGTCTTCCAATTTTTGCAGGGCTGCCAATGAAATTTTGGTGGCCCCCACAAATGAATAAAAACATAGAATTAAATAAACTGCTGATTAAGATGGGTAGTTCACGTTGTGCAAAAACCTGAATGGTAACTAGATAAATGATATTTAATTAAACAATATTTAATCAATATTTGTTACAAGAGTTGTTTTGTTATTCTTATTACCAACAAATTACTTGTTAGTTTAATTACAATTATACAATGCAAGATGTGTAGTTCTAAGGTGGAACATGCGTTGACACAATAACGATAATAATTTAAGCTTTATTATCTAAAAGTACAATTTTTGATCCCTCCAATATATCGTAGATTTTTTTCAAAAATCTTGGTGTTACTAACGGAGATCGTATTAGCAATGTCTTGCTACAAACCCAATTATAATAATTTTTGGATGGGGCCACCATTGAAATTATGGTGGCCTCATAAATGAATAAAAATTAATATTAACTGTGTATAGTCACTCAATACCAATAAGCAATTAGTTACAAAGATTGAATAATTTTGAGAATTCTTTACATATATCCATATTTTTTATATTTAACCGAGTATGTTCCTATTGTGTGGGTTTGTTTAAATACATACTAAAGTATATCCAATTATAAAGAATTTATAGTTCATAAGAAATTAAAATCGATACTATACAACTAGGATGAAAGCACATATTTGTGTTATGACAGGTAAATCAACGATGGATAACCAGCCGTTGCAGAGCATCCACGGTAAGATTATGCTGTTATCGAACGGATCAATATGGATTGAAGTTGTGACACCACAAGATGAAGGATATTACTGGTGTCGTGCGATGAATGGAATCGGTGCCGGACTTATGAAAGCTATCTACTTGGACGTAAATGGTATGACAGATAAAAAGTTTACTATAACGTTTCCTTTTTATTTGCGTATGTTAAATATGGCTTTGTGTTTTTAATGTATTTTATTTTTATACTTGTACCTCTGCATATGTTATTATTTGGCTCTTTTTCTATTTCAGTATATTGTGTATCATATTTGTTTTATAAATTGAGATTAGTCCTAAAATCTTTTTTCCAACGAATACACAAACAAATGTTTTTATTTTTTTGTAGATATATTTTAATAAATTTCATTTCGAAACTATTCACATTTTTTTTTATCCATTTATTTAATTCTCCGTATACTAATATTATAAAAACAAAATAAACCTATCTGTTCACGAAAACTAATTAAATTAATTATATTTTTGTAGTCATTTGGGTACAAATTAAATTGTTCGAAAATGTCGAATTTTAATAAATTAAAATATTTACGCTATGTGGAATTTCAACCAACTATTTTGATATTTCACATAAAAAATTGTATAAATGAAATTAATATTTTTTAATACATATGTTCGTATTTATTTTTTTTATAATATATACAGTAAATAATATATTTCGAAGTAATCAATGTTATATATATAAGAAAAAATTGTTTTTGATTTATTTTATCATGAGATATATAATAAGCACTTATTGATTTCTATTTTATATGTTCATATCTTTTTTTTTAAGAGCCCGCAAGATTTGACACGGCTGCCAATAATATGTCTTCAAAGCGTGGTGATCCAGCAATACTTATCTGTCAAGTGTATGGCGATCGTCCAGTTTCAGTTACATGGTCTCATAACGAAAATCGACTAGAAATAAATAATTTCAGGTAATTAATTACATGTTACACCACTAATTAACTGTGTACATTTTATATATATCATGTTTTTTGCAATGAATATTTGCTTAATTTTTTCATCATTGTGATATGTGACAAATATGACTTATATATATTCAAATCATGTCTATTTACAGATTTACTATAACGGAAATGAAGTTTAAGAACGGCCTAAAATCGCAATTATCCATCGATAGAACGGAGCGCCAAGATTCGGGAACGTACCGTTGTCAAGCAGAAAATGGATTCGGTCGTAGTGAGCACATTATACATTTAGCAGTACAAGGTATGTTGTAGTTAAATTTTAATCACTACTCTGGATCACGTGAATAGCTGTTGATTGGGATACAATACTAGTATAGACCTTGCTCTAAATTCAAGAGGGTTGCCATAGATATGTGTAAAAATAAATCAGGTGGAACGTGTATCCACCTTTTTTTCTGGTTCACAATTTCTCATTATTATTTTAAATGCTATTATTATTCTCCAAAATCGGAATATCAATACATGTATCAGCGCAAAGAAAAGAATTCTTAGCGTGTATACAAAACTGTTATTTTGGTTGCCTACACATCGGCGATTAAATATTCAACATTTTAAAAGCTCTAAACGTGTTTGTTCTATAATAATCAATATCAATATGTGTTTTTGTGTTCTTTGTATGTGTGTGTGTGTGATTTAAACATAATCCTAGGAATCTATGAAAGATTAAGCTCGTTATTTATTAAGGGAAACAGAATAATGTTTTTTATTATTATCTTTATTTTGTCATCACTACATAGAAAAATTTTAATCTTTGTGTAAGGATCTATTAGTAGTATTACAGACTATAATATAATGTTTGCAGTGTTTGTTTTTTTATTCAGACTTAATATATATATATATATATATATATATATATATATATATATATATATATATATATATATATATATATATATATATAATTTTGTGTTTTTTTCCCTTAGAGAGACCTGATGCCCCAGAAATGTTAGAAGTTGTGGAAGTTGGAAGTCGAACGGTTCGACTCTCATGGAAACGGCCATTCGATGGTAATAGTCCTGTATTGGGATATTTGCTGCAATATCAATCTCTAGGTAACACACTCGGGGATCGAGATACTAGTACCATGAACGTCACCTTGGCCGCAAATTCCGTTAGATCTGTCGGGTATGTACTTTTTATGCAATAGAATACTAAATGTTAATTTATTTATGCGTGTTAAATGCTAAGTATGGATGAACGAGCACAAACACAAGATAAAATTTGAATATATTAGAATTTCAGCAAAATTTGTGCTGTATGAGAGTGAGAAATGAGTGAAAAACTAAGAGAAAGCAAGTAGAAGCTTTGAATACAATTATGCCCGTACAAGGATTTACTTGAAAATGCATGTTGCTTATTGTAGGTGTTATTATATTTTTAATGACATTTATTATATATTTAACTTAAAAATAAAATATTTGGTTAATTCAAACGTTTAATTTGTTATTGTAACGAAGCCACTTGATATACTTAAGGCGATGTTCCAATTTTTTTTTTTTTAAATCGATTTTTATTTTGTTCAATAATTTTATACAAAAACATTTCAAAAATATATAGAAAAAATTTTAAGGTATATTTCGAAACCGTTTCCAAGATATTTACATTTCCATAAGTAGTAACCGGGTAATAAATACACTAAAATTAAACTTCAAACACGTTTTTCTCGAAACTACATATTTAAAAACGGTGTGCACTCTAGCTCAAAAAATAATTAAGCTAGTGACTCAAATCTTTTTTTATTTTATTAAATAACTTATAATGCAGAACGCAAACCGACATTTTGACATAAATATACATTTGTTCCATTTTTATTCAATCCCAAAAGTCCAATTTTGTGTACAAAACATAGAACTTTTCTTAAACTCACTCTATTTTCTAGGTTTTTCTTAATTTTTAACTTTTTATTGGTTTACGGGGAAGATAATTTTGTTCTTAATAAAACCCTGTTAGATTTTTTTGTTTTCGACATCTTGGACTGGCGTTATCGTGCACACCGCAAAACGCCTCATCTCCGTGGCCTCTACTTTGTCACCTCCTATATAAGTAATTATGCATAAAAATAAAAAATAAAAATTGTTTTTGTATGCTGCATAAGTTACTTAATATTGTAAAATAAAATTTAATTTTCTATCTAATAAAATAAGAGAGAAAAAAATTATAAAAAATAGTCATTTATTTGACCAAAAAATTGGAACATCGCCTTAACTAAATAGAACATTTGTAAAATGATAGAACAATGATAGGCTTACTATCAAAACGATGCCATCAATTTTGAATTAAAATTCGGCACAACAGCGTATGAAAGTTAACAGACCACACACACACACACACACAAAACCACTAACGACTATCAATATTTCAATCGTGAACCATGCATTTTATCGTCAAGTACACCGTTTTAAAACAACAATAACTTATATCGTGGCGTGGTCAATATATTTTGTATTGCAATCCTCTAACATCTTATTTTTTAGTAATAAATAAACCTGCCATGCAAAACATATTTTATCTAATTTTTTTCCCTACAGATTGTCTATGTTTTACGATTTTGTTATCGTTGCTACCTACACTGTGATTATTTCTGTTGCGACGTTTATGGCGAACGCCGAACATTTACAGCGACCAATGTATATTTGCTACGACATACGTTTCTAGCCATTAAAAAGCGAGTTATGGTGTCAATGTTCGCAATTTCATAGCATTAGATTTGTCTGTGGGTGTTTGCAAAAAAAAAATAATTGATTTATTAAAATATGAAGAAAAAAAAAGAAATCTCTACTTTTTCTTGTTTTTCAGTTTTCTGTAACCCAAACAACTAGCAAATATAAAGATATATATATATATATATATATATATATATATATATATATATATATATATATATATATATATATATATATATATATATATATATATTAATTTACATTAGAGTTTAAGTAGTCGATATTGACTACTTTTAATTTGATGTAAATACTCAAAATGCCTTATTTGTAGTTTAAATTTAATGGGCTGCATAGTTACGAGGTTCTAAGATATATTTATGTTTTTTATGATTTTAGTGGTGTTCTTGGTGCAACTAGGTTTAAGTATAAATAAAAACTAGTAATGCATTTTTAAAAATGTCAACGAGTATTTTAAATATTTTATGAACATAGCCGAAATTATCTTATGCATATAAACGTCACATATTTCATAAAGAACTTCGACAATTTTTAAATGAAAAGATGAATTATTAATACGTTTCATGAATTCCCAAGCATCTACTACGAAAACAGACTATATATGTTACTATAAAAGTAACGCAATCGAGAAATATGTACATTCACTAGTAAATGTGCACATTTACATACTTTTTTACTTATACGAATTAATAAGTAAGTATTGTAATCAAGAAAAAAAATCGATTTCGAGATTAGAACAGAAATATACCTTTTGACCTTCCCTGAATCTGACTATGTTTGGCATATGTGTGTGTGTGTTTACTCTGGTAATTTATTGCGGTTTCTGCAATAACTCAAAAACAATTGCACTTACAGCAATAATAGTAACAATAAAAATTGGAAATAATATTTCGCGCAATTTTTGGTCGTTACCAAATATTTAAACCAATACCAGACCTAATCTTAATCGCAGTGATTTTGTGGTGCAAATATGTAAACTTACCAGTAAATGCTCATATTCTACTATAAGTGGAATGTACCATAAGAATGTGTACTATGAAAAGGAGTATTTGGAGAAAACCAAAGAGTTCACAAAGACAATTACTTTTGTAATTGTATTAGCTAGTATATGTATACTTAAAGTGATTGATATAGTAACTCAATTACGGATGCTATGCTACAGCAATGATAAAATCAATACGTTGTTTGAAAATGTATCTGTCTGCCATGTTTAGTTCGACAATCCGCCGTTTGTGGCGTCCCAATGAAACATGCTTCGGAAGTGTTTTCAAGTATTCGTTTATTAAATTTACAATAACTATTCATGTGCGAATCGTATTGTATTCTATTCAAACTTAAAGCTGCATTAAAAGAGCTCTACACTTTTCAGAACTACTTATTTTGTGTTTATAATCTCAGATAAAAACAAGCATATACGTGCTACTGCTTCCTGCTCTATGTGGATGATGAAAATAAAACGAACGACCCCAACGAATAGTAATCTTTTGTTTTTCTTATTAGTTTTAAGAATGATACAAGATTGTCATTAATTAATATATTAAACGGAGATAATTACATGACATTTAAACAACGTATGGTGTTTTATTATAAGTCTCATTAATAGTAGCAATTTAGAACTACGGAAAAATGAAATTCAGTTTAAAATCATAGAAAATATGTTTATTTAAGAAAACATCTGCAGTGTCTTGCACTGTACCTTCTTATACGCATTTCGGTTAGATCATATTTAGACAATTTTTTTAATTTGATAATATTTTACTAACTTTTGGAACCTCTTTTCACTAAATTATTTCTTAATTCTCCTAATTATTTAAGTTTTTTGTTTTCTATTAAACAATTGACAGGCACTGTTGATACGATTTATGTGAAAATAATTATAATAAGAACAAATTTCAATAGCCATTTTCTTGATTCTGGTGCCATTTTGGAAAAAAAGTTTCAAATAAAGGTTGTACAAAATGCTAATATCTATAATTTTTATCCTAATAATTTTTCTGTAAGTGCAACTTATTTTGCGTAGTTGCAGAAAGCGCAAAAAATGACTATAGTAAACATGCGCTTCCAGTTTGAATATTGTTTTCAAAAATAAGATTTTTTCTGCCCAGGCTTATACAAATCTTAAGTTTGAAGTTTCATAATTTTACCATCAACCGTCTAGGCTGTAGAGCGCTCACATACACACGCGCGCGCGCGCTCTCGCGCATACATACACACACACGCGCACACACACAGACACACAGACACACAGACACACAGACACACAGACACACAGAGACACAGACACACAGACACACAGACACACAGACACACAGACACACAGACACACAGACACACAGACACACAGACACACAGACGCACAGACGCACAGACACACAGACACACAGACACACAGACACACAGACACACAGACACACAGACACACAGACACACAGACACACAGACACACAGACACACAGACACACAGACACACAGACACACAGACACACAGACACACAGACACACAGACACACAGACACACAGACACACAGACACACAGACACACAGACACACAGACACACAGACACACAGACACACAGACACACAGACACACAGACACACAGACACACAGACACACAGACACACAGACACACAGACACACAGACACACAGACACACAGACACACAGACACACAGACACACAGACACACAGACACACAGATACACAGATACACAGACACACAGACACACAGACAGACAGACAGACACAGACACACTGACGGACATCATTTAAAAAATGGAATGGTTTCAGGGAAGGTCAAAACGTTGAAATCTCGAGATCGAAATTTTTCATAATTACAATACTTACTTATTCTGCGTATAAGAAAGTAAAAAGTGAAATGCAAAAAATGAATGAATGATTTGTACCACTTTAATTTATTATTCAAAACAGTTTAAAATACAAAACATAGTTAATTAAATTTAAGTACAACGTATAGACCAAATATAAACCTTTCTAATACTCTTATATACTTTACGGCTAACCACAGCAAATTTTATTATCAAGTGATGACGCAGCAAAGTATTAAATCCTAATCAGTATAATGTATTTATTAATAAACTAATCCTCTCTACATATTTAATTTGATTTTTAGAGAAAAAGAGATGAATAAATTAGTCATTACGAGCAATTATTTGAATCATACAGATTTTAGTAATCAAAAGACGATAAAATAAATTTACATCCTTCTGATTACTTAATTTTGTTTCTTATTTAACTTAAAACTGTTTTAGTATCCTGCGTAAAATGTAAATAAATTGCAAAATAAAAATATTTCATGATTAGCTCATAAATTGCTATAAAATACATTATTCTTCATTTGTAGATTATTGGTTTTATATATTTCAGCATCAGAATCAATCTTAGTAATGTGTGGGTTGGGTCTTTAGAATGTTAAATTATTATATACACTAGAATCAATCTCTATAAACATGTGATGTACCATGTAAGTTTATAACTAATTAATACTAATTAGTGGTTTATATATCTAATAAACATCGCAGTAGCTAACTACCGAAAGCCTTATATTTAGATATAGACAATAGATGGGCCTTGGCGTCATTTTCACAAATCAAATTTATTTCTGTGGAAGGTTATTTACACTCTTCTATAGTTATGTGGTAACGATGTGGGAGGAACATTGCTTTTTATGTCAAAGTCGAAAATAAATAAATACTTATATTAAGATTGATAAAAATCTCGATGAAATAACACAACGCTCGGTTTCACCGTTAGATCATCCAGAGCGTACATGATGATTTATACCTTGAAATGAAATGAAATTATCCTATTTATGACTTTCTAGAACAAGTGACGAAAAACGCGAGATGACCATGGTCAATGGTTTATTACCAGCGACTGCATACACGATGCGTATGCTAGCCGTGAACAATATCGATCAAAGTTCATTTACAGAATCCGTCGTTGTGAAAACGCAAGAAGAAGGTACGTCATATATTGGTTTTGTTTTTAATGTAAACGATAAAGAAAATATGTTTCGTAAATTGTTGCAAAACACTAATTTTATAATAATATATTAGTTAATATGAAGGACCATTTTACAATCATTACGCTTATTGTGAACAACCCTATAAGATTATATTCATTGCGATTTAAATGATGTTAGATGCAACAGGTGACAGCTTTGCATACTAGTCGCTTGGTATTCGGATTTCTGAATATACGGTTCGTTATATAATGAACCTTAGAAAGTTAGTTTCCCAGTACAACTACGTCTCAAGAAACTGTAACTCTGTAACAGTGGTAGGAATTTCCAGGTGGTTTGTTTTGTGTAGCTACAAAAACTGTACTAATCGAAGCGGTCGGATAATTTTTGGTACAGACAAAAAATGGTGGAAATATAAGGTGTTTGGAATTTAAAATTAAAAAAAACTATTATTAGAAGTTGTACCACAATATTAAATTAAATATATTTTTTTGAAATTTCAACAACAAAGATTGCTGACATTTTTTTTAAGGAAAGATTTTTTTTTTATATTTTGCACTATTTAAGTTACGCTTCAACCCTTTAAAATTACTAATGAAATTTAATTTAAATATTAGCAAAAAAAGTCTAATAAATTTAATAAAATAATAATTTTAATTCAAATTTTGTAGCAGTTAATTTAAACCTAGTTACTAATTTATTATAGTTTAAGAAGATTATTCGTTTGTTAATTTAATCATTCTTTTGTAGCTCCGTTAGAAGCACCACAAAATCTACAAGTAAAATCCGTTGGACAAGGTGAACTATTTGTCACATGGCAGGTACGACAAATAATATATTACTATTTAAAATAATGTTAGTTATAATTTAATACCTAATTGGTTCTTATTTTTTTTTTAAATAAATGACGATAACCTTGCACATAAATTGTGTTTATAATATGTTTAATATTGAAGGTACCACCAAGGCACACATGGAATGGTGAACTTTTGGGATATATTGTTATGTGGAATGAACCAGGACAGCCAGCAAATAACTCAAAATTAATGACGATCAAAGGGTGGGCAACTACGAAAGTACAGTTGACAGCATTGAAAAAATTCACGCATTATATTATCAGCGTGAGGGCTTTCAACAGCATATCTGCAGGACCGCTGTCTTTACCGGTTGGTGGCACTACTCAAGAAGGAGGTAAACAACGTTACTGCGCAACATATAAACATATAAAATAATATTTCTGATTGAAGTTCCGGAAGCTGCACCGCAACATGTGATATGCAGTCAAATAACATCTCAAAGTATGAAAATCGCTTGGTTCCCACCACCTACATCTCAACATGGCGGTATCATTCAAGGTTATAAGGTGTTCTATAGGCCCGTAGGGTCAGAAAATGGTAAATATTAGAAATTACGGTAAATTATTTCATACAATTCTGTGTTTTGCATTAATGATATATTTTAATATTAGATATTGCTAAATACAGATATTTGTGCAAAATTTCTGCTCATATTTTAGTTTATGATGCGATAAACTACACGAAAATAGAGTGTTTTGTTGTTATATCTTTTAATAATATTTTTACGTTTAAAGTCAGTCTTTTTCAAATTCGTCTCTTTCATTCTATTTTATTCTTACATACATACATAAATACGTACACTATATCTCAGTATAGGATTCGAAAGTAACAATTAATCTGGTCTTTGATAATAAATACGTAATAATAAAATTCATTAAAGTATCATATTTGAAAAATATTTCAATTTCTTTTTATTTTTATTATACATATATGTGTTAAAATGTTCTGTTTCGATACTGGTCTTGACCGAAATCCGTGTAAACATACAATGTATAAGATTATGTATTATAATCCAATTTTGATTTTTCACTTAGATGTAGCTGCAGGTGGTGAAATAAAACGGACAACAAGCAGTGAAACATACCTCCATGCCCTACACAAATATACAAATTATTCGATAAAAGTGCTGGCTTTTACAAATGCTGGGGATGGAGTCCTAAGCCCGACTCTTTACTGCACTACAGAGGAAGATGGTAATTTTATATTTCTTCACAATCTATTAAGCATTGTTTATCATAACGGTCGGAATAAACCATCATGCATCAAATTACAACATGCATATACGTTCATTCATATGTAATCCTGTAGTTTAGCGCTTAACACTACTTTTTTCCATTGTATGTAGTATTTTCAATGCCTAATATATTGTATACATCACAGATACTTTAAATGTCTTTAAAATGTATTTAATATAAAGTTTTTGCAGTTGTTTCGTTATTAATTAAATTATATTATTGTTTGGTAAATGTTTTTTAGTACCAGGTCCTCCAGGAAATATTAAAGCATCCGCATTGACCGGCGAATCAATTCTGGTATCGTGGCTAGCGCCAACACGTCCAAACGGTCGCATTAATATATACACAGTTTACGCACGTGAGGCAGGTCGTGTTGGCCAACATACCAGCTATATTGTTCATGCAGAGGAAGAAGCCAATCAAATCGGTATTAATTTGATGTTTGAGGTACGCAATCTGAAAGAACATCAGCGGTACGAGTTTTGGGTGTCGGCGACGACTAGCATCGGTGAGGGTGAACCAACACCAATTGTTTCACAGGTAGTGTTAAGAAAGAAAAAAATATATTTGAATGTTAGCCGTTGATCGTTAGACCAACATTTGTCGTTCTTTCTTCATATGTCAAATTCAAACCATGTCATCTGTTTCCCGCCTTTTTTATAAACATTATTAGTTACATATAGATGACTCTGGATATACTAGTTACTTCTCCCTTTTACTGAGCTTACTAAATATGACGAGAGGGGCAATGAAATAACTATAAGATAACCGTAAAATACGATAGATTTGGGCTAGTGCCTGGTAGCTACTAGGTCTTCCAATTTTTGCAGGGCTGCCAATGAAATTTTGGTGGCCCCCACAAATGAATAAAAACATAGATTTAACTGAATTGCTGATTAAAATGGGTAGTTCACGTTGTTCAAAAACCTGAATGGTAACTAGATAAATGATATTTAATTAAACAATATTTAATCAATATTTGTTACAAGAGTTGTTTTGTTATTCTTATTACCAACAAATTACTAGTTAGTTTAATTACAATTATACAGTGCAAGATGTGTAGTTCTACGGTGGAACATGCGTTGACACAATATGATAAAAATTTAGGCTTTATTATCTCAAAGTACAACTTTTGTTACCTCCATATATCATAAATAGTTTTTATAAATTATAATAAGCTATAATGATGAATTTTTTAATCTTAAATGACATTTTTTGTTTCAAAAATTAAATAAATTATACATTTTTATTGTTGTGATCTTTAGGCGACGATAATCAAAGCCCCTTCTAGAATAGCATCGTTTAGTCAGGTGATCACGCGACCGATCAAATCGAATGTGTTATTACCGTGTGTGGCGGTGGGAAATCCAACGCCAAGAACGCGATGGTTGCACAGGGAGCGGCCTATTACGTTTAGTCCTTTCTACAAGGTCACCTCTGAAGGGCATTTGAATATCTACAGTAAGTCACATTCATTGACGAAATTCTTTGCTAAAACTTAACAATTTTTTATTCTTCAACCACAATGACAATATTATCAAAAACCGTTCATAGTATATGCGGATCTAACATTGACCAGACATGATCTTGTCCGCTTTTTCCTGTACAGAAATAGTTTATACTATAAAATAATTGATTTTTAGTAGAATTATTTAAATCTCACCAAAATTCATTGTTTGTTTGTTTGTTTGTCGAATTTAGTATGTATGTATGGTTTGAGGTCATGGAGCTAATAAGTCTCGTAGGTGAGCAGAACTGAAAATTTCTCGGCAATTGTCTATTAGATAGGAATTATCTTCGAATCTACGTAGATGTTTATCGATATAAAACGGGCTGCCATTTTTCACACGTCCCAATTTTAGCCACACTTCTATGATGGCTTGCCGTGTATTATTTGCTAATATTGAACATAATTTAAACAATTTGTTAAGTTCGGATATCCAAGTACTTTTTTCGCAATCATAACATCCGTTTTAAAAATGTTTATGCAACTTTTTCACTCATTCCGCTTTTCATACAAGCCTATTCTCAATCCAAATTGATTTATCCATATTTTTATTGAATATATATATATAAACATTCACAAAAAAAATTAGAAACACAATATTTGTAAGATATTCAGCAATAAAATTTATTGTTAATACTTACACGACTGTTTAAAACTATAGAATAAATGTTCTGCTCATCCAAGTATGAAGTACGTTGAAATTACGAATAAATTCAATTACTAACCTCGAATATATTACAAAATTTCGTAAATTAGAAATTAATTTTTATCAATGGTAAAGTCAATAAAATTATGTAAATTTTACAAAAACAATTCAAAAAGTATTTTAGGTTTCAATGTCGAAATATTAAATTGATATGAATTTAATAGACACACACGCGCGCTCTCACCCACGCACGCACGCACACACGCACACAAACACACATACATACAGATCCCTATATGGGAAACCATTTTTCTTATAGGCGCTGACCAGTCCTTGGCTGGGAACTACTCATGCTCAGCGAAAAACCTCTTCGGCGAAGACGAAATTACATACTCTTTAATAGTCCTCTTACCTCCAAGTCAACCATATTTAGAAGTCCAGTACACAACCACGAACAGCATTCGTTTACAATGGAAACATCCCGACGACGGTGGAGCAGGCATCCAAGGGTACATCCTTTCCATTAAAATGGGCGCAGAAGACTGGAAAAACATTGAACTCTCACCAGAAGTAGCTTCGCACACATACGAAAACCTCCAATGTGGTTCAGTGTATTACATCTACCTGGTGGCTTATAACCGTGTTGGAAACGGAAGTCCAAGTTCATTAGTAACCATCACCACTAAAGGAGGACCCCCATTGATTGGGAAAGATACAGATATTCTTAATGCAAACACAACGGTCCTTCAAATTAATTTGTTTACATGGCCTGATGGCGGATGTCCGATAGTGAAATTCGCTATTGAGTACAGAGTTCTGGGGATTGATGACTGGAGTTTGGTCTCCAATAGTGTGTCAGAGGAACGCTTATACATTCAGGAATTGATACCTGCCTCCTGGTATCAGTTAAGAATTACAGCACAAAATGACGCTGGATTGGTTAGAAATGTATATAATTTTGCAACAACTACTATTACAGGAGGTTAGTTATCAAATAAAAAAATGTTTTAAATTAATTTATTTGATAAATGAACTAATATTTAACACATACGATTGTTTAAACCCCTTACAAAACTCTACGCCACTGCGTAGCACGAAGAATGAACACATTACACATTCGACATTAATTAATATAAAATACCAAAACGTATATTATTTACTTTCAAAACCTAATCTATATAGAATATTTACTCAGTAATCAAATAATTCGCAAAATAAATTAACTAGTATTAAAATTCAGTATTTTGTAGTTAAAATAATAAATTTCTGTATAAAAAATGTAGTTTTCGTCGAATCGTTCATTTTAAAATCGCTTTTTTATTATCTTCATTAACTATTTGTTACGATGAAAATCTAAAACTTGTTTACTTACAATTTCAAAGACGCTTTTAAATCGTTAGTTTCTATAGAAACAATTTGCTAACTATTAAGTGTCAAATAATGTTAATACATAATTTTCATTACCATTTTACAGTCACTAAAAGCAACTTTAAGTATTTTTATGAATGCAAATGTAGTAGTTTAACATTACATCTTATAGTTTATGTTGAGTCACATGCATTTAATCTCATCTTTTTAACACTTTCGTATCTAATTTTAACAGTTATATCAATGTCACTTTCTTTTAACACCAAACTGACAAGTGATGATACATTCACTTTCTTAAGTCGTTACAGTTTAAATCATTTACCAAAACAGTTCTTTTTTCTATAATAATTAAATATTATATAAGTTTATAACACTTCAGTCAAATTTTTATTTGAGTAAATCATAAATAGCAGATCAACAATATTTAATATTATTTTTATTAAAAACATCTGCAGTGTTATGCACCGAACTTTCTTATACGCATATGGGTTAAACCAAATCGTAGTTATCTTATTTTTCTAATTTATAATATTTGTTCTAACCTTTAGATCGCTTTTACAGTAAATATATTTCTTAGAAACAAAAAACTTCAAATTATTTAAGTCTATTTTGTTAAACAATTGACAGGCGCAGATGATACGATTTATGTAAAAATATATATAATAAGCAGAAATTTATTTTAAAAACCAGTACTCTTTTTGGAAAAATATTTCAAACAAAAGTTGTGCTAAATATAAATACCTTTAATTTTTGTTCAAGAAATTTTTCTGTAACTGTAACCATTTTTGCGTAATTGCAGAAACTGCAAAAAATGACTAGAGTAAACAGGCACTTCCGCTTTGAATATTTTTTTCAAAAATAGGAGGTGCACACCTCAGGCATATGCAAATCTTAAGTTTAAAGTTTCATAATTTTCGCTTCAACCGTTTAGGCTGTAGAAAACATACACACACACACACACAAACAGACACACACACACACACAGACGGACGTCATTCCAAAAATAGTCGGAATAGATTCAGGGAAGGCCAAAACGTATATTTCCGTTAAAATCTCGAGTTCGAAATTTTTCATGATTACAATACTTACTTATACTGCGTATAAGAAAGTAAAAAACTGGTATAATGAATGAAAAGCCATTTTAAAATTATTCTCTTATATACTAAATATAAAATGAAATATTTTTTTTATTGAAGATTTTAATATTTAGGATTTTTTATTTTAGAAAAAATACCGTTTCCATTAAATTTCCCTGATGATTTAAGTCAAAGGCATAAATATAAAAGTTTGTACGTCATAGTTTCAATATTTTCTATACTCTTGGTAATTGGATGCGCCGGTTTGTTATGGTATACTCTCCATAAACGGGAAAGGTATACGTTATAATTAATGTTTCATCTACAAAATGAGTATACCGTGTTTGTTTCCAACAGTGATGAAGATGAAACTATGCCAGAACTAGAAGAACCTACCCATGAAAAAGTAGCCGAATGTGATAATCGTAGAAATTGCCTTCAAGTGTACACGTCATCCCCTGTCAAGACCCGTGAAAAAATAGATGCAGATGATGCGTCAGGTGAGCTAATTTCATAATCTTTTCAGTTCTTTTTACTGTGCAATAACTATGTGTGTGAAGTTTTTATTTTTATTCCATAGATATAGATTAGCTTATAGTGAAGATATTGCCTAGTCACTAGAAAGCATTTTTTTAATAACAATTTTTAATTGAAAGTTGTATCGATCGACCTTCTCAAAGTCACATCGATACTAAATCAAAGCGTGTATGAATTTAAGACATGACCTCAACCTTAGTGGTTAATAACGTACTCAGTTTGAAGCATTTACTTTAATTAATCTACACACAAACATTAAATAACGTGTAAAACCGGAACTAGACTGCGCTAAAGGCCGTTTGCCCGAAAGGTCGTCTAGTATTCATTGAAAATTAGAGTATTTTTACTTAACAGACAGTTTGAATTTATTTAAATATGGTTTTCGAGGGCTTGGTATTTTTAATGGTCATTTGAACGACCCATTATTATACGAAAATATGTGTTACGTATTTATATCTATTCTAGATATGTTAATAAGATATATTACAAATATATTATTTATAGTTAGACACTTTTTACCTAAGTTTGTTATTTTTATTAAATTCGGTATCATTTTAATTACAATATTAATTTGTTTTTAAAATTAATTTTCGAACAAACATTGCAATTAAAGTGATTTAGAAAACGATTTATTTTAAATAAAATGAAATATTCGATCTGTAAATGCAGCGGTTACTAAAAATTTAATTATCTCAAGGTAGTTATTTTTTGTTATCAATAATTGTAACCTTCATGTCTTGAACTATATTGTGGCCTCGGCAATTCGGACATGCCCGTAAAGTAATAAAATAACACTCGAAAAACAAAAAAAAAAACAAATGACAAGTAACTGCCCACGAAAGTAATTTTGTGTTTGTTGAATTTTTACCGCAGGCATGTATGAAATCAGTCCGTATGCCACATTCAACGTAACCGGAAATAACAGTAGATCTGTAACGACGTCCACCTTGGATTATACTGTGCAGTTTAAAACGTTTGGACACATAGAGAACGATGAGAACAATATGATTGTTTATTTAAATAATCGTGACAAACGTGGATGTCACAAACATCGGTACTACAACACAGGTAAAAAAACATTTCTACTTGTATGGCATAAAAAAGGAAGTTGTCGCGCAATCAACACATTTACCTTCCTACTTCATAATATACTCAAAAACGGTTTAACTAAACGACGAATTATTAAACACGTAACACAAATGTTATATCTAGACTGTCCTAAATACATAATTATTAATCAAATGGAATAAAATCACATAAATAAATACGTGTTTATAGGTTTTTATCATACATTCCAAAATTTAATTTCCGAACTTATAAAATACGTTAATCATAATTATTGTTATGTAACGACAAATAAAACATTTTATTTCAGTTTCAAAATAATAAAATACTTTATTAAGAAAGAATGTCATTTTGAAAACATGTAGAGTAGCGCATTTTTATTTTAATTATTCCTTTACTCCTTTACTTTATGACAATTTTCACTATTCCTGTTACATTTAGATTGTAAGTGCTCAAATTGAGAAAATGATTTGATATTAGGAACTAGTTTGATTTAATTGGCAAAAATAAATCATTTCTGATAAATATTAATTTAATTAATGTGCAAACTATAAAAGAACAGTAATACTTTTTGTTTAACTGTGATATAATATAATGAAATAAGTAATTTATTCAAATTAAATTAATCTAATTATACGTAAACGATAATTAATCGGGTCAAATGTGACCCGCACTACAAATTGGAGTAAAATTAAAACAAGTTTAAATTGAAAGTTCGCAATAATAATGAACGAAAGTATATATATATATGAATTCAAACGGTAGTTTCTATAAATAAAATGTTTGCCATTTTAACACACCGCTCAAACGAAATTTTTAATATATATTTTATTAAGAAAATGTAATTCATTTTTTCGAAAGCGCGTGAACTAATAATAATTTTTTTTTTTGTAAGTTTATTATCCCAATGATTTCACATGTGTCGCAAAAAAATATTTCATGTATTTATAACGTATATAAATATCCATTGTAACTGTTAATTTATGCATCACTTCAGACCAGGAAAAGTTAACACTCAATAACTTAATTTTAGCTTACTCTTCCGTTGTGACGTAAACATTTACGACAAAAGTAGAGTACCAAAAAATGAGCTGGAAACATTGTTGCATTTGATAAAATTTGAATGCGTGTTATAAATGCGCGTGAAAAAGATACATTTTGTTTTTGAATTATTATTTTCTAGCGTTAGTCTAATCTAAAATTCACCTATATAATTTGCACGGTCGTAAATTGATATAATTATTTATTCTAATTTTATTATTTCATAAAATACTGTTATATTTGAACTTATATCATGGTCGTATCATATTTTAATTAATTTCAAGGTTAATAACATCATATATCTTTTAAATATGTTTCTTTAACCTTATGAAAATATTTAGCTTTTCTTCACATCTCATCCAAAAATTGCAATCAGTAAGTTTAAGAAAAATTGTAATTTTTTTTGTTAGATCAACGAACTCGTCAACAACAAGCCCGGATACGGAACACTCCTCATCGAGTAGATTCGGAATCGGAAGATAACAACAGTCCATATAACGAGTGTTCCGGTTCTGACGGGATTAATTATCGCGTACCTATCAAACCTACAAGAGGTAAGTAAAGCGTACGAGGAATTTAATGACATATTCTATCTATAGTAAAAATCATTTGATACGAAGGGGACAACATATATTTTAATGTTAAATTTACATAATATATGTAATCTGTAAATGATAAGTAAAAATATTTTGGTACTCTGGCCATCATCTATATTTTATTTAGATTAAATAAAAATACATGCTTGATACATATCATTAATAAATTCTCAGAAAAATTCTTTTAGATCACTGAACCCCATCTTTATTCTATTTTGATTAAATGAAATATAATGAATGGTTAAGCACGGTTGTTTATTTAAAAAAAATAATGATAATTTATATTATAGCATAACTAACAATTACCGAACATACAAATATTGATCAATGAATACGACACAAAATTTAATATTAAAATAACATTTCACACAACTTGTCAAAATTGGCACCTAAACAAAGATGATTGCAACAAATTTAAGTTACTTTTACACTATTCAATTCTATATAGTACGTATGAACAGGATCTAACAACAAAATCGACTGTTAAAATGTTTATTTATCTTTATTGATTTTTTCAAGGCGTGGTTATCGAATTATCAATTTTTATTTTCTAATCTTGACATTTACTTTTTAAACTTTGTAAATTTTTTGATTTTACCGACATATATATATATATTTTTTTTTTTGTTGAATAGAAATACATGTTTTAATAAAAATCATTGTGGTACTTTCATTTTTGATATGCAAATGATGAAAGGTCAAATCATTAACTAGTGATGACATGAATAATTTCTGTGAGCTATCGAAATGCTATCAATAATTATTAATTTTAATTCAGAAATGCAGTATTTGTTGCGCGAATATTTGCGGCTCACTTTAGCTATTTTAGAGATATATAAATTAAAAATATATTTTTATAATGTAATAAAAAAAAAACTGGTGTTTAAATGCGTCATAAATGTCTAGTATATATTATGGAAAGCTTTCGCGATATAAATTATAGAGGAATATATGTTTTTTTTTAATATTTTAAATTGATATAGTTATTCTTTTAGATATTTTTCGACAAGATTCGAGCACGGAATCGAACGAATTGTCACCGATGGCAGAAAAACGACAAACTCCTCGACATGTTGGTGGAGTAACGTCACGACCTAAGCGGCCATACAGTAGCAGCAGGTAGCCAAGGTACCTTATATGTGTCTATAAAAATAAATCTTCTTACTGAATACTTCATAGTGGATTTGGTCTTAACGTCTTAACATGACCAATTCCGTCAGATACTTTAGAGTTTGAGTAATATTCTGGTCTATAATGTCTCAATTTCACGATTAGACCAAACAATCACAGTTTTACAAGTTAAGACAGTTTGGGTGCGAGGGTAAAAAATTATGCATTTTCCATTTTTTTTGTAGACATGTGGTGTAAATTATAAAAGTCGTAATAGACAAACTATATTTATAAATGCGTTATGATTTGTGGAAATATCGCAGTCAAATGACCGATACCCTGTTTAAAAACAGTAAATATTTGCATATTTCGGTACGAGTGAGCGTATTTTAAGCAATCTTAACCTAACCGTGACCACATTGAAGGTTAAGTTGATAAAGTAAGCGTTTTTTTACGATATATTTTGCAACATTTATAAACTTCCTCACATTTTTTTGGAATCATGCAATACTTGTAATTTAATATAAAAAATATAAATTTAAAGTGATAACAAATGCAACGAAAATTGCTAACAATATAATTTACGAAAGAAAAATAAAAGACTATTTTAAGATTAACACAACTAGAAAAGCTCAAATATTCAATTATTAGAAATTCTATTATAAAAAATAAATTATCTGGTTTTAGAATATTTTGTGTTGTTTATTTTCACATGTTTCGGAATATAATGAAATTTATATACTATTAAATTCTAGCGAAAACGAAAGTTTAGTATACATGGTTTTTTAAGACAATTGCCTTAAGGGCAATCTTACAAATTGTCCGATCTTTTGAAATAAATATCATAATATCTTGTAGTAAACTGCTATTATTTTGATAGAAATATCGGTTATTTAATCATTTCCAGATAATAGCATAACTTTGACATACACATTAGATTTGATAAATTTCTGATTTCTCACGAGCAGATAAAGATTTTTAAAAAGAAACCTTTAAAATCAGTATAACATACACAAAATAAAAATTTGGAATAAAAATATTTAAAAATCGTAATTTTAAAGAGTTTGGAATACACCAAAGCAGCTATTGAGTAGTTTCGATTATTCTTGACGAGTATTCGGTGGTTTATATTTTAATGAATGGATTTTCAAACTAATGTTAATTAAGATTTTTATCAAAAATAAAATTTATATCTAATTGAATACACAATTGATTTTACATCTGGCTAAATGAACTCCCTAGCGTCCCTGAAGTTAGAAAAGCTGTTAGAAAAATAATTATGTATCCGGGTATTTTAAAAATTAAAATGAATTTGAATATATAATCTTTTTCAATGAATATAAGAATGTTATAGGTCGGAAACATGATACAATTTTCAACATCTAACGATCATAAATCTATTCAATGTGAAACCAACATGTTTTATATAACAATCACTATTTCATTTTTCTTATGAGAAGTAAAGTTGCACGAATCGCTCTCATTTGGATTATTAGTAAACAGGAACTAGTAAAGACACGTTTGCACTATCCAATACCGGCGGATAATAACAACAAAAAAAAAGTATGCGAACCACCACCACCACACCCAATTCACACTTACATTCACACGTACATACGTACAAAGGCATAGACGTTCGCTGTTGTAAGTGTAAGTATGTACGTAAAGTTATGTATTTATATTTTATATATGACCTTGCTATTGTGTAAGAACACGTTAACATAAAAATAAAAAACAATAATTACATAGGTCAAAAGTGAGAGTACATTTTCTTCAACTTCATGCAGGTTAATTTTGCGTGTGCAATTAATAATAATGAAAATAGTGCGATATATATATGTATAAGTTTTAATATCCTTTTAAATAAAGCATGCACACCCAATTTCTTAGAATGGTGTTAGTGTAACAATCAGGTTTAAACACTACTCAGAATGAAATATGACAATTCAGAGAATTATAGGTATTTTAATTATATGCTGTCTTGATTTTATAATAATATTCTAAAGTCACTTACTTCGAAGCACGGTCATAAAACAATATGTTATTGTTTTGCCATATATTATATAAGTACTTCAATAAAACACTAATATCTTGTACAATGTTGATATTTCAATATAATAAATGCCTAACTATCGTTCGTTATAACTTTTTTTGTAAAACAGATCAAATGAAAAATGATTTAAGGCGATGTTTCAATTTTTTGGTCAAATAAATGACTATTTTTTATAATTTTTTTCTCTCTTATTTTGTTAAATAGAAAATTAAATTTTTATTTACAATATTAAGTAACTCATGCAGTATACAAAACAAAATTTTATTTTTTATTTTTATACATAATTACTTCTATAGGAGGTGACAAAGTAGAGGCCGCGGAGATGAGGCGTTTTACGGTGTGCACGATAACGCCAGTCCAAGATGTCTAAAACAAAAAATCTAACGGGGTTTTATTAAGAACCAAATCACCTTCCCCGCGTACCAATACAATTTAAAAAAAATTTAAAAAAACCTAGAAAATAGAGTGAGTTTAAGAAAAGTTCTATGTTTTGTACACAAAATTGGACCTTTGGGATTGAATGAAAATGGAACAAATGTATATTTATGTCAAAATGTCGGTTTGCGTTCTGCATTATAAGTTAATTAATAAAATAAAAAAAGATTTGAGGCAATAGCTTAATTATTTTTTGATCTAGAGTGCACACCGTTTTTAGAAATGTAGTTTCGAGAAAAACGTGTTTAAAGTTTAATTTTAGTGTATTTATTACCCGGTTACTACTTATGGAAATGTAAATATCTTGGAAACGGTTCGGAAATTTACCTTAAAATTTTTTTTATATATTATTTAAACGTTTTTGTGTAAAATTATTGAACAAAAAAAAATCGATTTTTTTTTAAATTGGAACATAGCCTTAATCGAAAATTACTAAATAAAATTCAAAAAACTACATAAGACTTCAAAAGACTGCCCGTAAGTGTAAAGGCTGTAAAAAAATTGCAAAAGGACTGAAAACCAGCAATGGATTGCAAAAGAACTTCAAAGTACTGCAAATATTTTAAATGGCTATGAAAGCGTACCAAAGGCGACAAAAGACTAATAAAGAAAACTTCAAAAACACTGACAATAAATTAAAGAATTATAAACATAATTCTCTCTTTGCGGTATGATTGTTAGAAGTATTTGAAAACTATCATTATTTTTCTTTGGTTTTCGATAATTTATTTTTTCCATAAATGTTATCAAGGTAAATGCATTACAATCGTATGATCTATTTTATTTATAGATCACATACTATACAGTATCATAGCCAGCTGCATGTTGAAACAAGTTTATACAACAATATACATTTATTAAATGTGCGTAATTCAATTACCAAAATTGGTAGTTTCCCATCGATTTAAAATGCTCACATAATATCATTTAAACCATATAAGGTTCCGAAATTGTAACTTCCGCTCGGAATCAGCTCATATAATAATATCAGTGTTTCTCAACAATTTGTAATAGGCCTTTCCCGTTTGCAAAACTAGCATATACTAAATCGCGTGAAAGATCGACAATCATTACGTTGTTCGCACATATGAACATTAAAAACTCTATGTTTTCATTTTTGTTTTAATGTTATAATTATAAAATAGCATTTATATAACATATAATTATTTTGTAAAATGTTTAATAGATTTTCTTATGCTTACGCTTTTACACTCTTACAGTTTTCGAGATCAATAAATAATCACCATTAAATTTGAGAAATGTTTAGCCTTCGTTAACGGATTAAAAATTAACATTTCAGTTTTGATAAGGCGACTGACGGTAGCGGTGGTGGTAAGATGATGGTTTACGAGATGCGTTCGAGTTCATCAAGTCTGGACTTACACCAACCTAGTCCAGGCGGGTTCTCTTCGAATTGCCTCGAGCTTAGTGAAGCTGAATGCGATAGGGACACGCGCTACCGACGGCTCAGTACAAGCTCGAACAAAATTGAACTATCCACCCTTCTAGCTAGGTAAGCAGTAGGTTTGTTTTAAAATATCATTTATGATGTTTTAATATTATTATTATTTATTTTATAGGTATATAACGTGTTTCAATTTTGTTTTATTTTAACTTTGAAACTACAGTTAATTAGTACTAATATGTATAAAAACTTGTGATTTGTACATTTAAGGCGATGTTCCAATTTTTTGGTCAAATAAATGACTATTTTTAATAATTTTTTTCTCTCTTATTTTATTAGATAGAAAATTAAATTTTGTTTACAATATTAAATAACTCATGCAATATACAAATTTTTTTTAAATTTTTTTATGCGCAATTACTTATATAAGAGGTGACAAAGTAGAGGCCGCGGAGATGAGGTGTTTTGCGGTGTGCACGATAACGCCAGTCCAGAATGTCTAAAACAAAAAAATCTAACGGGGTTTTATTAAGAAAAAAATTACCTTCCCCGTAAACCAATAAAAAGTTAAAAATTAAAAAAAAACCTAGAAAATAGAGTGAGTTTGAGAAAAATCCTATGTTTTGTACACAAAATTGGACCTTTGGGATTGAATAAAAATGGAACAAATGTATATTTATGTCAAAATGTCGGTTTGCGTTCTGCACTATAAGTAAATTAATAAAATAAAAATTTTTTTGAGTCAATAGCTTAATTATTTTTTGAGCTAGAGTGCACACCGTTTTTAAAAATGTAGTTTCGAAAAAAACGTGTTTAAAGTTTCATTTTAGTGTATTTATTACCCGGTTACTACTTATGGAAATGTAAATATCTTGGAAACGGTTTGGAAATTAACCTTAAAATTTTTTTTACATATTTTGGATATGTTTTTGAATAAAATTATTGAACAAAAAAAATCGATTTTTTTTTTTTTAAATTGGAGCATCGTCTTAACTATTTATTGGCTTTAAGAAAAAGAAGCATATTTTTATTACATTTTATTTATAATTTTGTATTTTTGAGAGAAAATGTTTCAAATCTTATATACTGCGTTATTATATATATTATATATACTTTTTTTTATACGGCCTTAAGAATCTTTTTGCCTTGTTACTTAATTAATTACAAAAAAAAAACAAAGTATTGTCTGGCAGTGTTTTTTCTTTTAAATATTTCAATTAGTACTCAATAATTTTGGAATCAATTAACCATGATATCCGAGAACTTCCTGTATATTACAAAAGTCATATTAAAGCAAGAATTTCCTCAAAGATCACTTTAATTTAGTCCACTCAATGATGCGTCAAGCGCGAAACTTGTTTAGTATTTTTAACAAAGACAATTCACTATAATTAACTATTGTTTTCCATAAATGTTATCGGATACAGTCAAAATCACGATGACAAAACATAATTCAAACAATTTTTACTGTGACGTTTTCAAATTATAATTCCTAGCCCTTTAGTCACAGACCAAGAATGTTTGACTAAATTTAGCAAATTCTAACTGATTAAACCAATCTTTAAAAAAGCAGCTGCCAACTAAGTACAAAACAACTCAACTGACATCTGTTACGGTAAGAGTCATCAGTGTATTGTTGCAGGTATCAAGAGAAAAAGGACGACGAACGGAAAGAGTTTACGATTCACGTTTAAACGTTCAAAAAGACTGAAATCCATCACAAATTATTAAACACAAGTCACAAATAAGTACTAAATAACCTATTACAATAACAAAACAAAACACTCAACCAAATCTCTCACCTATTTCATTAAATATAAAATTTAAAACATAATACGATTTTATGAATGACAGAATTTTAGTGTTAAGATACATAAAAGATTATATATATATACGATAATTATTATTATTCATTGTTTAACATGTTATATTGAACAGTAATGATGCCGGATTTAAATCAAAATAATTCATTTAAAATTTGCGAAACATAACCGTGAGGTTGTTCACTTGGAAACACCCGTGACGATGTTCGCAAATTTTCTGTGCCAAAATACCTATTACTTATTCCTTATATAAAATTATATATTTTATTATTTTTCTTTTAAAAAAAATACTTGTTCTACTCTGTGACTCACCAACAGGCGTATGTTCACATATGTATTTATACCAAAATACCTCCCCTTTATTTATAGGAGTATATTTATTCGATGACCAGCTACCACAAATTGTGTAAATATTAATCAATAGGGTTGATACCTCTCTTGACTTTTTTTCTACAAAAATCTTTTTTCATGTTTTCGATCTTAATTTTAATATTTACGACTTTATATAATTAAAGTTACGCGTTAACAGCAATCCTGATGATGAAACAATGATATGATATCTAGTGTTTCTTACACTATATGGTTGGTAAAACTGGTGTTAGTACAGTTTTTACAGTACGCTTATTCACCAGAAACGAATGCGTTCCACCGCGTTTCGTGGTAATATATTTAATATATTCTTTGTGTCGTCCCGAATTTTGAAATAATTACGACATTTTTATTGCAAATAGTTAATAAACGATACTGTTTAACAGGGAACAAATACGATACGTACGAATTAAATTACAATCTATTTGCGATGACATTAGGTATCAACACTATCATTTCTATATGTCGTAATTGTTCTTATTGATATTTTATATTGTGTGTCGAAAACAAGCCAAATTTTACGACATGTTATTATAAATAAGTATTTTGAATCAAATGGAAATATATTTACGACATATATGTGAATTAAGTTTATAGTAAATATTATTCGTTGTTGCATGCCAGGCTTACTGTATGAGTAGCTTAAGTATTTGGTCTTGTAACTAGTATTCTCAGAATGAAAAACTTGATAGAAATTCGTTTCACATTTGAACGTATATGTGGGTGTATGTCGCTTGCTTTTAATATCTAACTATCTATATACATATTGTATATATATATATATAATGATCGTAAACAATTTCAATCCAGTTTTTTATCGGAGTTACAGGGTCCCTTACATATAATGTGCTTATTTTTTTATTTTATTATTAAAATATACAAAAATTTTCATATAATTACAAAACATGTTTACCAAATAATAATTTAGAAATATGATATTCATTAACCCATTAACGCCGACGCGACCAAAACTTTCCACGACTTTGCTTTGACGAGGTTTTCCAGCCAATTCGAATACAAAACCTGTTTTCTCATAGGAAATTTTCTCAATTTTACGATTTTAGGGTAATATTCCACCTACAACCCCACCACGAGCGTGTACAGGGGTGTAAAGTGGTGCAAAACCGAAAAAGTTGCTTTCTCAGCGGCCAAAACGTTCCACTACTTTTTGATAGATTTCGTTTATGACAAATTTGGGTTTGGGAATATTTGTCACATATAAAAATATCTGCAGTGTCATGCACCGAACTTTCTTATCCGCATATGGGTTAAACCATATCGTAGTTACATTATTTTTCTAATTTATAATATTCGTTCTAACATTTAGTTCGCTTTTACAGTAGATATATTTCTTATAAACAATAGCAAATGTCAAACTTCAAATTATTTAAGTCTATTTTGTTAAACAATTGACAGGCGCAGATAATACGATTTATGTTAAAGTATATATAATAAGCAGAAATTTAATTTGAAGCCATTACTCTTTTTGGAAAAATAATTCAAACAAAAGTTGTTCTAAATATAAATACCTTTAATTTTTGTTCATGAAATTTTTCTGTAACTGTAACCATTTTTGAGTAATTGCAGAAAATGCAAAAATTGACTAGAGTAAACAGGCACTTCTGCTTTGAATATTTTTTTCAAAAATAGGAGGTGCACACCTCAGGCATATGCTAATCTTAAGTTTAAAGTTTCATAATTTTAGCTTCAACCGTTTAGGCTGTAGAGAACATACACAGACACACAAACACAGACGCACACACACACACACACACACACACACACACACACACACACACACACACACACACACACACACACACACACACACACACACACACACACACACACACACACACACACACACACACACACACACACACACACACACACACACACACACACACACACACACACACACACACACACACACACACACACACACACACACACACACACACACACACACACACACACACACACACACACACACACACACACACACACACACACACACACACACACACACACACACACACACACACACACACACACACACACACACACACACACACACACACACACACACACACACACACACACACACACACACACACACACACACACACACACACACACACACACACACACACACACACACACACACACACACACACACACACACACACACACACACACACACACACACAGACGGACGTCATTCCAAAAATAGTTGGAATCGATTCAGGGAAGGTCAAAACGTATATTTCCGTTAAAATCTCGAGATCGAAATTTTTCATGATTACAATACTTACTTATACTCCGTATAAGAAAGTAAAAAACATGCATCCAGGGATTTTTATAATTTTCCTCCTGCACCCTTTTGCCGGGAGTATATAGGGGGTAAAATGGATAATCGGCTACATGGAATGAAAACTTTCTTTTGCCAAGAACTAAAAACCAATAGATTACTTATGATGTCCATGACCATTTACAAAGGGTTCTATATTTACATAGTGTTATACATTTACATAGTGTTGTACATTTATATTTACATAGTATAAATGTATAACACTATGTAAATGGTCATGGACATCATAAGTACTCCATTGGCTTTTATTTCTTGGCAAAAAAAGTTTTTCATTCCATGTAGCTGATTATCCATTTTTACCCTCTATATACCCCCGGCAAGGGGTGAAGGAAGAAAATTATAAAAATCCCTGGAAACATGTTTTTTTGATATGTGACAAACATTCCCAAACTCAACTTTGTCATAAACGCAATCTATCAAAAAGTAGTGGAACGTTTTGGCCGCTGAGAAAGCAACTTTTTCGGTTTTGCACCACTTTACACCCCTGTACACGCTCGTGGTGGGGTTGTAGGTGGAATATTACCCTAAAATCGTAAAATTGAGAAAATTTCCTATAAGAAAACAGGTTTTGTATTCGAATTGGCTGGAGACCCTCGCCAAAGCAAAGTCGTGGAAAGTTTTGGTCGCGTCGGCGTTAATGGGTTAAATTACTATTTTTTCTTATATGTATCATGTTAGTTAAATAATCTAAATTGGTTGTACGTTAGATTAGTTTGCTTAAAATATTCCAGTGGTTCTAAACTTATCTGCGTTGTAATATTATTACATAAGTTATAGTTCGTAATTTTAAATACTAGTTGTTCATGTTTCGTCGATAAAACTTATAACTATATTATAAAAGTTTGTTGAGATTGTTCATAATTTAATTGTAGTACTTACGTTAAGCTGTAAGCATTGGTGCTTGCACCAATGATTGTTTTAAGTATAATTTTGATCAATTCGCTTACTTTACGATGTCCAAAGAATATTGCTTAACATTCCATTATATTTATATGCCAACGACAATCAGTATAAGAATAAACTATTTAGGCATTATTTACTCATATATTAATAAATTAGCTATGTATTTTAGGTTACATTTAATATTGTTCAAAATATACTATATCTAATTTAATTTAGCATATTTATAGAGATATGCAATTTAAATAGTTAAAAAGCTTTTATATGAGATATACGTTTGGCTTTTTAAACCTGTACAAAAAATAATTAATATGGTTTGCCTTAAATTATCAAACTAGACAAAAATCATAAATAGATATTCAAAAAAACAAATTTCGAATGCAGATTATTTCACTTCTAAATCAAATTATATAATTCGAAAGGTTGGATAAATTCCCTATTAATTAGTTGCACATTAAAATTTTTTATTTATTCCGGTATAGTGGTGCAAACATCCAGGATTACTTTCATGTTTTCTTCCTTGATCAAGAAAATAATTAGAAAATAGTTTTCCCCTGAAGCATGATCTCTCATCTGTTACATTTTTAATCATTTCTATAAAAACTATTACATCTGATTAAAGTTTTGTTTTGTATATATTTAGCACTGGCTTAATATTAAATACTTTATTTTAGGAAAATAGCTGCATCGCAATTGGTAATTTATGTGTGCACGTAATATTTTATTACTAAAATATGAAGTGCCAATTTTTATTTATACAAAAACTGGTAAATAGAAATATAAATTATTAATCAACTGCCGTAGCTATTTAGGGAGCCTATGAACCTACCAACTCTCAATTAAGGGAATATGTTATGTTCATTTGTTCTATTTTCTAAGGATTATACATGAATTGTAAAAAATGAACGTAAATCTACATAAATATTAATGTAAATTGTATTAAATTATATAAATTTACTGTATTTTAGTAAAATTATTCTAAACATCGAGTAATTTTCTTAAATGCTATATATACAATGCACATCGCATTCCAATGAAATTACTATCAATATCGAATAATTTTCTTAAAAACTGTAAAATTTTATTTACATCGAAATTAATGTGAATTTACACTTTTTACAGTGATTGTATAAATACTTATATCTCTACTATAAAAATATTTAAATCCGGCATTGAATCTGTGTGTATCATATTTATAAATATTATGAAATAATAAATATATAAATTTGATGTTGTTTTCTGATTATTTGCCTTAAGGTGATGTTCCAATTTTTTTAAAATAAAAATCGATTTTTTTTTTGTTCAATAATTTTATTCAAAAATATGTAAAAAAAAGTTTAAGGTAAATTTCCAAACCGTTTCCAAGATATTTACATTTCCATAAGTAGTAACCGGGTAATAAATAATAAAATTTTTCTCGAAACTACATTTTTAAAAACGGTGTTCACTCTAGCTCGAAACATAATTAAGCTATTGACTCAAATCTTTTTTTATTTTATTAATTAACTTATAATGCAGAACGCAAACCGACATTTTGACATAAATCTACATTTGTTCCATTTTTATTCAATCCCAAAGGTCCAATTTTGTGTACAAAACATAGGACTTTTCTTAAACTCACTCTATTTTCTAGGTTTTTTTTAATTTTTAACTTTTTATTGGTTTACGGGGAAGGTAATTTTGTTCTTAATTAAACCCCGTTAGATTTTTTGTTTTAGACATCCTGGACTGGCGTTATCGTGCACACCGCAAAACACCTCATCTCCGCGGCCTCTACTTTGTCGCCTCCTATATAAGTAATTATGCATAAAAATAAAAAATTTAAATTTTTTTTGTATATTGCATGAGTTATTTATAATTGGAAACAGAAATTTAATTTTCTATCTAATAAAATAAGAGAGAAAAAAATTATTAAAAATAGTCATTTATTTGACCAAAAAAATTGGAAAGATATTTGTACTCCACATTGATCAACGGTATTACATGGCCTATTTACAATAAAGTGTTACATTTCAAAAAAAAAATCGTAAAGGTTGTAACAGTGATCTGTAACGCAAGGGTGACCAGTGTGTAAATGCGATGTTCGAGTGAAATGATTGAAATTTGGTGAGTGATTATCGAGATTATTAGTTACGAAATCTTTTATTATATCAACACGTATTGTTATGTAAAATATCTAGATGTTCATTCATGAAATGTGTATGTATATCATGTGAATATAAAATAATAATGTTCAAATCTCACCGCGTATAGAGGTTTAATAATGTACTTTAATATTAACAATATGTGATATAATCATAATTATGTTATGGAAACAATGGTAGGTAACACAGCACAAATCAGTGCTAATGAAACAACGATTCTCAAACTGAGGTACCCGGATGTATATTTGTGAAATTTGGTAAGATATTTGAAATTATATCTAATGTACGTTAGATGTAATGCTAATGGCGCCATTAGAAACAAATATATAATTCTGTAAAAAATATTGTAGACAAGCTTTTTAATAATCACATTCTCGATACAGATCTTCAGATTTACTCATAATCGCAATATAGCTCAACTATTACTAAGTAGCACGTATAGATACATATGTTTAAGAATATCGTCAACATAATTTGCTATTTTTCGTAAATACTTTAATTCCGCGAAATTGATAGCCAATATTAGAAAATCTACCATACTCCGACTAGAGGAAAGTAGGGGACGGCGGGGCTAATCAAATCATAACAACACATCTTATTCACCAGCCAAAAACAATAATTGCTAATCATGTCCATTTAAATTAAATTTAAATTGCAGTTCCGTGCATTGAACTCTCTTATTCGCAGTATGAATATTTTTTTAGGTTTAAATTTATAAATAATATAAAGTTGTAATAATACGATATTAGCTGGGATCGTAGTAGCAATGTGCTACTAGTCCCTTCTGGCAATTTTTGTAGGGGCTGCCAATAAAATTTTGGTGGCCCCCCATAAATTAATAAAAACATAGATTTATATGAACTGCTGTAGTTCGGAAACCTGAATGAAAACTAGATAAATTGTATTTAATTAACCAATTTTTAATCAATATCTGTTACAATACTTATTTTGTTATTCTTATTAGCATCAAATTACTTGTCAGTTGTATGTTAGTCGTTAATCGTAAGACCACCATTTGTCGTACTTTAATTTCTGAAGATACAGATCGGATTTACGTTAATTTTGGCATACACAAACTATGGATACACAATTCGTACCACTCACATTTTAAATTCACTAAGCTCTTTAATATTTACTTATTTTTGGAAATACCAATATTTTTTAAAGGTTTTTTCATTTTATGTACATGTAGGGGATGGCGGGACTAGTTGTTACAGAGGCAAGTTGTTACAGTAAGGAAGAGCCATTTATTGCCACTAAACAGATTAGTCATACAATGCTGCAGCTACCTACAAAATTTTGTTGCAGAAGGCTTAAGGGGTAAGGCCACTCTAGAGAATCAAAAAATTTGAAAATTCTTTTTTTGTCTTAAATGATACTTAAAGTTGTAAAGGATAAGTGACAATTCAAATTATTCTCGAAAAAATGTTCTTTACGATGTATTTTGGGGCAAATATTAGGCGACTATCTGCGCGCTCCTATATGCAAGCATTCAGCCAGAAACTACAACTTTATCTTTAAACGCGTTTTTCTCGAAACCGTGTTTTTGAAACTAGGCGAAAATAGTACGCCTATACAAGCCAATCAATAGACATGAATCTTTTACTATATTAATAAATAGACAGTTTTCTATCGTACATCGTAGGATTTTTTTTTATTGTTGATAGTTTTTTATTTATTAACAAATTCATATGCAATTTTTAGCTAAAAATCGTACTCTTTTTTTGAATCGCGTGCCATTTCTACAAAAATCAATATTTTTAAAATCGGCTACGTAGTCCGAAAGCTTATATATTTCAGATTTATAATCTGTTGTCGCTTTTGTCCCAGGTCAATTAGTGGCTAGTGGCAAAGTGCTGCTTCATAGGATAGACGACACTAGCGCCCCCAACTTCATATATTTATTAATGAAAAAAATTCATAATGTAGTCAAATACATGTTACCCCTTAATAAACGTCCAGTTTAAAGCTTATTTGTGATTTTAGCTACCAAAAGTAAATCTGGTTGTCGCCGTTTAAAGTTGACTATTACTAACATTGTTAGGGATCAGTGTTTAATCTTTTCTATTTTACACGACGGTATAAATATATATTTTTTTAATTCCACAAACAAATAAATTGAGAATAATATTACAGTATTCATATATCGACCATTTCAATTACAACATTCAAACTCGTAAATTCATTTTCTCATCTCTTTATAACGAATTTTCGAGTTTTTAGCAAATTGACATTGCTATTGAAATGATCACCATTAAAAATTAACATTTTCAATATTAGCGTAAAATGTCAAATTTAATTAAGCGACCGCCTTAATCTGTTATTACATTATAATTACAGTATTTATTGTACCTTTAAATGTTACTTAGTATTGGTGGTCTTATGACAGTAAGGACCAACAACTTTTTTTTCTAAATCGTCATTAAACTTTTTCACATATGATTAACAAACACCAAAACTAATTGATATATTTGGCTGGCTTAACAGGTAAAAAATGCAGCAAACATCTGATTTTCCTTTATACATAAGTGTGGACCAATAAAACCCAAGGACAAGCGTGTATTGTATTACTCAAAGTAGTATTCATTAGAAAATTCATTATAGTTAGGTATTTAAGAGTAATTTCAATAATTGTAAATTATTAGTTTCGTTTGTAATTCGAATAATAAATAATCTTTATCAGAAAATCAAGATTGGTGTGACACTGCGTGTTATTCCTGCGTAATTTTCAAATAAATTGTGATAAAATCTTGTAATTGATCCATTGATAAAATCTTAATTGAATAACAAACAAACAAAAACCAGTTGTATACTTATAGGGATAATACATGTGTTTTGTTTCACTTTTAACACAAATTCAATTGTATTGTTGTTGTATTGTTTATGTAAATGCATGAAATGGAGAGTAAAGTTTATAGGTCATGGTTAGGAACGTTTGCTATGGCTAGCTGTATCTATCTAGGTAAATATCCTATAAAAATATAACATTAACATTCCGTAACGCAATAATTGTATCGACGGACAGTCTCCGGTTTAATATAATGTAATATAATTTTTTATTTCTTAAGTACTTCTTGCAAATTATATAAAAATGAAAGCCTAGTACAAATAAAAACCAAGCGAAGGTTTTAATTTTTGCAATTCAACAATTATAAACTTGGAATATTTCGTAAAATGAAGAATTTTAAATTAGTGCTTATATCTAATTGATTGCAACATGTATATGTAAGTGTAATTCAAAAACCTTAATTGAAATTTGATTCATTTACCAACCTTTAGAAAAAAATGAGCAACTAGACCGTTCTAGATCATTTTCGTAGAGCTACCAATAAATATATGGTGACCTTATAAATAAATAAAAATATAGATTTATATGAACTAGATTTGTGAACTGGTTTCTACAGCAAAATGAACTACAGAGGAAGAAGGGTAGTTCATTTTGTTCAGAAACCTGCAAGTGAACTAGATAATTTGTATTTAATAATTATTTGTTACAACAGTTGTTTTGTTATTGAAATCCAGATTAAAGGTCCATTTCAAAATAATTAAATACTAGATTAAGATTCTAAACTTTATTGTTAGTAACCTTGTACATACAATAAACGTTACTAGAAGTGTTCAGAAATGTCAAATTATGATTTACCTAGCTGAAATTATAAGTTTCTAACTCTTTCAATTTTAATTACAGCTGACATAATTCGTACTAATGATAATTCTCTGGAAATGAAATGGGGATTAGTATGTTTTTCTTATCAAATTGCACGCTCAAATAATACGTTATAAATTTCATATAATTTAACAAATTTTTGGGATTTAATTGTGCAATGATTTAGTAGAATTATAGTTATTTTATTAAAAGCGAATTTATATATGTTTTTGATAGTGTAGTTTAAAACCTGCAGGTACTCATCGAAAATCCGGGTCTACTTTTTTTAAAACAATTAGTAATTAAATATTGCAAAAACATGAATTTTATTAGTTGAAAAATATGTATATGGAATTTATTTAAACATGAACACATATTTATTCGAAGAAGTTCGAACCATGTAGGCTCACCTACCATAGCAATCTTTTTTTTTTATGATGTTATGCATGTTCCAATAAAATATATCAAACTACCGGACCTTAAATCCTATTTAGGAATATGCTTATCGAGCTACAGAGATATTAAGAGTTAATATGTTTATGGCTGCAGTAAATATATTTGATATATCTTATTTATATAAATATTTAATTCTCATATAGATTAATTTAATTTTGAGTAAATCATATAGAGATCACACCTTAGAGTGGCAAATAGGGTTGTCTATATTCTCAATCTTCTACTTAAATACATCTTACGCGCTTTATTTATAATCATAGAACGTTTCGTTTATTTGGTTTGCTCATTACGAATCAATCATTTAAAAAATATATTCTGACATATACTGCAATAAATATAAACCATCTTTGCATGATCATAACGACTTTTGAAGATCTGGAAGTAGAGCTGAACTGTTTAGTATTGTATCACATAATAAAACGGTTCGTTGTATGTATGATGGTTAGCGGTAAATGTGAGTACGGTTTGCAAAATGATAATATCCATCTCCGGTTGTCGCGGTGCAGCACGGCGATTAGATGCAGTAATCTATATATTGCAACGCTCAATAAAACAAAAAATGAAAGCCTAACCCAAGCACTTTGGTGAAGTATAAAGTGAAGGTTTTTTCGGTGCTGTTATTGAAGGGAAAACGGTAACACAAGAACTGCTACAGTGAAATATCATAAAGTGGGGAGTCTGTTTTCTCCTCGAAATCCCCCACACTGGTACATTTCACTTAAGACCAACTTTGAATCCATTCCCGACCCAGTCAGCATGCCAGTGCCTGTCTACGACTAGTCTAAACAATACTTTCATATTGTTTAAACAACACAAGTCGTGTCAAGACACGCATTACCAAAGGAGATTGATTCAAAATTTACTTCAACAATTACTTCCATTTTTTAACATGAATGGAGAAGTGTTTTAGAAAGAAATATTAGCTCCTGCATATACATTTTCGAATGTTATTTTCGATAGTGTTTTAAAATTGGTGTTTGTTCTACAATATTTATAATATATTGAACTTTCCCATTGTTACTAAAAGTGTGTTATTTGGAACTATGGTTGCTAAAATTGGACGTTGCGTTTGGGCTATTCTCCTGCTATTTTGCATTGGTGAGTACCTTTTCATTATTGTGCTTCAAGTGTTTTAATTTAAATTACGCGCGCGGTTATTTGCTCTTATATTTTGGATGTATGTGTAATCAAAATCGTAGGCACATATACTTCCAAATATATTTTATAATTCAAAAATATATAGAATTATTTATTATAACTTTTTGATTGGATATATATATATATATATATATATATATATATATATATATCCCATCAAAAAGTTATAATAAATAAGCCATCAAATATCCGTCTAAGCTAAAATAAATTTGACAGCGTCTAATATGTTGAAAAATATTGATTTAGACTGGCAGTACCATCAATTAGAGGATAATTTGTTTGGTATAATTTTGTGATTGTGGTTATGCAGTCTGAATTTACAGTTACAATTTACTGAATTATAATTTACAAAATTAGTATACTCACGCACTCACATATCCAGACACACACACATACACACACAATTTTCAAAAATGAATCTCCTAGACGTTAAATTGGTATCAGATTCTACTCGGTGTATATTTGGCTAATATACATGTTCAAATTTTTTGTTAGTATTTTTGTCCATCAGAAAAACTAACAAAAAAATATATTAACAAATCTATCAAATTATTTACGAAGAAATATATGTATTACAATACTACGATAGGAAATAAAATCGCAATGGATATAATATTGTGCAAACAAATAATGATTGTAAAATAAAATACAATTTTCTACACTTTTACCACAATCTGTCTCAATAAGTTTAATTAAATAGTTAACGGTATAAAAAAATATATAAAACTGTTCCAACGTTTTAGCATAAAGTAATTGTTGTTTTTAAATAATTATGAATTTATCAAATATTTATGCAAAATATTAACATAACTAAACAATTATTAAATATATATATATGTATATAAATGCTATATAATTATCGTTAAATATTTATATGTATATAATTAATTTTCGTCTTTTATAATTTTTAAATTCTATTTCATTCAATGACTAATTGTCTATAATAATGTATAGACGGCGTTTTATCGATATTTATAAATAAAATATATTGACTATATTTGTATAACTAAAGGTGGTTTAATAATACTGTTTAAAATAAACAACGAATTGGTAACCTAATCAAAGTTTATAGCACAATTTTCTAATTATAGGTAGCATGTAGTTCTAGCCTTCTAGCTAACTTAAAAATAATGATATGTTTTAATTATAGTGCAAAATTAGGAATTTTATTACAAATAAGAGTGAAATTTCAAACTATAATTTTGACATAATTAATAATACAATTGATAATGAGTTTCGGTAATACAAAAATATTTTTAATTTATATTTTATAATAGCTGCTAAATTGTATATGTCTATAATAATTTACAGTAAGTGAAGGAATTTCTAGTTATTTCGAAATTGTAACGTAATACGGAATCGAATCTGATTTTCTTGAAAGGGAATGTGCAGTCACACCTATAAACTACTTTGAATAACCCTGCTTTTTGCACGATTAGAATTTATCGAAGTGTTTTTATTTAAATCTCAAGAAATTTTAATAATTAAATGAATATAAGCGTTTCATTTACCAAAATTAAAAAATTAAGTAAATACCTTGAAATATATTAATTATTTTATTGAATCAATCATAAAATACATGTTTGAAAAGTATTTTAACATTAACAAATACGACAAAAGCAGTTTGATAAGTTTAATTTTAAAATGAATAATTAGCAATTTATCAATAAATGAATTAGTAATTGTTTGAGAAACACTTCGTATAATTTAATTATTTACAAATGTTAATTTAAATACTAGGTAATAAATTTAATTGTCAGCAAGTTTGATAACCTGTGTTATTGCTTTTTTATGTTATAATATTTGATGGTTCAAACATAGAATTTGGTTTTAATATTTAAAAAAAGTATTTATTTTAAAATTCAGTTCTCTAAAACTAAAGTAGATAAATTTCAGTTTACAGATTTGAGTCAGCTTTAGTAATATATGTTTATTATTTAATTTATTACAAAACTAGATAATTTTATATATTTTTTATAAAGAGATTATATTTATCTAAAAGTTATTCTGAACTGTAAGCTTATTTTAAGGTGCTTTTCCTATATTTCCATGGCTTTTTTTAATCTGTTTAAAATTTACTAATCAAACAGTGATTTTTAAATAATCAATTTTCTATCTTATTTTAATCAAAATATTTATAATTTAATGCAAAGAAGTAGAATTTTCATTTCTTAATAACGAAATATTATTAGATTCTATAATCTTAATACAAATGTAAAAAACATGTATTGTTTTTAATTTCAATTTGAATATTTTGAAATGTAATGCCTTAATCTTAACATTATTGAAGCATGACACAAAATTGAAGAATGTCGCAGCCGTATAAATTTACAAATGTCAAGAGTAAATTTAAATTATTTACTATTGACAATCTCTATAACTTAATTTTAAATGTATACGAAATGAAAAAAAAAGTTGTGTTAAGTAATTTCGTTACTGCATAAGACGAATAGAAAATTTACATTTTCAATAATATATTATCATGAGCAAGTACTACCGCACGCGAAATATTTCATGTGCAATAGCCAGCTGACTAACTGACATTGTGTAAACATACGGAAAGCGTTTGGCGCGAGAGTTTCTTAAAATGAGGTTTCTGGGGAATCCTTGATTGAGTACATGGCTCACGCGTACATGTATATGTATGTGTGTTCGTGTTGATGACAAAGAAGACGGGTAGCAACTCTCACATATTACTCATTATTATTATTAAACATACAACAGGTTGTACATTCGTGCCATTCAGTTTAGTTTTTATTTAATTTCATATTATTAATTAATACTTGATACGATTTCATAATGTTTTTTTTTTATTTTGCCTATTTTAACCCATTTACACCTCAACCAAATATGCACCAATTAATTTAAAATTACATACGAGTTAATATGTAATATAATTTTGGATATTTCCAAAATACAAATAAAATTAAAGTAATTTATTAAAATATATAACGGTGCACCATGAATTTTAATCAGATTTTATTTGATTTTTAGTAAAAGTGATATTCAAAATATAATATACTTATTTAATCGACGATTAGTTTTTATTGATTTTGTTGGTACAGTACATACGAAATAAGAACTGTACTGCGCAAGCGTAGTGCTATAAGGCTTGTTCCAACATATTTTTGAATCGGTTTGAAACTGATTTGTTAGAACAAACCTATTATTAGATTGTCGATCATACATGCTACAGACTTTTTTTTAAATTAATAATTCCTAATTAGTAGCTAGGTAAAATTTAAAGAAATAGAAATACCTTCATATATATTAAATAGATCTAAAAAAGAATTTTATAACATATATTCAACTCTAAGATTCGTAGCGTTTTAAAATAAAATCATAGACATAATTGGAAATCTCTATTTATTTAATGACAAGTGTACATTCGCTGTTTTTATATAATTGAAAATCATTTTATAAAAACCGTTGTAATCCAAAGCCAAATAAAAATCCATTAACAGTAAGGTTACTTTTGTGTCTACCAGGAAGATGACTATGTATCCGGTTAAGTGGGCTTGTAATTATAAAATATGGTGGTGCCGTGTTCATATGCAGTTACCTTTCAATAACTTTCAAGGTCGTAATAAATAAATAGAGCAATCGCAAAAAGGAAAAGTCGCACTTCCCACTTACCCACCATTTGTTTGTTTGTTTGCGGTGATGAAGTCCATGACATTTAAAGTCAACAATCAAATTATCCAAACGACTATGCACGCCCGAACATGATTGATCGTACATTTTTGTTACACAAAGCCCTAAAACAAGTATATCCTGTCAAAGATTTGACAGTATAGCAGATGGTTGCACACATTGAAAATCAGCAAAGCGGAACATTTATATAATAAAAATATATGAACAAGGTTATATTGACCATATAAAGCATACGAACTTTGAACTATTCAACAATTTTTTTTTTTCATTTAAAGTTTAATATGATCTGCCATTGTTAGCAATGCAGAAAGTTACAATAACGCAATTAAAACAAGGTTATTACATTAGAATGTAGAGACGGCCTTTGAACTATTTGTACTATTTGATTATAAAACATATACTCAAAGTACACTCCTCTAATTCCATGTTTAACGGGTATACTTACAATTTTAACCCCATTACCAACTAGGATAAACTCAATTCGCATCAGAAACAATATTTATTTAATCATGTACAACACTTCAGTTGCTTAAAGGTCAAATCTGCTCGATACGCATTTTTTCAATTATAAAATCAATCAAAAACCTGTAATTTATGCAATTTATAAAACCTGAAAATATTTTTAAATTTTATTTCTATATTCGCAACTATCTTAAGGTAACAATCACACACACACACACACATACAGAGAGAGCTAGACAGAGAGACGTCATGCCAAAAATAGTCAGACTCAATTCAGGGAAGGTCAAAAGGTATATTTCCATTAAAATCTCTAGATCGATATTTTTATCATGATTACAATACTTAATAATACTAAGTATAAGAAGGCAAAAATATTTTGTAGCTAAATTAATTTATATTTATTTTACTCATGTTAATTACACCAAAACTATTTATAATACACAATGAATTGGATATACAAACTTTAATGCTACTGTTTATGCTTTTGCGTATTTATGTATAAAATCAACATTTAAATGAATGATAATAAAAATGTAATTTGCAAGATGCGCTTCCTATGTTATGGGAATTAACAAAAACACTTCTAATCTGAATTTGTTATTTAAATCACGTAATTAATTTAATTGTTACTCCATAAACAAGCATCATTGTGTAGGAATTTGTTTAACGCCGTGAGTACTGTGTACCTATAATATATTTTGTGAAATTTTTTTTTTTTCGTTTCGTAACCATTGCGCGCCGTGTGAATCTTTTCGTTGCATTACAAACGTCTAAACGTTCGAAACAAATCAGTTTTATTTTTGTCGTTACGACGATTTTTTTCCTTCTACTATTATTAATATGACACTTAAAATTACTTTAGATTTAAAATAAGACACGATGTTTTTTTTTATGCCTTTCACCAATGCCATACCCACCTACAAGCTACAATTCACTTTCAGTTATTATTGTCCAATTTTTAACTCTTTAATGTTCCAAGGTCGGCCCTACATTCTTATATTAGCTACACAACCTTGTTTAGATTTTTTTCATCGCCATGTTGTGCATGATCGAGTTTATTTATTTAACCTATAATGACCTGCTTTGTCTTATGGTTGCAATAAAAACGGTGCACCTTCCTACTGTTTCTAGTGGCATAATTTGTGGTTCTTACGTCACTTTAGGTGATATTATAAGTAGACAGACAATAATGTTTAAAAGCAATTTTATGAATAAAAAAAACATAATTTCCTATATATTATGATGATTTTTTTTGTATATTAGTATTTATTTATAAATTACGAAAGATTTAATTTAAATCACGCACAGAATCAATAATAGGACAAAACTGATCCTATAGCTACCATATTAATATATTATTTTTTAACTAAATATTAATTAATTATCTTTGAAATTGATCCTTAAATTACATTAGTATAGTGAATATTGTATACATTTAAATGCATTAGAATAATATTATAGATACTATTAAAATATGTTTATTTATGAATTTACACTAAAAATCAAATTGTAGAAAAATAGAAACCGTTATAATGTGTGTGTACAATTATTTTCCAGTACAATAACGTATAGACTTTCATTTTTATTTGTATTTATACCGATTTCACAAATTTTGAATTCAAACAACAGTATTTAATAATTTACATTTTCGTCAAAAAAAAAATAAAAACAAGCCACAGCTGTACCAAAACTTTGTAGCAATGATCTGTGTCAGTTGCTAAAATGACGTTGTTTCTACAAGAAAGTTATTTAACACGATCTATGAAATTGGGTTAGATATCGAACGCCTTTGCGTAAATAACCTGCTCAAAGCAGGAAAAGATAAAACTGTATGTTTTACATTAGTACAAGTAAAGGATTTTTCAAACATGTTTTCCTATTTTATAATTGCACATAACACCATATTAACTATGAATGAGAATTTTAAAACCTAATTACTAATTACTCTAAGGAGTATTGTTTATCTATTATACTGTTTTGTTTAACACTTTTAAAAAATCTATTTATTTCAACTAAGTTGATAAACTGTGTATTTTGTAGTATATTAAGAAAACCGCTTCAAAACGTTTCAAAGATTATAATTACGTTATTTATTACGATTTTTCAACCAGTGTTGATAAAAGAATTTCGATAATTTTCATTAAAAATTTCGAGAACAAATTGTAATATGGCAATTTATTAAATTAAACTAATATATGCTATTATTAGTGAAATATTAATATAAATCAATTATTTGATATTTGAGAGTCCATTAAAATACAAGCGTTCATTATTTTTTGTATTCAACAGAGTAAATTGTTTTTATACTGTATAAATGAGCGTCTTAACACATATTAAATAAAATTATGGCGAAACTTCGTGCAATTTACTCATTTAAAATAATATCATACTTTCCCCCAATGGCCTACAAGTTTTTCAAAGCTTTTGTCAAAGTTGTCATTAAATGGAATATAAACTTTAACATTGCATTTAGATTATACATATCTTTATATGTATGTACATATGTAGATAAAATTGTAATCAATATAAAATAACTAAGATTAATAATATATTACAAACACCTTTCATTTAAATTAAATTAAATTTGATAGGGTAACAACCCTATTCCAAACAATTAAGTAGAGTACATACATAGATTTTTATCAATAAGATCTAATTGCTATTATGCCTATAAGTTATAGTAGTTAAGCAATCGTGAACAGAATTATAATTACAATCATATTTCAATACACATTTAAAATGATTTATTAATCAAATATTACAATAAAAAAAAAGTAGAACTTAAACCACGCAAAATGATTGCCACATACGCTCGCGATATTTCTTCAAAGCAACATGGAATTCAGTTCACTTTTTAATTAGTAAGAGTACCACGGTAAATTAACTCTTATTTTTAATTAAAACGAAAACAAACAATTTAAAATTTGTAAACTTTCTACATTTGAATTTACCTATGATTTGCCGTATCATAAAATCAACTACTTACTTTGTCACCAGTGGCAACTCGTACCAAGTGGAATTACTTAATAAGATTAGTTCAATCGAAAGTCAAAACAACTGACTTAACTCTAGAAATGACTTATAAAACTAATCTTTATCGCTATAGAATCATCTGATACCCACAAACTGTTAGCTTCTTCGAGTATAAATAATTTGTTTGAGTTGGGTACTGAATACACCTTGTCAACACTACCACGGCTACTATTTAATTTTTTGTTTATTACTTTTGTTTAATACTGTTAAGATTACACGAGATGCCACTGGTTTTAATATTTAGTCTAAATGTTTTTTTAAAATAAACCAAATCATGAAATATTGCAATAAATTTAATACATTTGCCGATTTATTACTTTCTCTTGACTTGACCACAACAATCAGAGAAAGAAATATGCAAAAATTTATATTCAGAAACATAAATTACGCCTTAAATTTATAGCGACTGAAATGGTTATTAAGCAAATGGCTGCATTAGTAAAACAGGACCATTTAAAATAGCTTTCAACTAATTTCGCAAAAAAAAATAATGTCAATCCGGAAGTCAATAAATGTTGTTAAAAAATCAAAAGAATGAATAATTATCTATATTTTAAAATTATAAATATGCAAATCTTTATTCATTTTATTATAAAATTTCAATTTATGTTCATATAAGATTCTTAATTAATAAGAAGTGGCTAAATATGTTTGAGAATGAGTTTCACCATTCGTCATAAATTATGATAAATTATGAGCAAGCACAATACCACCCCATTTAATGGGAATAAGCATGAATGTGTTTTTTTTCTTCTGAATAATATAAATTACCAAGAGTAATTTTGCGTTAAGTCGTCACAATTTTCGCGCAAATTATAAAATGTTTATCGGAAATCATAAATAAACGATACTATTTAAAGGTACAACAATTATTATCGTTTAACATTTTCCCGAAATTGATAAAAGATTCACAATCCAGCTCTGACTATTTCAGTAAATCTTAAAAATAAATAATGCTTGTATTGTAAAACCTTTTTGTATTTATTGTTTTTCAGTACAAGAAATATTCAAATCAGATATTCAACTACAGAATTCTGTTTACAAAAATATACGTTGACATGTAAACACAGTTACAAACATGACTGAATAAGCATATATTGTTTTTATATCAATATTACATGTACTTATATGCATTATATAAGCAAAACATGCATAAAAACTCTGGCTATCAGTTTGGTCCGATCGTGACTAGCGAAAACACGTCATATCAAAAGACAATAACCGGTTAGTGTATTGGTTACCTTTCGGAACATAAATACTATATACATATTTATACAGTATACAAGCTAGGTTGAATTTAAAAAAAAGTTAAACATAATACTACATTAGAGATGCTACAAAAATGTAAATTGATTCTAACTTTAAATTTTTCCAAAATTAATTCAATAAATTATATAAAATAAATGATTATTCAAAATTTGATATAATTTTTATGAATTTGCATCTATTTTTAACAATATAATTTCTACTGTAATTAGGATTAAGATAAACGAAACCTGCTGGCGTGTGCTTGAGATTGTTCGCAAACTTAAGTACAAACTTAATATTCAATAAAAGTCATGCGCAACTATTTAAGTAACCTCGCCGCAATATCTTGAGTAAAGCTCACCTGTGTTTATGTGTTATGCCCGTGTTATACCATGATGATTTGAATTTTTGATAGTTATGATGAGTAATTGCGTATTTATACATATATATCCGCAGTATACTTATATAAGTATGAATATACCTACACACCTAACAGTCGTTAATAGATAGCTATTACGTGTATTGTATTTGTTGCAAAATTAACCTTTTACATCAAGTCACGAATTAAGCATTCGCTGGTTTAATGTTAAATGTCACAATTTTCTATCTAAAGAAAACTCTATCAAAAACGTTCAGTTGCAATGAAAAAATTCATTTGGTTATGCGTAAACAACTATTATTTTAAATGTTGTGAGAGGGTCATTGTCATTATAAAGTTGAAACATGCTGAATTAATTTTCCTACTGTTTATGCGTTTCGTGCAACGGTTTGACAAAATCAAGGATTTCGATTATTTTATTTAATATTTTTATTTACCAAATGAGTTAATTTAAAATATCTAACTATAATTTTTATAAATTTAATGAAGTCATCCTGGTGGGATCTGTTCAAATGACACTGTTATATCTTTGTATAAAATAAACGTGTTTATAGTTTACAATAATCATAAACAGCATAAGATCAAAACTGCAAATTGATATATTTAATAATGCTAGTGCTGGTTTGTGAATGCTTATTAAGATAATAGTTTATAATTTATGCAGAGCGAATTATCTATTTATATAAGCGAGCTAATTTAAACATACTAACTGTTGCAATTATATCAAAAACAGTTTCATTTTTTAATTTCACACTTGATCAACAAAACAATTTACTTTTACTGAATTTTTTTAATTTAAGCATAAAATTACAAAATTATTTTGTTACAACTTTGTTGATTGTTCAGTACTTTCAACAATAGCAGTGTTATTATAAAACTGTCTATATAATTCTGTAATCAAACACATGCACTGATTTATAATTTAATATGCATTACATTTATTGTTTTCAAAAGTAAGAGAAATGTTAGTGTCAGCGATTGATACACTTACACTAAAAAAAAATATATATATATATACACAGAATATATTAGCCATATTCATACATATACACATACTTAACATCACGCCTAATCCCATCAAATGGGGTGGAAGAAAATCCTTTTTATCCAATCACATCTCCACAATGTTTAATCATTCTATTCTATTTCTACAAATTTATGTTAGTCCATTATAATCATCTTCAAACACTATTCCATTCGGTTCGCAATTTTCTTTCGCGCATTTCATATACAACACACCGTTTATCTCACCCACGTAAATCTTCTTTACCAATCCATCGTTCAACATTCTCTGAACCATACCATCTCATTTGTCTACCATGTATTTTACGTACATTTCTTAAAATTTCGCATTCACTTCCATTCTGTTGTATGCAAATATTCATAAAACAAACAATTCCAATTATGTATATAGTACATACAATATATATTGCATCTTGCAGGTTTCTGGTTTGACGAAACATGTTTCTAGATTTCGTAAATCGACCTTTACCTATCTAAATTAGACTATTTTCCAAGAACTATCTGAATATACGAGAACAAAAAAAGGTCAAGGGCAACCTATGAAGAATGTGCCCCACCCAATTTAGCAACTCGTGCATATTTGAATTATTGATAGACAATTAGTTATAGTTGTTCCGTAAACAATTTATTAATTTTTTTAATGGCCAGTTGTACCAATTAAAACTAATCGTAGATTTACTAATTTTGTTAGTAATTTCATATATAAGTGAAACAATAAATAACGTAAAAAATTTATGATTAATATTTGGTAAAAGTAAACCTATTTTAATCAATTTATACTTTGAAATAAACTGTATTGGCAAATGTTTTAAATATATTTATATGACGCTATGAAAAATTTAATTTGAATGTATACAATGAATTCAAACTAATAATATATAAAATAAGATTTTATTATGAAATGCATGGGTGCATTTTACTATACATCAGAGTATTTTTTTGTACCAATCTAAATAAATGATTATATTTCGCGTAAAATTAAATGATTAAACTTAATATAACATATATGCAATAGAATAAATTGAACTACAAAATGTTTTTCTCACAAAATTAATTTATTCAGAAAATTTATAGTATTCATACATTGCTCAAATTTTAGTGAACTAACTACGACGCGATTAACTCTTTCAAAACGAAATTAAAATTCTTGAATGTTTTAAAAACTTCATAAAATAATTTAAATATTTTCTGAAATTTGTTATGGGATACAATTCTCTTTTTAATTAAAATGTCTTATTAATGGCATATGTAGAATTACACAATTACAAATAAGGACTTTTTCGAAATACTTACTATGAAGTAGCAGTGGCATATAAAAGATTCTTTGACAATACGTATCTCCGAGTTATATTATAATCTCATTTCTAAAACACAGACGAAATATATATGTCTAACAAACAGCGAAATAACTTTCAAAACAACTAGAACAAAATATACAAATTAGGTACTCCTTTCGTAAGAAAAAGTAGCGAAATGTTGACGTTAGTTTCAACAGAAAAAGAGTTAATTTCGTGTAACTATATTTGACCTGTGTCAGTAGGTAAAGCATTTGTTAATGTAAGCGTAAAATTGTGCCGGCACATGAAAGAAGGTGAATCAGTTACCTAAAGGTCACGGCTTCGGCTTTTTTTTTTCTTATAATCAGCGTATTCATTTTTAATTTATTTGATGTTATTTCATTATTAAATATAAATAAATAATAAATATACTTATTTTCGTTATTTACGTTATTAAGTAACCATACAAATGAATTTAACATAATAAAACAATGTGATTGCTTAATATCTTGCATAATATCTGCATATATGCATATAAATAGTCATATAGGTAATATGCATTAACGCATCACACAACAAAAAATAAATATACACATTCTTACAACTTTGATTCATCACGACAATTTATTAGAAAAGATGTATCTTCAAGGTCCTACACATAACAATTTTAAACATATGAATTTAGACTTAAATTTTGGATGGTAAAGTTTCTTTAATTATGATTTTCGTTTATTGTTTATAACACTTTTTTTTAAAACATAATCGTTATTTAGATAAATTTTGCATCACCATTTAAAATGTTTACGCAAAAGAAAAAATTGATTTAAATGTAAAAATAGGTTTTTTATTCGTTCTATAAACAGCTGTGTAGTTATGACGCCATTGGAGTGGTTTAGAAAAAATACTAACTTATATATATAATTCGACTTATCCGGGTATACCAATTACTGAACATATCTATATAAATTCATAATTTAAACTCGCTCAAGTCTATAAACATTTTATAACATCCAAGTTATGCAGAAAATAAAAACTTGCTTGTTCAGCTACGAGTTAATTACTTAAATAATGAATATCCTTAAATAAAATGGTGTAAATGTAAATAAAGAAAGTAAACAAAGTTTCTATATAATTAAATAATTCCGTTCTTAGTTAAACTGTTCATTTTCTATTAAACAAATTAGTAGATGTCCTACAAAATTGAAAGCATGTTTGCTTATTATGCACACTTAATAAATAAACCATAAAATCATTGTGTAAGTCACATGTCTTAAATGTTTTCAGTGTTTTTTCGCTCACTATCTACAGTTATAGTTCATGCAATGTATCCATCAAATTATCTACTTTCCTCACGATTAAGTTAGATTTATATTTGCAACAAGATAAAGAACTAGAATAATTAATATAATATATGAAAGAATGCGAGACGTTCTCGGAATAAATTGCTAAATATGAGATTAAGTTACGCGAAAGAAAAGTTGTTAGCAAGAATAGAAGAGCGTGTATGGAGAATGTAGTTGAATTGCGAGAAATTGGCAAGATGTAAATAGATATTAATGGTTTTCTGCCACAGAGAACGAAATCAAACGTTGGAAAATCAAAGTAATCGAAAACAACTGATAGCAATTTATATTTCCAACACATAATAGTACATAAGTGATGTTAGTTATAATCAAATTAGTTTTTATATGTATATGGTATTTTCATCATAGGAAAAGCTTGTGTCATGCCCATTGTTTCCTAATTTTAAATTCTAATTAGCGAAAAATGTATTTCCTTGAACCGACTTCGCTTCGTTGCTTAATAGAGTGATCACCCCGGCGGACATGAGTGTCCGCTCCTACAACTTTGCCATAGGTATTGCCAGGTCCCGGTGCGGTGTCCACTATGACATAAGAAAGTTCTTGATTCTATAGCTAAGCTACATACGTATATATTGAGGCCATGTGTTCACATTTTATATATATATATATATATATATATATATATATATATATATATATATATATATATGTAAGCTTGTGCGTAATCAAGCTTGGCGGTGTCGCTTGACACGCGCGTCAGACTTGGTTCGTAACTAGACTCCGAGCTGTTAGGATTGAGGTTATTGTATTTATGTATACAAAGGCTTGCTATCGGCAATTGTATTGATTCAGGTTAGTTTTAAGCTTTAGTTTTAATCTTATTCGTTTACCATTATATTTCTGGACTTTGCTAATGTGTACATATTATTTATATTACAGTTGTTTACTGCATCATACATGTGTCGATTCTTAACCTAATCTCCGCTCCTTTTGAACTCTTTAAATTGTGGCTTACAAATCAATACAATGGAGAGTAAAGCAAAGTTTTATTTTGTCTCGGAGGCTGGTGCAGATACGAAAAGCACCGTAGTTAAAGTGAAAAGAATTCAGCTGCTCGGTCAAGAGGAAAGTTTCTTGTTCCCAGCAGATAAGCAGACTAGTGCGCAGCATGGAACGCTTTTTGAAAATCCAATCGTTAAAAATGTAGTTAAGTGTTTGAAGGTAGGCAATAAATTTCGTAATGTGGTGTTGACTTTATCTGAAGACCTTGAGAAAATTTACTTGGATACAGAAGGCAACGTCGTGTTGTATGATGAATATCTGGAAGAGATTACTACAGAGCAAGAGGCTAGGGCAAACGAACAGTCAACAATCACATTTGAAAGAAAAACGAGCTCTTTGATAAAGGATATAGTGATTGAAAAGTTCGATACTGAAATTATAAATGCGAGTATTTGGATTAAATTATTTGTGCAGGAGTGTGACAGAGTGGGGATTGCCCAAAATAAATACGCTGAAGTATTACGATTGTTTTTAGAGAAATCCGCGTTAGACTGGTATAATGTATTTGTAAAGCGTAATTCCTTGTTAAATTGGGAGGCATGGAATAACGCCTTTATTGACACCTTCTCTGCACAATCCTGGACAGATATAGCGTATGCTTACAATTTTAAATTCTATAACGGCTCGCTACTAGAATATGCGTTAAAGAAAAGAAGATTATTGCTAGAAGCGGATGATAGCTTGTCTACAAACACACAAATTAACATGATTGTGATTAGTTTACCAAAATTTATTCAAAATAAGTTAGATAGAAAATCCATTATAAATATAGAAAATTTAATGTCAAAATTAAAACAAATTGGTAAAATTAACGATTCAAAAAATGACAATGTAAGCAAGAGAATTCTAAGTGAAAAAAGACCATGTAGTATTTGTGATAAGTTAGGTTTCAAAAATAGATTGCATTCAGAAAGTATATGCCGTAATAAAGATAGGCGAATTAAAAATTTTAAAAATGAAAATATCAAGGTTACAAATAATAATGAATTACAGGAAGTAGTAGCAAGTTATGAGGAGGCAAAAAACGAATAGTTCTCCCACTTATTAAAATTAAGCTTTTTGCAAACGGTGGTCTAGCAATTGGCTTATATGACTCTGGATCCAATATTTCTATGGTTAATAGTACCTTCTTGAACCATAAAAGAAATATTCAACAAATAATAGGTGGGAGAGATATTATTAAATGTGTAGCTGGAACGGCGAAAACGGAGGGGATTGCAATAATACGTACTAAAATTGGTAACTTAGAAGAGGATTTTCCGTTTTTCATAGTTAAAGAAGGAATTGATTGTGATTTTCTATTGGGACTAGATTCAATAAAAAAATTCAAGCTCTGTCAGGATGAAAATTTGAGTATATCACAGAAACAACAGAAAAATAAAAATTTAGATAAGAAAAGTCACATTAGTGAAATAAGCACTAATAGAATAGAGGATATTATAAAAAAAAATGAAATAATTTTTGCCAAATCAAAGTTTGATACAGGAACAGTAAAGGATTATGAAGCCACAGTGAAACTGACAGAAAATAGATATATTTCAAAGAAACCTTATAGGTGCTCTTTTCAAGATAAATTAGAAATTGAGAAACAAGTGGAGGATTTGTGGAATGCAGGTTTAATAGAGGAGTCAAGCAGTCCTTATGCAGCTCCTGTAACCATGGTTTTTAAGAGAGAAGAAGGGAAAAGATCACGCTTGTGTATCGATTTTAAAGAGCTCAACAAAATAGTAGTGCCAGAAAGTCAGCCTTTTCCAAGGATAGATGATCTTACGGTACGTGCCAGAAATTGTAAGTTTTTTTCAAAATTCGACGTGAACTCGGCGTTTTGGTCGATTCCGGTGCGTGCAAAAGATAGATATAAGCTGGCTTTTGTAACCCATCATGGCCACTGGCAGTGGAGATGTTTACCTTTTGGTTTGAAATCTGCTCCTGCGATCTTTCAAAGAGTTTTAGCAAGCGTGCTAAGAAAAAACAAATTAGATGCTTTCACAGTAAATTATATAGATGATATATTGGTGTTCTCTAAAACTTACGAAGAACATTTATATCATGTAGAGCGGGTATTGCAAGCATTATATGAACAAGGTTTCAAACTGAATAAAAATAAATGTCAGTTCGCCCAAGAAAAGATAACATATTTGGGACACGAAATTGGAAACAATATGATTAAACCAATAAACGATAATTTAGTGGCTATTAAGAAGTTTCCAATACCTACAACAAAAACACAAATTAGACAGTTTTTAGGCAAGATTAATTTTTATTTGGAGTTTATACCAAATCACGTAGCTTTACTGGATCCTTTAAGAAATTTGTTAAGGAAAAATGTATCCTTCGATTGGTCTGAAGAGTGTATGAAGAGTTTTAATTCAACAAAGGAATATCTGTGCACAGTTCCTGCTTTGGCAATTTTTGATCCAGAGGCTCCAATATTTATTTTCACTGACGCAAGTATCGAAGGAGTTGGAGCAATATTGAAGCAGCCACAGGAAAATAACTCTTTGAAGTCGGTGTTTTTCTTTTCTAGAAAGTTGACAGACGCCCAGAAAAAGAAGAAAGCAATTTTTATAGAATGTTTAGCCATTAAAGAAGCCATTTTATACTGGCAATTTCATTTAATAGGAAAGAAGTTCGTCGTATTTACGGATCATAGACCATTGGAAAATTTCAATATAAAAAAAAGTAATGATATAGAACTAGTTCAGATTTTGAATTATATTTCACATTTCGATTTTGAAATTGTATATAATCCGGGTAAAGAAAATACTGAAGCTGATTGTTTGTCTAGAAATCCGGTTTTGGAACCACATGAGGACACAAACAGGGATTCTGTGATTAAAACTTCAAATTTACTGAAATTGAATGATATCAAAGAAAATCAGAAATTGTTGAAAGCTGATGATAAATGCATTATTAAAAATGGTATCATTTATAAAATTCTAAATAATAGAGAGAAAATATGGATTACTGAAGAGTTCGGAAAGTCTCTCGTCAACGAGGTACATGTTGATCAGGGTCATATAGGCACAAAACAGTTAATTTTAACTTTTGGCCAAAAATTTTATTTCAAAAATTTGTATAAACACATAAGATTGACTTGTAGATCTTGTGAAACTTGCATTAAAAATAAATCGAGAATAGGTATCTTTAAAGCCCCTTTATCTCAACTTGGTCCAGCAAAGGAACCTTTCGAAATAGTGTCTATAGACACAATTGGAGGTTTCAAAGGTAACAAAAGTACAAAAAAATATTTACATTTGGCGGTGGATCACTTTACAAGATTTGCTTACATAATAACCTCAAAGACTCAAGTTGCAAAGATTTTATAAATCTAATCCAGAAAGTAGAAAAAAATGGAAGTATTAAATTAGTTTTATCAGATCAGTATCCTGGTATAAATTCAGCACAGTTTAAGCAATATTTAAATAAACAGAAAGTAGCATTAGTTTTTACAGCAGTAGATTGTGCGTTTTCTAACGGATTAAACGAAAGGACAAATCAGACTTTGGTCAACAGAATACGATGTAAAATCTATGAAAATAAAAATAAATCATGGCCTCAGGTAGCAGAGGAATGTGTAAAGGATTATAACAACACAATTCACAGTTCGACCGGATTCACTCCCAATTATTTGCTGACAGGATTAAACCTTTCATTTCTACCTGATGAGGTGAACGACAATAATTTGACAAATTTAGTCAACAATAGAGAAATAGCTTTTAAGAAATCAAAAGAAATTCACAACCAGAATAAAGACTATTACGATAAAAATGTAAAACAGATAAATTATAAGATAGGAGATTTAGTTTATGTACAAAACGTTAATAAATTGAATAAAAATAAAACAGATCCAATTAGAGTAGGTCCCTTTAAAATTAAAGAGAAAATTTCTGATGTAACGTTCTTGTTAGATAGTAGATTAAGGAAAAATGAGTCAAATATTTTTCATGCTAGTAAGATTGTTCCTTACACCGATGGCGCGTACCCTCGGTCTTAAAAACGGGGGATGTAAGCTTGTGCGTAATCAAGCTTGGCGGTGTCGCTTGACACGCGCGTCAGACTTGGTTCGTAACTAGACTCCGAGCTGTTAGGATTGAGGTTATTGTATTTATGTATACAAAGGCTTGCTATCGGCAATTGTATTGATTCAGGTTAGTTTTAAGCTTTAGTTTTAATCTTATTCGTTTACCATTATATTTCTGGACTTTGCTAATGTGTACATATTATTTATATTACAGTTGTTTACTGCATCATACATGTGTCGATTCTTAACCTAATCTCCGCTCCTTTTGAACTCTTTAAATTGTGGCTTACATATATATATATAAATTAATTTATTTATATATGTATATATGTGTATGTATATATAACAGATTTACTATTGAAACTTGCTGATTTTACTCTCTACTACTTGTGGTTCGCTACTCATCATAATTAGGTTAACAGATGACTGACGGACATACAAAACTTTTTATTATGGTCAAGAACAGTTGAAACTCGTAAAGAGGATTTTTCTTTTGTAATTAATTTGATTTGTGATTAAGGAAATTTATTATAAAAAAAACAGTTTTTAATAAATCTGCTAACAAGTCTCAATATAATCAATTTAATTAATTTCAACAAAATATGGATAACGATTTAAATTAAATATTTGACATAGAGGTAAATTCATCAATTGCCGCTGGGAAACGAACCCAGAATCTTTCTCAATGTAAAATATTTGTGTTGTGTGTTTATGTGTTTGCGTGTCTATTTGTGTGTGTTTGTATGTGTGTTTATGTATGTATATAGGTATGTAGTTCTGTGACTGATAAATCTGTAACCTTATTATTTATAGATAATTATATAGAATAGCATTCGCTTATATTCGCTTAGACTAATAAAGCAGTTTAACTATTGTTAACTAAACTCGCTATACAGTAACTACCGAGTAATGCAAAATAAATCGCGTTAGAAACCAATTTCGAATTTCGATATTGTTTAAACTACTTTTACAATAGAGCGAAACGATTATTAAAATCAGATTACTACAAGAATTAATATTGCTTCTGATAATTATGACTAAAAAAAATATATTTTCTTCCAAAAAAATTTACATTTTTTTCATTAAAGTTTCCGTAAAATTTAATAAAAATTTACGAATGAAATATCTTATACATTGCATATTTGAAATAAAACGCATTCGAGTTATAATTTTTTATTCAAGACAATTTTGTGATACAAATAATAATCATAATTTATTTTTATACGCTTAAAAAAAAAATCATTGAAATTTGGATATGTAATTTCAAAATCAAAAAATTACTGATTTCTATTCAAATAAATCAAGTGATTTTTAACCAAGTAAAAATTTGGTTACTTATAGCTCGCGTCAGTTGACTCGATTTAATAATATTTATTAAATGTCATTGAGCAATTGGTTTTCGACATGTATATTTTGTTTTTGTATAAATTATAGACAAAAATGTTCCTCTGAAAGAAAATCTTCAAAAAATAACAGGCATTCCAATTTGTCACGTTATTGGGGAAAAAAACTAATGAAATTATTAAGTGTCGCGAGTAGAATTTGACGTGGCAAAGTGAACAAAGGAATTCTCGGAATTGGAATGTTTCAAATTGTGATAGAGAAGGCGGTGGTCTTAACAGCACTAGTGTCTGTCTGTAGTAGTGTACAGTAATAAATTACGCAAGTTTTGGAACGACATTGGTTGAGGTCACGTGGCTATTCTAGACTTTCACTTTCTTGCAAGGAAAGTGATATTATTCGACCAAATTTATTTACTATTAAAACACAATAAAACCGATTAATCAATCATCGATTATGTAAATATGTACACTCTCGGCTTTTGCTCAAGGAATTGAATCTTCATTGAACACTGTCTTCATTTTCAGTTACGATATGTTATTATAAATTTATGATTCAATAATAAATGTTTTTTCATATTCCTATCCATATGTTCATAAATACACAAAATAAACGTAAGATTCTACGGATTTAACAAATTTCTCTACAGAAGCTATTGATTTGTACTTATTATAATAGAAAATAATCAATTATAAAATAGATTCCAATTTACTGTTTCATATGTAAAAAATAGGTGTGAAATTGACTTAAATGATTTCTAATACCTACTGAGATATTAAAACACGAACTCATACTCACATACCATGACCACTATAAATTTTTATTCACAAAAAATATATATAATCATAAGTTTGATTTGAGAAATACTTTACTTACAACGCGAATTGATTTGAATCACTAGTTATATAAATTATAATTATATTAAATTGTTTTTATCAATAAAGTACCAGTGCTGTTATTACGTCAAACACAAGTTAGAAGTAGTTACCGGAAGTCAAGTGACCTGATCCAACAACCATATTGCTTTCAATTCTATCTATAAGCAATCGTTCGCATTTGTTATGCAATTAATAATGCTACAGGCCAGTCGCAGCAAATCGAATCGAAAGAGAACGAATGTTGTTTTATGTTATTTGAGGACATTCACATTTTTCATACATACATATTTCTTTGTTCTAATTTCAACTTTAACGACACCTTCACACTTGTAAGTAGGTTGCATTAGCAGGTTCTATCGTTCTATCAGCATCTTATCAGTATATTTGAATATAACACGTTTGTATTGGATTACACACTTAGAAAAACTTGTTACCATTACTAATCCTAATTACAAATTAGGATGCTTGATTTTCATAAATTTAGTCATTCTCCGAGACACATTTACATGTATGTTGAAAACGTCAATTACATAAAAGAACGTGTTTATAACAAAGTTACATTTGTAACATATTTGCAATACTGGACTTTCTTATACGTAGAAGCTATACATGTTTAGTTAGAATTTCCCATCAAATGGTGCGACAGAAAACCCTTTGCATTTTTTCACATCTGGACAATCTTTCGTCATTCGACTCTATCCTTATATAATATACAAAATGCAAGATAAGTAATGCTGTCAATGCTTGTTTATTTATATTACCAAAACAGTGATGCAAAATACAGATAGGCAGGAGTATTATAAAATATAATAAATTAAACTTAAACCAAAAAAAATATGAATTATGTAAAAATTGGAATGAATTAATCATTATACATTAATAAAATAAAATTAATTAAAAAATTAATTTGGCTTGTTTTATTTGACAGGAGTGGGCACGAGTCATTTGTTTATTGCTGTTCTTAAGTCTATTATTATTCGATTAAATATTCCAATAAATTTTGTTGTAATACATGACACATGCTTCACATAACAATTTTTAACTTCGTAACTTACGGATGAATGACCCAAAATTTAATTAAATTGAAATCACTTTTTTTGCAACTCATCTTAACAAAAAAAAACGAAAGAAAAAACTAATATTTCAAAGTTCACCATACTAAAATAAGAGTACAAAAATAAAATTCGACATCCATTCAAATTGATGCATTCATATTACGACATTGCAGTGCAATTGTATTTTATATATAAATAAAACTTTTTTTAAGTTAAGTTTAGTGAACTTGGGTTCCATCACTATGAAATATATATAAATATGTTTACGTCATAGTAGTTCAAAGATGTTGAAACTGCTATACAATGCTGAAAAAAATATAAACAACCAAGTTCATTAAAATTGACCAAAGTGAATTTGATGCACATTACGTAGTAGTGTATAGATTTTTAAACGATTATCTAATATCCAAAACAAAAAATAGTCCAAAATAACAAACTAAACTTAGGCTTAAGAAAATTGTTGATATTGATAATTCGTCACGGAATCAATTTGTTGCATTTATATTACGTCATGGCAGCACAAAGGTGTTGAAAAGGGTATTTGCATTGAAAATCGATGCACGACAGGTTATTTAAAATCCGTTATAGGTTGAATAAAACTATACAAACCAGACCGCCTACTCAAGAACACGTTCACCAATGTACGGACTTACGGTATATAAGCGAAATTTACGTATTTTATACACTCCGTTTCAGCGAAAGTATATTAAAGTTAACGGGAAACAATATAACTAAAACATATGTTTTGTACTGTTAGTGATGACGTCATCTGTTTATTCTAGTAATCATTAATATGTTTTACGTTTGTTTATATTCATTTCTAAAATGCCATAAAAAGTATGTGTCATCGGATGTAACTGAGGTGTGAAAATATAGTTTAATAAAGGAAACGGTTGTTAAATATTTATTGAATCAAAGTGATTGCTGTTTAATTATTTTATAGTCAATTACACCTGTACGCTAAATTTTATTTTTTACTTTCTTATACGAAATAATTAGTAAGTATTACAATCATGAAAAAAAAAACGATCTACAGATGATTTTGAAAAGAATATTCAAAATTACCAGCATATATTTTTATATTTAAAATGCTCAATATTGCAATCATGTTTTATTATTACATCCTTAATTCTTAAATGGCACTCTTGGTTAAGGTCGCACTAGTAACTTATTTCTCTGGTTACGTTGTAGAACGTACTGTTTTACTAATAATATGAAAATCGTTGTAATATTTACCCTTTTATAACCGTACCATACAATTTCCTCATTCAATCGCTAAGTACACTATACAATGATCACGTTTATATAACTATATTACATATAGATTGCGAATGTTTTATTGTAAATTTTGCCGGAAGCTTAATATATAACATAAGAAGTCAAGGTGAATAAAGTCTGCGGAAAAAAATTGTAATCAACACTAACAATAAAAACTCTGCATTTTTCTGAAGTCAATTTTATTCTTACTAATGGAAAATTACTGGTTTTTTAAATTATGTATGAAACAATTTATTTTATTGATATTGATAACTGATATAAATGGTATACATTCGCCATAACACTTTGTACCGTGTGTTTCGCCAAATTGTTAATTAAATACAAAACAATACATCTACTCTCGTCTTTTATTTAAATAATTAATTTTTCAAGTAACATATTATAGTAAAAAAAAAACCTGCGCAGATGATTGGAATCAGTTTATCAAAACAAATAAAAAATGTTTGACATTAATATACATATAATCTATGGTAGAATATAAATATTTTGACGGCCCGAATTACCAACTATAAGAAATTTCATAATATAATTTATTTCTTTCGAATATTAGCCCAAATAAATCAGCCACAAAAAACAAATGATGAAAAACTGTTGAGTTCGTGGACAATATTTCAAAATAACAGAATTGTCCTACAACTATATCGCAAAATTACATAATACATCGGGCAATCAAAAGCATATTACATAATTTTAAGCAAAATCATGTAGCACGACAAACATGCCTTAGTAAAAGCAATGAAACACCGAATGAAGTTCAACAAGCAGAACGATACAAGCACATCAAATTGGATAATGCATATAATATTTGTAAGTTATAGCAAAAATATCTAAATCATTAGATAATCACAATATATCATCATATATTTTGAATTCATTCATTATTAATTAGATATCTACATATTAATGTAATTAAATATGTCACCAAATACCAATGCTTTCGTGAAAAAATGAATGAGGTTTTATTTTTACTGGCAAATTTTTTCGATAAGCTCATTCTTACGTCGAAAAAAAATTTTGCAAACCGAACTCGTCTAATTATATAATTGATTTGGAAACAAGTTTTTGTTCACAGTTTAAATTATACGAAATATATTAATTTTTAAACCACATAAGGTGTGTTTCAAAATCACTTCTAAATATGTTTATATAGTTATCCAATTTTAAAAAAATTGGTAACAGCTTTCATGTGTAATAATAAGTACAAATAATGCTTAATATGGTGATGATTTTCTTGAATTAAAACCATTTTTGAAGTGATTAATGCTAAATATGATTTCTAAATTAAGCAAATCAATAAATTATGAATGGGGGGAACCACATATTTGCCAAATCTAATCGAACTCGTTTATTATATTATAAAAAACAGAAAAATAAAATAAATTTTCTGTAGTACCTGGACTTTCTCTGTTATACTTTCACTTTAGAATTTGGTGTACTTGCCATACACTGCTCCGGTGTGCCGGCTGGGCAGCTGACAAGCACAACCAATACATACACATTCTTTAATTGTGAACGGTTATTCGTATGCATGACTGAGTCGTCAGAAAGTAATACGGTTACCTACATGCGTGGAATAAATAACTTCTATCTGTCGAACAAATATAGCATTGAAACAAACCATCTTCCGGCGAAATACTGTTACCACACCGCGCACCTAAGTGAAAATTTTACGAGGTGAAATGAAATATGAATTAATGGATCTTCATCTATATTTAATATATTTGCATAATTAGTGTAACTTTCTTTACAAAATTCACCAATACATTTAACTATTAACATTAAAACTGCATTAAAAGATTCAAATGTCTAAAACATTTCTATCAAATTCTGAACTTAAATTTGCATTTTACTTTTCAACAAGGTCAAACCAATTTTTTTTGTCATTTAGTATAAAAAAACTACAAATTTCTCGAAAAACCGCAATAATACTGCAATTATCATAATTTTATGTTTCGTTCTCCATACCCTATATTCCACTCTCATATTTTCAACGCTCAAATCAGATACGATCTTTACGGTTGCAGTTAACTCTCCTCGCCCAAAATTCCAAAAATTTTAACTGCTAAATGATCTAATCTTAGTATTTGAACTTAAAATTTTATATAAAGATTGCTTATCATGGACTTAAATATAAACCACTATTTGTAAAAAGTAAACTATGTACACATTCTTTTGTTTTGAAATGTTTTAAAGCAATAAGTAATTAAAAGTAAAAATATATACCAATAATTTAAATTTTTAAATTCGTACTACCATGCATTTAAATAACAGCTGCCAAATCACCACACTCATTTATACATTTTACAAACACGCATGGCTCCTTTCGGAATTTATTTAGGATTAAATAGTTTATGATAGATTTTATTAGTATAATCAGCCATGTTTTGCCTTTTAAAAAATAAATCAGCTCTTTTTTGCAGCACTTGTGATAATATTTTTGCTTAATAATAGATGTAGATGCACTCATTTCAAAATTACTACATTTACTTTCTTATACGAAGTAAATAGTAAGTAATCATGAAAAAATTAGATTTTGAGATTTTAATGGAAATATACTCAAATAATTTAGAATTTGACATTTCTATCTATTGGTAGATTAATTTAGAAAAAAAGTGTTTCAAAGGTTAGTAAAATATCATAAATTAGTAAAATAATATTTATTAAACTATTCGCAATTCGTATCCAAAACATATCCAAAATTAATTAAAAACGCCGTTTTTATACATAATATTAGCAGTGCACGATTTCATGGTTTTTCCGTTCCAAAATTGCTGGAAATATTTGATGTCATTCAGTTTGATTACTCAATAAACCGACATAAATATTTCTAGTAATTTTTAGTATTTAGTGCACGGTAAACTTAAATATCGAGCACAATTATTTCATACATGCAGAACAAATGGTTAGTGTAATACCAAATATGTATTCTTGATATTGTGGTTATTACTCTTTATCACCCGGAAACAGGTTAAAATAACAAGATATTTAAAAAAATATGCATACCCAAAGTAAATTTATCTTTAAGTATAGTTATGCAAATAATAATTCACATCATAAAACTTATTACCACATAATTCAGAGGTCATCAATATTTGTTACAACAGGTCAGTGTGGGAAAAGTGATCATAAAATCTCTATTTGAAAATACTGCGAAGTCATATCAAATTATCTAAAGAATATGAGTTTCCTTATAAGATATGAAGAAAAAATGTTAAGAATTGATTGACGTTTGATGAGATATGAAAATGTTATTCAAATTAGTAGCGGTCCAAAAACCGTCTTAAGAATAACTGCATCTTTTGTATATTGATTTCAAAATCTATTAACATATGTCTCTATTCAATTTCCTTGATTGCAAATAACTCCACTAAATCTAAATAGATTGGTAAATCAGAAAAATTTCGACTTTGATAAAATTTACGAGTGAAAATACATGAAGAGTTTAAAGTTAATAGAACATGCTCAACACTATTTAGACAATATGTAAAGACAAAGTCATTAAATTCGCATGAAGCTATTTAATATTTTAGTTTTACCATATACAAACACCATTAATTTATATATTATTTTAAACCTATAATTTAATAAAATTTAATCATAATAATTACTAAAAATATAATAAATAATTGAATTTTTAAATGTTTTTTATTATTAGCAACCAGATAAAATTAAACTTATATTGTATGTACATGTGAAACTATTTATCACGAATAAACACTTATATAGATTTACCATAAGGATATAAACAAAAAATCCTCGCAAAACAATCAATAATATTTGCATTGTAGAATCGGTTGTTAATTATAGAAACGGAAAAAATAATAATTGACCTTCATAATCACTTTGTGATGTAATAGGTCCTCTAAGCATATACACAGTTCCCGGATTTTCTTAACATTTTTAACCAATAAACGCTATAATAGTTAAGCTCCAAGGCCGTGTGATTATTGCATTAATAATGAGTTAATATATTTCGAAGAGAATATATGGTAAATGCAATTGCAGGCTAGCAGTATGTAATGCAATGTAATGTAATGTAATGTAAGGCGATTGTATGGGGAAACGCCCATATTTCGAACTTTATTCGTGTCCGCTGCGTGCTTCAGTGACGTTCACTTCACTTATAGCGGCTCGGCTCGGTTGTCTTTCAATACTTTCACTGGTCTGATTCTGGTTCGGTTTCAAGGCGAAATGTATGCGGTAGAAATGTGATTTTTTAAATTTATAAATTATTATTTTAATACCCGTGGTACAACACGCCGGTCGTTCGACTGTAATTTATACGAATTAACTCCCTCAAGTACGACCATATGTGACTTGTAGGCACTTATTGGTTCGGTTCTATTATAAGGTGTACGACAGGAAAGAAGGTGAAAATTAACTTCTCTTCTTTACTGTTTAAGTATTCATTACAAACTGAGAAGATTGTATTGTAAAATTGGTACCCATTTATTTCAAAATGCAACAGATTTTTAATAATACAAAAGCAATTATAACATTTATTCCAATACTAATTACTTATACAAATTACCACTTATATTGTATCAATTATTATTAAATTCACAACATACTGATTTATTGAGTTTAGTATTAATTTAAAAATTTCTGTACTAATTTAAAATCTATACTGTATTATATGAAGTTATATTATTAAGTTATACTAAGAAGTAAATTGTTTATTAATGCAGTACTACGATGATGAAATTATTTTATATACGAAATTTGTGAAAAATTGTATCAAATGTCGTCGAGAATCGAACCTAGAACCTACGGATCTGTAGGTTCTGGACTCGATTCCCAACGGCAACCCAAACATTTTTCTCAAATTTCGAATATTAAATAGTATATATTGATTTAAAAAAAAACAAATCTAAATGAATGAGAAGCAAAATTTACATCTTATTTCCAATAAATTCTCTCTAGACAATTTATGTTTAAGATTTTTTATTGTTGTTATATTCGGAAGATCTAGTCTTATTTCATTAAGCTACAAAATGTATTTTTTATTTAAAATACCTGATATTCCTCACAACTTACTAGGTATATTATTACTTGTTCAAATTTTATTTCTTAGAATTACGATGCTTATTTACATGTTATTATTTACTAAAAAAAAAACATAAATTTAAAATATGGTTAGTTCAGGCTCACCCACCGCGTATAAGGTTTTTATTATGCTAAAATGTGATGATTTATTAAAAATGTGAATCATTCTCTCATTACAAAACAATATTTACATAATAAATATTCAAAAATGATATTATTTAAAGTTAAGTAGATTTCCTTGACTGTTGATTATTAGAACTTTGGTGAAGGTTGTTTGTAATCTATTCGCATGCGTAAATGAGTGTCACATTACCGTTATTTCTGCGAATTCCGGGCTCCGTAGGGTAAATTATAATAACTCTGCATTTTCTGCAACACCTGGTTATGCAACACCCATAAAACGGTATCTTCATATTTTTAATTATAGCAATATGAATAATGAATTTTATCTTTTTAACTCTTTACTCCTTGTATAAAGGTGTATTTGCTTAATTATTTATAAGGCTTTAATGTGTAATACATTCAATGAAAAAGTGTACTCTTTCATGAAATATCAATGATCAAATTGTATAAATGTCTATTCGCGTAATTAATTATAAGATTTTATTTTGTAAGACATTCAATGAAAAAGTGTACTCTTTCATGAAATATCAACATATAATCAAATTCATATCAGAAAAATGTTCCTATCAATCAAAATATGAATTCATTTACACAGCAATTAAATTGTATCATTTTCTAGTATGCAGATTAATCTTCCTTTCTAAATCTACTATTTAACCTAATCTCACTTACATTAATTATATTCTAGAGCACAGTTTCAGATGTAATACGTTTGGCAAATCTGACTATATATCAATCTGCCACAGGAAACGGAATTAGATTCCCAATAATTAACTTGAGATTATATAACCTTGTTTCATATTTCAAAAATTATTGCATATATATATGAAAAGTATAGTAAGTTTTTTTTCCATTTGTTAAATATATTCTTTTGTAGATGAATTACGTAGCTATTTCCATATGTTACAATTATTTCTTTAGAAAAAAAGTGACATTCAATTGTAAACAAAGAGCATTATTACTTTGTATAAATACTTAGAAATAATAGCAGTGAAAGGATAGATTTTTTTTGTAATTTGTGAAACTAATTTGTTATTTTTTCCCACACTCAATTAAATAACACACTATTATCTATAATTTTAGTTGTTTTTTATTTTAAAATTTGTCATAGTTGTCTTAATATTAAATTAATTGGAAAGATTAGTTAAGTATTTTATTGATTATAAACATTAAATATTGGTTCAAATCTACAGGACCTGGATTCTTACGCGCTATTATAGTGCAGCGTATTACATACTTAAGTAGCACTTTAACCTGAATTTTTTGTCTTTGTATATTACGTTCTTGCCTTTTGAAATGAATAAATAAGAAATATACAAAGAAGCGCATTTATTAATATATAATTATATATAAATATTTATGTATGACCCAAAACCGTAAGAGATGTATATCTTTCTGTATATGAGTAATTTGCCAGGTTTCACGTAACGAGGTGAACTTTTAGTTCAATGTCGTATATTAGCACGTTAACGAATTTAAAAAAATCGAGAAATGTCAGAGTCATCTTGTCCTGAATATTAACTTTCGTTTATTACATCGGCTGCTGTGAAAATAGTCCACTTAATAAGAGGCAAGGTCGTCTGGTTCATTTTTTTGTTTATGTAGATGAAATTTTTGGTATCATATTTACCGGTTTTCCCAAAAGAATTTAATCTAGTTTCAAAAATTGTAATAAATTTTATTTATATTGTTTTTTTTGTGTGACTTCTATGCTAAACCTAATAATTTTGACTTGACATTTTTATATGTTTCCCGTCATAATGAAAACTGGTTGAACTTGAAATAAATTTCTAATATATTTTCGACAATTAAGCTCAGTTATTCAGTCATTAATTAGCATATTATTATATTAACTATGATCAATGAGCAATCAAACCAATGATTATAAACCTTCCTTGAATTTTAAATAACTAATATGTGTACTAAATATAATTAATATCCAAAAATAAAAAAAAATACAATTTGTTCTATTCTATACTTTTGAGTTTTTTTGCGTCAATGGGGAACGTTGACTAATAAAGCTTTAGAACTACTAAATATATACCATAAACGTTAACGGAGTAGCATCAAAGCTAAATACTTTTATGTCGACCTTAAATTGACACCATACTTACCACGTCTATACTTACCATTCCCACGTGCGGTAGATTGCAAATGTCGTCGAGGTCGTCAGTAACTGTGATCATTACAATTTTGGGTGCGGTCACAGTAAGTTAACCTTCCACACAACATTCAAATCATATCCTGATATTTTTAGATCAAGTTTTTTTTATATATACAGACACCCAGTTACCATGTTAACAATAATAAATTATTGGAACTAGTTTTCAAAAATATTGTGCGCGTCTGTAAAGTTCACAACGATAAAAAACTGGACTATATTGGGCGTAACTATACTTGTCTTCCTAATCGTTCGGCCGATCAATATTTGTGGAATATCAAATAAGGCACGAAAAAATCGTTTAAAAAAACTCGTGGACAGCCACAATTTGGGCGTCACTTCTAACAGACATCCTGATTCAGATAATAATTTTATTAGCTGTCAAGGAGCTGGTTTTGCCAATATTTAATTAAGAACATTGCCAAATTATAAATTCAATCTATAGAATAATACAAACTTTTTATTATTATTTTAATCAATGTTGAATCGACATTATTTTCTCATTAAAATATTATTTAAACAATTATTATCGTATTGAGTGGTATTAAATATTTTTTTAAATTTTATTCTGATCTTTAAAAAGATCTATTTAGAGGGGTTAACCAATTATATGTTACGGAATATATCTTAAGAAATATGATCGGTGGTTAGAAAAATATCCCAATTTTTTTCTCTAATTATCTAAGATTCAATGGTGCAAAACTATTTTTTGAGTGTGAATACATTGTTGAATAACGAGTTCTAAATTAGGTCTTATTTCTTAAAAAATAAAACTTGTGACGATTTAAAAAAATCATGAATTAATATATCATTTAAAGTTCGTACATGATACGCAACACAGTGAACTAGATAACAATTAACAGGTTAATACTTGTTCAGTTATTTAATGGTGCAATAAAACCACTTGTTAAAACGATCAACATTTCAAGGGTTTCGAAGCCGACACTTGAAAGTGAAATGTCATTGAATATAATAATACATAAGTTGAAATAAAAAGAATGGGAACGGTGTTCTAAGGACATTTCTGCATAACGGGTGATTTGGAAATATAAAATTAACCCATTACCCGGAAACGGATACCTATTAGGTGCACGCCAAGCCAGTTCCGATGGAAAAGGTTAACTTGTTTATGAAAAACAATTTACTAGCGAAAAAAAAACATTTTCAGATTTTTAATCCTTAAAATTATATAGCTTGACGATTCCGGGTTCGATATACGACAAGTTCTATCCAAGTAATCGGTTTTGTTTTCTAAGCGTACATAATACATATGTATTATAGTCAATTTTCGTCCCCTGCACTAATACTACCATTGACTTTAAAATTGAACAATATTGCATATATAGTAAATTATATGTCAATATTATCATCAAATTTCTTTATTAATTGTAAGAGTCATTATAAAAACACAGATTCCAATTTGTAATTTTCTGTGTACTTAAGAACTAAATAAAATATTGTACATATTATTGCAGAAATTCAATTATATTGATAGTCTAGATTACGTCTATGCAATCACGATGATATTTATGTGATTGTAATATAGTAATTTATCTTTAATTCTTCGATGGTGTTGGCCGTTACTTTGTAAAACTCCATAATGAAATTAGGGATATTGATAAAAACAATGTGTTTAGTTTTACTAAAATTTATTATGAGTTAGTAACTAGTTTCGCCCCACAGTGGCATCTTCAGACTAGGTCTGAAGATGCCACTGTGTGGCGAAACTAGTTACTAACTCATAATAAAATTTTAGTAAAACTAAACACGTTGTTTTTATCAATATCCCTAATTTAATTTATCTTTATTTTTTAAAATATGTATTGTAAAATTTTTTACTTTCGATTTATGTAAGGATGAACATTATAATAATGCAGATTTTTTTAATTTCGCTGAGTGAATTATGTGCAATACTATTACTTCGGAAGAAGTAATAGTTTAACTTCACACACTACGTTGAACTACACGAATAAAACAATTAACCATTAATTATTACTGAAATGAAGATGTATGGGAAATTCACTATATTATGCAATATTCTCGAGTTAAATTATATAATTTGTGAGACCTATGGTGTGCTTGCCAAATCATTAATTCTCTCTTGATTAACCCTTCAATGTTGACGCACGATTTCACTGACATATTACTAGATATTGTATTATAATACTTATGTAATATATTTGATATATACACGTACATTTAATAAATATATTGTTTTGAGCAACATTTCGATATTTAAACACTTCGTTGACGCAGTCTTTTGTCACTACAAGAAAATCCCAGTTATGCTACAACTTTGGGAAACTAGATTTGTCTTTACTCTGTCATGAATTTTATATTATCAGCATAATTTATATTCAAAAATATCATTTACACATATTTACTCAAACAAATTGATAATAACCATAATTCAGTGAATTATTTCAAAATTGATTATTTAATAACTCATTCGCAACATTATATAGCAATAAACTTTGACCAAACACTTACATAGAAAAACTTAGCTTTAGTTTGTTAAAATAAAATTGAGAATGATAAAAATTACATTTATTTACATTAAATAAATACAGATATACAATTGTTCCTTAAATTCAAATCCCGACTATTAAAATTGTTGAGTAGCTGTTTGTACATGGTTTAGGACTTCGTAAAACCTTCTCTTCAATGTATTTTTAATCAGAGTGTTATATTTTATCAATTTCGGTCATTTATGATAATCGTTTTTCTACGTTAAGTGCCGGCTTAAAATTTTCCATTTAATGCGCTTAGACTTCTATATGCGTGTACATTTTTTGTCATAAACGATTATTTATATTTCAACATTGAACTGATATACAATTTTAATGTTGATACTGTGCCATAGAATCGATATTAAGTTACTACAAATACCTGCGCATGATAATCAATTTGTAGCTTTTCGAAAGGTGTGTTTCGTGATGTAACATGATCATGGCTGGTTGTTAGATGTTAGTACAAGTATGTTATTGAAGAACATATTAAATTTTGAGTAGAAAACATGTATTTTTCCTTATACGGAAATCGTTAAAAGAATATTTATTCTTATACGATACTAGATTAAGTGATACAGTATATTTTAAGTTGAAATTATAGAAAATGAAACTGGTTTAAATAGTTCATAGGTAGTTATATTCTCATCTATTACAACGTAATTATTATTTAATTTAAAACGATTATATTTATAATAAAAATAGTTGCTATATCTTAATTCGCCATTGACAATTCAATTATATTGCTCAATGTGCCGTGCTACAGAAAAAACATGTTAATTAATTTAAAAAATATTTAAATAAATTAAAACAGGAGATAGCGCATACATTCCTATAAAACTACAGATTTAAAATATTTTATTGACAACTTTTCTAAGTCTAAGGAAGTTGAAAGATCAACAAAATAAATGCATTTACCACCTTTTAATGTATATTGAAGCGTTTTGTAATGTTTAAAACGTTTCAAGACATCTAGAAGTTATATTTTATCAAAAAATTAACCAACTAGCGACAATTTGTTTTTATGAACTTACCATTTCTTATAGAAGTTAATCTCGGAACTAACTGTCTGAAGGAGGAAGTATATATGAAATAAGTAAAAAAACTGATGAAAATAATTTATATTCGAGAAAAAAAATACAAGTTAATTGATCTCGTTTTCTAAAATTTATGTTTATTGCGAACTGGATTTTAATTCGAAACTGAATAGTTTGTGCGTTTAGAAAGTCAAGATCGTGGTGTGAACACCTTGATGTATCAGTATTTGATCATCAATATAGTTCCATCTCTATCTCGAGAAAATTCCTAAGAACATTCGAAAACGTGTAACAAACATCAATCCATAAATAAATGTAGGTATATCTTCACTTACGCCTCAGCTACCTATGCATACGTGTTATTAGACGCACTATATTTTCTTAGCCGTAAGATTACAGATTGAACATATCTTCTGTTTTTTTAAAATAAGCATTTCCTTTCACTGATACTTCAAAATTACTAGTATCAATTTCCGATACGTCTATACTTTAAATTAAAATATACCAATACATACAGATATGAATAGTTAGTTAATAACCAACATATTTATGATAAGAAAAGTCACAAATACACAAAATATATAAACATATATTAGTTATTAATGTCTGCGTGATACTTTGTTATGTGACATAATAAGTAAGTATTGTAATCATGATCTCTATATGAAGTAATAACGTCTGTGTGTGTGTGTATGTGTGTGTGGATTTGTAAACGCCCATACAGCCAAAACGGTTTAAGGTGCGATTCATAGATCTGCAATTTGTAAGGGTGTAAAATATATTAATTGAATTTCAAATCAAATATTTGCAGAATCTATAAATATACTGAACATTATTTGAGCTTTTAGCAATGAACTATCCGAAAAAAATGTATTCATTATAGAAGTACAAGTTTTCAAAATGTTGCAGATTTTCTTTACGCAATTGTAGATTTGTTCAGAATTACACCTTAAACTATCATCGTCATATATTAAACATAAGATTCCGTAAAAAAGGGTAAACATTTCAAATTAGGACATATGATAAAATTCAACTACAAGACACTGCAAATATTTATTTATGAAATCAAATAATAATATTGAGAAAATCTAAATCAATAATAACTTAGTACTCATTTTTCTCTTTTTCCACTGCCACCAAATCTAGAGATGCTACACACCTTGTAGCGGTTTTTTAGTCTTGTTGGTTCATAAAATAAAACTAGCATTTAGTAATGACATTTTAATTGTTTGTAAAAGTAATTTTATTATAATTTATTAACAATAAATAATGATTAAGAGATACTTTAATTTCACGAAGTTATTCGAAATAAAAGTGATTGCAATAGTATTTCATAATTCGTAACGATTTGCAAATTTATTTAACCTATATTTCCGACGAAACGCTAATGGCTTTTGTTTCAATAACTTGACCTAGCCTTAATTTCAAATCTTTGCAATGAAGTTGTTTATTCAAAAAAATAAATAAATATGAATATATTTCTTAAGTAGATGAAGATAGAAGAATGGTTTGAAATCATACTTAGCAAAGTCATATAACATATCCTGACATCAACGAAATTACTAATTGGTATTTATTCTAAACAGATGTGAATATAAATTATGTAATGCAGGAAAGACTCCATTGTAAATAATACTATGTGAATAATTTCTAAGATTTCACATTATTAAATTGTAAATCTGGATGTTTGCAAAATATAAGTCATAAAACAATTTATCGTTCTACATGCTTTACTTGTTTCGGTTATTTATTTTTATTCTATACAAGTAAATACATACAGAACAAATTTGAAAATTTATGATTTTCAAGCGTGATTTTATTACAATTGGTACATTTTATTGGGGAAACTTTGCATGCAAAAGTCATTTAGTCTGTTAGGTAAGATTAAGTGGAGGTTCCGGTAAGATAAGATTATGTAGAGTTTATTTTGAAATAATTATTAAAGTAAATTATTAATAATAGAATTTAATTTTGAATTTGGATAAATGTTTAAATGTGTGCAAGAATGTGTTAGTTGGAGGAATAAATAAGGTTTGATAAGGCTGTCGAAAGCAATTGGAGTTATTAAAATTGTATCGTAAATAATATATAGGTTTACGCGCTCGTTTATATATTGTTATTATTAACGCAATTTCGATAATAAATTTGCACAAATTAATGTATCAGACTTATGTAACTTTATAGACAATATTGAAACATAATAAATTACAGTTATAAAACTGTTCAGAAAAAAAAACGCCAATAAACTCATACTATAAATAATAAAAACAGTTATGTATATCCTTGTAAAATTTGACGTAAAAACAATTGCCAGCATCGCTACAATAAAATGATGAATAATATGTTAAATTCTATGGAACAAAAAAACCACTAGATGATATATGCGGATAATATTATTGTAAGAACTGAATTACAAAGCAAATGATCATGTTAACTTAGACGATTATTGGACTGATCTGGTTTCATTGCAATTTAACATTTGCAGATGGTGAATTGACATTTTATAGAAAAGGTTAAGTGGGCGTTGAAATCGTGACTCTACAGGTTTTAGCCCGTCCTATAAACATTAGAATTACTCTCTTAGAATTTAGAATTACTATTTGAATTTGTTGTTCCGTAGGCAAAATAAAGTATGTAGTACTAGATAAACACGTTTACTTTTTATAGATTTTTTGTTTTACATAATTATAGTCTTATGAATTAATTTGCGTAAACTTTATGAAAAATAATTAATCACTTCAAACCTGAAACAGTGAATGGTGAAAATATCTATGGCTGCTTTATATATAATAAGGACATACAGATATGTATAAGGAAACATATTTTTGATAGTGTGCTCAGTTATTAAATATACTAATTCTGAAGTAGATTTACCTAATATATCAAAATGTTACAAAATTATCGAAATTTTTTTTAATGGGTTTTCTTGCTAGCCAATTACAAATCTTAAGTTTCATGATTATAACTTTGGTAGTTTTGCCACTAGAGCATCCACACACAAACACAAAAACAAACACACACACACACCCACACACACACACACACACACACACACACACAAACACAGACACACATTTTTTCATTCTGAAATTGAGTTATAGTACTTTGCTTTGATATGTATTCACAAACTTAAAAAATCTGAAATTTGACAAAAATGCAAATCCGATCTTTGCCCCGGTAGATACATCTTAGACACTAGGCGCCCTGAAATGTCTAGCCATACAACTTTTGCCTACATACAAGTTAGTACTTGTTTCTTGTGGGATCGAAATCCTGAAATCATTTTTATGCACATGGTTGTGGGCAGTGATTTAAATTACATGTCAAAACAAAGGCTGAAACTACGTACATCATGTAATATATAAAATATATAAGCTATACTCCATTTAAACTTTTTTTGCTTTAAAAATCGAAACAGTAACATATTATCTCTATACATTTACTGAGCGGTTAAGAATGTTGTACATATAATATGGACATCAAGCACTATAAGTTCGCCATAATGACATTATACAATTAGAACAACAATTACTGCAGATTCATCCGCAAAGTCCATCTATATAAATTTTTGAAATAATTTGGTTTATATTTCCAATAATTTAATTAAATAAATTAAAATTATGTATACAATGTAGAAAAAATACACAACATTTAAATGAAACACAAAAATTTAGCCGGTTCCATGCGTTTCATTATAAAATACTTTAGACTTATTAAAAACATAATAAAAGTAACTGAATTATTTTAGTGTAATATTTTCCTTATCTTGTCTGCGTCTAAGATGAGAGTAATTGTACTGTAACGCCAAGAAAATTTCAACAGACTTGCACTAGCTATTGTTTCGTTAACGTAATGTAACGTAACAATTACAACACATATTAAATAAGCCATTCTTATTGTTGTAGTGCAGTCTATCTGTCTACTAGTGTGTGCTTGTTTCAAATTGTATACTGATGTATCATTGTTGCTTTCATTCTGGAACAGACATGTCTGTCTGGAAAACTAGATTAAAAGCACATTTTCAATCCAATCTCAATAAAACTATTATCGAATATTACCGACTCGAACACTGATTATTTTACATAAAAATAACATGAAAGAATACATATTTTTAATATTTCATAAATTGGAGAAAATATATTTATTTGTATGTAAGGTTTATTCTTAAAATATATAATTTTATTATATTTCATAAATATAATTCAAGTGCTTGCATAGCAATAAATGATATACCCCTACATAACTGGTTTACGTAAACTCCTTTTTTGTGAGCTTCTACATTCAATATAACCCCTACACACTGTGTAGGATTCAAATACTTAGCCTGACTACGGTTGCCCATATTAACGATACGATCCCTGTAACTACAATCCAGATAATATTTAAACTGTCAATTATTTTTATTTCTACAGCAATAGAGTATGAAATAATTATGAACACAACCATATCTTAAATAGTCCGTTGTTATTACTTATAACTGTATATAACATCACATCCTTCCCACTCATTTGCAACCTTGCTATTAATGAATTGCAACTTATATTACATTTGAAATATATCTGTCTAATCAAATTAATTTTTTTTTGATTGCAGGGTTAATATTTAGGGAAAGTGGTTACTTATTTTTTATAGATATATAAATTTGATGGCTATAGACATGATGATATATGTGCGGGTACATATAATCTATAATCCATTAATTTTAAGATTAATCAAAGGTTACTAACTTTCCGTTATATAAGTTGGCATAAAGTTTTCCTGTTTTATTGTAAGCTTAATTGGTCTAACCGTCAAAATCTTGAACTTTAAATGACCTTTCTTTTCCTTTCATTGAATTGAATTATTATGTATAATTATTAATATGACTTATTTTTCACTTTGATTATTATTCATAACATACACATTACTTTCAAAAAAATCTATTTGGTATAATAAGTTAATGATAAATTGCGAATTAACATGCAGTCATGGTGCCACTTAAGTTTATATTTGTATATTTATTTAATATTTTAAACCTAATTAATTAGGACTAAGGAATACAGTAATACTTGAATCGTAATTTATCGTATATTTGTTACATTTTATACTGTTCATTCAAATTTTTAGTTGAAATAGAATAACTGATGCAGCCAAATATGTGTTTGGTCGTGCCCAATATTAATATTTAATTATAAAGAATTAGATTTTCAAAACGCTAACATATTTTTAATACATTCACACCTACTTATTATGGTTTATCACTCAAATAAACTTGTTATAAAATAAATATGAAGCAATTTGACACCAGGGCCTGTAATTAAATCACTGTGCTAATAAATAAAATAATATGCTGAAAACCAGCCCATTTAATTACAGTGCATATAAATAAAAATAAATCTATCGTATGAGACAGTTTTGAAAGTACTTGAGTTGGTATATGGTTCAAATACATTTTATAACTGCCGATAGATTACAGATTACATAAATTCATGCATTATACTGGTCGGTAAAGTAAAGTTACGTTATGCCTGGAGTAGATAGTTACAGATTCCGACTGACGACAACTGGTGCAGAACTGAAGAAAGTGCGTTTGGTTTGGTTTGGTGACAGCTACAAATGTTATTATCTTTTTATTGCATTACGTAATATGCTAGGATACATTTCCTTGATGCTAATACAGCACTGTCATTTTCAAGTAAACAGACTTTGAAACTAAGCTAATATTTTGCTATCTTTTTGTTCTTTTAATGCATATTTGTTTTGTAACTACATAACAATAATGGAAGGGGAAGCGGAAGTGATGATGCCCCCACCTTTTTTTGATAGAATAGAATGTTATTTGATCTTCATCATAATTTATGGTACTTATATAGATTGATCTTCGCCAAAGTTCAAACTATAATTACTGGACCTACCATGTCAGTATTAGGCATAACATATATCAATTTTATCTAAACTTGTTATTCTTAATTTGTGGAAAAAATATTATGTTCTATTTTTTACTTTTTGTACGAATGTATATATGAAAGTATTGTAATCATGAAAATGTTCGAACTCGAAACAGAAAAACTATCTAGATGTGCACCTCTTATTTACGAAAAGAATATTAGACAGGAAGTTTACTCTAGTAATTTTTTTGCGGTTTTTGTAATATCGCCGAAGTAGCTGCAGTTATATATTATTTAAAATATGTTGTACAACTTTTGTTTGAAAAGTTTATTCAAAAACGTAATAGACAAATAATTTCATATTTGACATTTAACATCTATTATCACAAATAAATTTAGTGAAATTATACACATATTTCGTTTTCAATTTATTTGAAAACTAATAACGTCCGGCTATAGTAATTACTCATATAGCACATATGGTACATACTACTACGTATAATAATGTCCAATGTGAGGTACTGTAGATGTTTTTATATATAAATAGTCGTGAAACGGAATAATTCGCAGGAAATTATGTAAATATGTTAGACTTTTTTATTGAAAATTGTTAATGCTTAATTTGAATTACGTTTAATTTACATTTGAAATGTTTTCTTAGAATATAAGTGCGTGTCATAACTTGCAAATATTAGAAATTTCATTAATACAAAACAATTGTTAGCGCAATTGTTTATTTATTTATTGTATTAACCTGTTTAGAAATTTCGTAACAACTAATTATAAGCATACACATCTCTTTCGCATAAATTACATTACTTATTTAATACTAAAATAAATTGGTATCGTGATATTTGTTTTATTACTTATTACGATTTTATCATAATTGAACATATCTACCATATTACAAGTTTTAATTAAGAAAACAATGGATTTTATGCAAAATTAAATGGGGGACCATCAAACTTATAATAAATAATAAATGAACGATTTTACTTCAACAATAAATCCCATTCCATTTATTTAATAATCATAGAGCTAAAGTTATTATTCAGAAGTCAGTTAAATTGCGTTAGTTTTTAATTTTGTATTATATTTCAAATCTAAGGGAAAAATTGTTTTCAAAAAGAATATTGCTTGAATTTTAGTATATTTATACTATAATTAAATAAATATATAAAGTACAATTTTATATAAAATTTATAGTTTGGTTTTTTTTTCTTTGGGAAAACATGGCAAGCAAACCCAAAATAGTTAAATGGTCAACTACCTTTGAAGCACTCCTTATATACGAGTGACCACTACTGGACATGACACCTACTCTTATAGTTATGTTTTTTAATAGCATCACTCAATCCCACGTATTTCTGAATCTACTTCTTCTAGATAGACCATATTTATACACAAGTTCACATATCTTATGTTGGTATCACTTCTTATACGTCTGCTCCCACATAACGACTAATATCTGCAAATATTTAAGTGTATTATAAAATCACGATATATCTGCACTAGAATAATCTGTAGAATAATTTTAAGAAATAATACAAAAAAATATTCATTTATTAAACACGAAAATTCTGAATAAAATATTATAATTTCCATTTTAATTAATTAATTGAATTTGTAAACTGTTGAAACAATATACCACATTCAAGTCAGAAGAAAAGCACCGCGGGCTGCATATGTTTAGACGTTATGTTATCAATATGGGGAGTATACCATGAAAATGTAAAACACATTTAATGTAGAAAGGAAGATTACTTTCACAACTTTAGAGTTTAATATTTGACAGAAACATATTTTTTTATCTATATACGTTTTGGAATGTATCAATAATTAGACTATTAACTATATTAAATGGTTTTTAGGTCCAGTGAATTTGTATCATACAATTATTAATATTAAGTATTGTTCTTAACTTTCATTTCATTAGTTTTTCAAATCCTCATAAAGATCGGTATTACAAAAAAAAGTGAAATTTCGCAATAAAAAGTGCTATTGTAGCACGAGTTGTATATTGTTTTAGCCAAACATTAAAAAGTAATATAAATACGTAATAATATTTTCTAATAATAAATAGTAGCTATTTCACTATTAGGTACATACTAAAATCTTAAGTATGCCCAGAATCAATCGCTAAATTGGAGCTACAAATTTTTGTACTTCACATTATGTTTTCTTTAAATATTAATTTCCGAATACATGTTCCATCTAATTTTATATATATTATAAATATAAATATGAATATATCACCATGTGGGTGAACCTATAATAAACGTGATTCTAATGGTTTTTAAAATAACGTTGTCAAAGGTGGGACGAATTCCAATGTTTCACCATGGCTATATACTGTAAGCCTCTTGACCATTATGTATTTCTAAAAATACGCCCCTGTATGCTGCTATCTTATTAAAGTGATTAATAGTCACCAAAATAAAATTACAAAATAAAAATACCAATAAATAATAAGTAATTAGATTCCTCAAATTTTTAACTATTAACCCACACATTTTTCTTATTTCCTCTAAGCATACAACATAGTATGTATATGTATTACAAATTTCTAAAGTGTAAGTCCTTCAATTCACTTTCAATTAAAATGTTTCTATTTCGTTTAAGGTTGCCCCTTAATTCACACACCATTATATTGAACGTGTAGTTATTTATTTATCATCATTAATAACTTGTCAGTAAATTCACGTATATTATTAAAATGATTAATGATTGTCTATGGTTTGTTAAATATATGTCACTGGTAAATTACTTAAGAAGAATAGCGTTTGAAGCGCGTTATACATGCATAATTTCTACAAAATGTAATGACGAGCTTTAAAAATAATGATTGCCAATTTGCAAAGTTTCAGAACATGGCCTAAGGCTCTGATTGGTTTTGAAAAATAGCTTGTTGAATCCTGTACAATAAAATGTATTGACTCAGTCATAACTACGAAAGTGAAAGAGTTCTAGATTAAAACTGGTCGAATTTAAACATTTTAAAGTCGACTTTCAACTTTCAAAAAAGGCTATTAAGATTGGTTAGTCAAAGTCGACTTACACTAGAGACTTAAGTGTAAGATTCAAAAAAGCCTATAGTCTACGAAAGTATTAATATTTCAAAAACGTAAACATTTTGAAAATTTGCATCTCAAGAAAAGACGAAATAATAAACATGGGGAAAACCTAAAAATTTAATTAAGAACGACTGTCTCAAACAAAACAGAAAGAAATTAAAAATATGCAATAATAAATCGCGAAAAAATAAATAATTTTAATAAGTTTGATTTCTTTTTAAACAAAATTATGATCTCGACAAAAAGTTGATAATCTAAATTGATTTGATTTAAAGCTCTGAATTATGCATAATTCTAAAAATGTTGATATTTGTTGTGCAAAAATTAAAAAACTGATATTTCAAAATAAATTTGTATATAAAATTGTTAGTAGATAAAATGTCAAAATCTAAGAAAGTAGAAATTCAAAAGTATTCTTACTGTCTATTAATCGTATAGTTGAAAAAAAAACGTGAATCTAAATAGTTTTTGCATAAAATTTAAAACGCGTTGGAAGCTCTAAAGTCTATAAGAGTGAAAAGTTTAGGAAAGTGAAAAGATTAAAATGTCAATTCGAATAAAAAGAGTCCAACTCCAGGCATCATTGGTGGTTTATATTTATAGCATTAGATCAGCAGCTAGTAGTTTATTACCTGAAAAAATGTAGATCAACCCTATTATATTTTTTAATCCATATATAAAAATAAGAATATATATACGTATATATAGCGGCACAGTAAAATTAATAGCATGACCTCTCGTACCTCATACATCTCATTGTCTCAAAATTAACATACTTAATCACAAACCCGTGACAAAGATGCACCGTGATGATAACATCACGACAATTTGTGAATGTGTTGAACTGTTTTGCATTCTTCGAACTAAATTAAAACGCATCGCATAATCTAAAAATCATTGCAAACGCCAATTATTTACTTTTACTTAAGCTGAGCAATAATACATATAAAGACAAGGATGGTATTTCTTTCGTTTTTTTTTTCTGTTTTCTAATTGAAGAGTTAAGAGGGTCACGGTTGTTCGCCAACTTAATCTTCTGTAATCATCTTGACGTTACTTTTAAGTACTAAACGAAACACGGATATTGGCACACAGATCTGTACAAATTCAGCTGTATCAGTATTTAAGATACCATCTCGTTTAACTTCAATGAGTTTAATTAGAAAATCCATGTCAAGTTGAAGGTTTTTTTAAACATTATTCGATTGCAACTATTTGTGCATTGTTTCTATTTAAGTATTAGCTCACTGTTTACGCGTACGTATTTTGGGGTCACTGGCTTTTGCAAAAAAAAAATGTTTATTTCATCAGATAACGCCTTCAGATTACCCATCGGATACCATTAACCGTATAAAATGTTTTTAACGATACATTTCTTTGAAAACGTGACGTAAATGGTCAACGTTATATTGACCTATGACGTTACGTTTTTATACTCTATAGTTCCCAATCATTGCGTGATTTTCAAAAACAGTTATGTTCCTCATTGTGTTAGCAAATAAAAGGTTTATAGATTACAGAAATTGTTTTATATTAACTTGTGATCTTTATTAAATTATGCCACATTTAAATGTTTCATAAGTTCTGGGGTTGTCGAATGATTTCATTAAAATTAATTGAATAGTTCCCGATAAATACCAGTGCTCTAAACGTATTTATTACATAAAATTAAATATTATAATTAAGTTTACATGTTTGCTGCTCTGGTTTTGTTAAGGACATGCTGTAATCGGAAGTCAGGCATGTTGCTATATTGCTCAGGCAAAGAAAGTAGTGCATATATAAAATATACTAAAGAAATAAAACTTATGGTTTATACTATATTTTTTAATGTCAATTTTCTACTATTTATAACGATAATAATTGCTTAATTGCTTAAATAATATTTTAACTAAAATAAAAGAATTGACCTTTGGTGCTTATTAATAGCTTCTTCAGAATTTAAATTCAAAAACCACAAACGATGTTTAACGTTAACCCTTATTTGCTACAATAGAAACATTAAAACAATAAAAATAAATCAAAACTCTCTAATAGACAGTTGCGTGTTATATTTAAAAGTAAATTAATGCCATCGTTAATTTAAAGGTCGTTTTTAGGAGTAAGATTCCAACGAAGATTTATTGGGTATCTAATACATAATTATTGAATGTCACGACACAAAATATAATGCTAAGTTGATGAATTATCATAGATTAAATCAATTAAAATAAGTAATCAAACTAATCAGATTGTTATTTAATCAGTATCGAACAGATTTATAAATTTTTAATTGCAAATTAGGGCTTATGTATATAGCATGAAAAAAATGTCAAGGTGAAGTTTGTTATGGTTTAGGAGCGCCAGTTAATGACTGTATTTAGGACGCCATTTTGTAATTAGTATCATAAAAGTGTATATATGCATGCATACAACAAATCTTTTTCAATGATTATTATTTTTTATTTATTCTGTTCCATTACATAATGTATATTAAGATCCCAGAAAGAGAAACTCGAATTTTAAAAGTAAAGGTCAGTTTACAATTTCTCATTACATTGTCTTGATATGACGTTGACATTTTACTTGAGTAATTATATGGCGTTGTCCAATATGGATGTGTGGTGTCATTTTCAAATCATTTCTATCGCTATATTTAATTTGACATGTGTGAATTTCGTTTCGTACGTCAATTGATAAAGAAACATATAATTTGATTTTTTTTTTATGTACAACTTATAACTTGCCTTTCGCTATTACCCAATACTCCTATGGTTATGATTTGCCTACGCTGTTTAACTTTATGGTTTTACCTCGTAAAACGTTTGTTTCAATTGTACGCTTTTTGATTTTCGAAATAAAAAATATTGTAATTTATACATATTTCATATGTTGTGCAAACTAACTTAACACTCATTACACCACTTACAAATATAATACATATTTTAATATTTTAAAATACTACGTTTACAATTCATTTGTATAATTTGTTTTTTTAAATATAATTAATCCATAAATAATATTTTATTGGTCTAATATATTGATTTAAGTGGAAAAATCGTTGTTAAATACACACACATATTTATATATAATATTAATGTATTTATTGCACCTATAGAGCTTATAGGCTTATATAGACTAGAACCTTAAATAGAAGTTTTATTTTTTAATAAAAAATTTATTTCCGCAGTAGAATTTTATTGGTGGAAAATAAGCCAGCAATTTTTTTTTTAATTTATTGTTTATTTAATAATATTCAAATATTTAAACTTTGTGCAGCTGTTATTAAAATACATGTTTTTGTTGCAGATTATGGTGTATGTCAAAGAAAGTCTAATCGAAATATACCGGTTGGCAGTGACATAAAATCTGGCTATCACTTTGATTGCCCGGAAGAATTCGGTTACTATCCACATCCCACAGACTGCACCCAGTACTATGTATGCGTATTCGGTGGAGCTCTTCTTGAATCGTGTACAGGCGGTCTCATGTACAGGTATGGACTTAAACCTAATTTTACGTATTTATAGAAATAATAAAAAAATTCCCTGGCATAATTCATGGATTTATTTTCAAATTCAAAGCAAATACATTAATTACCAACTACAGATTACTCAATATTGTCCGGTATAAATATACAACAATATATAAAAAATCTCCAGTCTACAATTATTACTAGTGTATAAGAATTAATTTGCTGCATATAACCCATATTTCTCTTTTTCAACACAATTTACACAATAATTCTAATAGATTGTTAATGCAAAATGATTATCCAGTCAGTACCTACATACTTACTAATAACAATTTACATTAGAGAGTGTAAAATTGCATGCATAGTTTTGCGTGTGTGTATATTGTATATAGGTAGTATATACTTAACACTACTGTAGGCATAGGTAGAAAATACGTGGTAGTAGCATATAAAGTCACAATTTTTAGAATTTGTATTCACAATTTGGTTAAATCGCAATTAAATCATACTTTAATTAGAAAACTATTAAGAAATTACATTATATTCAACCAGTTAAATTAAGTTTCTAAATAGATGTGTAACAAATAATAAAATACAGTTTCTAATTGATTGATTGATTGAGTCGAAATAATAGAACAAAATTATAATTTTCAAAATTACCTGCTACTATTCGTGATTCAAGCTAAGGATCACGACGCGCATTTTTTGATACTACTAAAAGAAGGACTGGCAGATCTGACCTTCATTTACTATAAATTGTGCCTATCAATTTATGCGTTTTTTGGTTTATGTCAAGATATTTATTTAATAAAATTACAAACTGCAATACATAAAAAACAATTTTATTTAAATTATCGTGTTTTCGCGAAATTTACGTAATTTTTTTTTAATGAAATTTATAGTCAATATAAATCTGCTATTTTACAAACAGTATTAGTAGATAATGTTCCTAAATCAATAATTTTAGTTGCGATATTCACTGTTTTTAATATGGTCTGTCCATTTCGTAAAAAAAACTATTTACGTAAGGAAAAAAGGACCTTAAAGTTTAGTTTTGTAGTTTGATATAAGTATATATCTCTTGACATGCGTTAGTAATAAATAAGCCGCGATTATTGGCGTTGGCAAAGCTTATTTCGCTACTTAAATACCAAAATATATTTATTTATTTAATACTAAGAATTTTTTTCAAATTTAATAAACATAAAATAAATGGTATATAATTTGGGCAATGAGCATAAACTGTATGACATTATATGTTATTGCGGTGTATTCCGCATATGTATATATGTATTATTGTGTACTCATGCACAACATAACTGTATATGCACATGTGTGGTTTTCTGTGTTTATAGTCACGAACTGCAAACATGCGACTGGCCAAGGAACGTAGGTTGTGACGGACTCGGTGACGTATCCGTGACGGTTTCAGGCAGCAATGGCGACAGTGGACGTCAAAGTAGTCGCGTGTCCGTACAAGTGCCGACTCGTGAACGTGAACGTGAACAGCAACAACGGGTGCGATACACAGTGGTTTCAACGCAAGCTCCACAACCGTCACCGGTAGTCAGCTCCCGGGGTCAGTCAAGACAATTGCAACATCAACATGCGCAGGAAATCATTAGCAAGGTAAAACAAGAGTTTGTATTATAGTTTCCACTAGATGCTACCGTTTATAGGTCAAACATATGATTCTATGTACGGTTTTTTTATGATTATGAAATTTTAGATTATATACATCCTTTTGATTTGTAAATTGTGCGAGTTTATGTAGTTCAATATCTATTATAATAATAAATTCTAATCTCGAAATATAATACAATATTTCCTAATGTATGGAAAAGCTTTAGATATGATTTAAAAAATTGAAAAATACGAGAATGTCTTAATTTTCCCATTTCTTTTTTGTATATATATACGCGCGTATTCGTAGAGATAATAATCCTATATTAAGGCGATTCTCTACCTATACGAAAAACAGCGTTTACGGGCGCCACTCTACAGTCTATATGGAAAATATTTTTGCAAATCTAATTGCAGATAATGCAAATATAAAGATGAAACTTTTCATCGCTGAGAGTAGAATTTTATATTTTTGTATTGTTATGTTATTAATAATTACTTAAATATAGGTATTTTTAGAAAGCATATATTTTAAAAAGTAAGCAAAAACATCAAATTCTAACTTCAGCGATTCAAAGTTTAATCCTTTCTTATACTTGTAGTGAAATTTTGTATTTTAAATAGCAACAATATAGGCTGTGGAGTGGCGCCCGTAAAACACTATTTTACCAAAATTTGTACCCAGTCATGACAGCATCTAGCGGCAGTGCTATGAATACGCGACGAGTACACTCTCAGAAGCAAGCATTGCGTTGGCTCTGAACTAATACTATAGCTTATGAGTTCTAGTATGTATTATTTAAACAATAATTTTTGTTGGAATAATCTTTATTTCTGAATTGAATTAAATAAAATTTATATGTTTTAAATACTTTTTTATTGTATATTTACAGCCGTCTGAAAATGTGCAATAAATATATTTTTTTAAATGTTTGTTGCCAAAATCACAACTACATTATACTATTGACTATCAGTATAATATGTTTAATGTAAACATGTAAATTATAAAACTTTTTTTAAAAATACCTCTATAATTTGGAAATTTTTTGTTAGGTGATTTATTTTTCTAATACTGATCCAAATAAATAATTTTATATCGTTAAGTAACAATAAATAATATAGTATAAGTATATTATAATGTGACACAAACATTGTAACGTAAAGTGTGTGTGCGCACTGATTTGAGCCACTGTAGCTATATTTTCAGTTTTGTTTGTTGTGATTCGTTTGTTGTGTTTCAATAACATAATCACATCGATAATTCCATAGAAGAACGCTTACTTCTGTTTTGGCATGGTTCTAATATAGATCGTTTAGAAACAGTGAAAATATAGCTTCAAGAACATTTTCAGTTTTAATACAGTTATAATATATAAATAAATATATATAAATAATAATAAAGTATTATCTATTTGTGTTTTTACGGTGTTAGTGAAAATTTTTATTAACAATGGGAAAGATAAATAAAGAAAAACGTAAAGTGAGTCGAACGAGAAAAATAGGCAATATAATGAACATGAGAAAAGGTAATTGGCTTCTTTCTGTGTTTATGAAGTATTACACTTCAATTAACTACATATTTGTTATATTGCTTCAGCTAAATTAAATTTAAATACGGAATCTTTGAATATGGAATTAGATAAAAATGAGTTGCTCACTCAAATTCCAGTGATAAACACTCCAACATTTAGCGAGGATTACACAATGGCCATAGTCTCAAATAAAACCACTGAAGCGTCTTATCTGTATGAAGGAAGAAGAATAGTAGATGTGGCGTATTTCTTTAAACAATTACAGGCAATTAATACACATGCTCCAGCATTTTCATGTTCAATCAACAATTTAATTTTAATACAAGAGATACGAAAAGGTCTTTCGTCTGATTTGTGTTTCAAATGTAATATGTGCAATGGGAATTTTATAATATCGACGAATGACAAAGACGATAAAAATATGGACATTAATACGGGAGCCGTATCTGGTATTATAAGTATAGGTTCAGGCTATTATAATTTCGAAGAAATTATGACAAGCATGAATATCCCTTGTATGTCTCAACAAACCTTTACAAAATGCCAAAATAAAATTAATAGTGTGTGGGAAGAAGCAGCATTGATTTGCATGGAACAGGCTGTGAAGAAAGAAGCGGAGTATGCTAGAAAAATACAAAATGTTGACGAAAACGGAACTCCACTTATCACAGTAGTTGGTGATGGATGCTGGTCAAGGAGATCTTATGGGACGAATTATAACGCGTTATCTGGAATAGCCGCACTTATAGGATTCCATTATAAACAAATCCTATACATTGGAGTGAAAAACAAATATTGTATGATTTGCGATAGAAACAAAAAATATAATGTTAATACGGAGCATAGGTGTTATAAAAATTTTAATGGCAGTTCAACCAGTATGGAATCAGCGATACTGGTGGAAGGATTTAAAAGTAGCATGGCTAATCATGGTGTCATATATAATAAAATAATTGCTGATGGAGATAGCAGCACATATAAGAAAATTATTGAGGCACGACCATATAGTAATGTGACAGTTGAAAAAATCTAATGCAGAAATCATCTTTTACGATGCTACTGTAGAAGATTACAACGGCTTGTATTAGATACACATTACAGATCTGAAATAAGAAAAGATTTTAAAGGAAAAATTATGAGAATGCGTACACATGTTACAGGTGCAATTGCACACAGAAAAAAACATACAGATAAAACCGAAGCTATCTCACTCTTACAAGCAGACATAGAGAATAGTTTATGGCATGAATATGGACAGCACGAACAATGTGCAGATTATTTTTGTAAAAAGAAGTCAGAGGACAATAATAGATATTTTTTATTACTACAAAATCCTGAATTTCTATCCAAATTACAGCAAACAATTAAATATATTGCAGGACACGCACGTAGTTTGATCTACGATGTTGGCAGCAATATCGTTGAACAATATAATTCGATTATTGCTAAATTTGTTGGAGGTAAATTTAATATTTAGGTTTTAAAATATATTAGTATTTATAATTATTGTGACTTACAGGAAAGCGCATAAATTTCACTAGTCGCGGATCTTATGCAGCAAGATGTTCCGCTGCCGCAGTATCATTTAATACAAAATCACCCCACTATTATTTGCATCAAACGATGTATCAACGAAGTCCATGCAAAATAGTTAAGCGATTTGAAGCTAGAAGAGCACAAAAAATAAGAAGATTAGCAATAAAAAGAAAAGAAAATGTAAATGTGCGTAAAAGAAAAGCAGAAATTATATTATCTGATCCTGATTATGGCGATGGTTGTGATATTTTAGACATGGATAAAGATGAATATGAATCCAAGAAAAATGTATTTTTAAAAAGCTTGGAGAGAAATGATGAAGAACGGCAGAATTTAGAGGTAGAAACTAGGTTTCAGGCTGACAGTGGAAAATGGATGGAAGAACGTCGAAAAATATTAACAGCATCAAACTTTTTTGCTGTCTGTAGAAGAAGAAATACTACCAGTTGTGCCAATTTAGTAAAAACATTACTGTATAATTCCAAAGAACTCAATGTCCCAGCAGTAAAACACGGCAAAGAAAATGAATTTAGGGCACTTCAAAAATTGGAAAAACAATTAAATATTAAAATTAATAGTTGTGGTCTATTTATTCATAAAAATATAACATTCCTCGGAGCAACACCAGATGGTTTAGTTGACTTAAATTCCATAGTCGAAGTAAAGTGTCCGCTATCGACCTATAATATACCAATAGAAGAAGCTGTTAGAAACAAGAAAGTCAAAATTTTAAAATATGAAAAAGATTCACTAGTTGTAAATAAAAATGATAAATGGTATTATCAAATACAAGGGCAACTAGCAGTCACAGGAAGAGATACTTGTATTTTCGCAAATTGGACAGGAGATAATTACCCCATGACTGTCAAAATAATAAAAAGAGACGATGTATTCTGGAAGGAGCACATGGAAGAAAAATTGGTTAAATTTTATTTAAATTGTGTTCTTCCGGAATTAGTGGATCCACGTTTCACAAGGAATATGCCCATAAGAGATCCAGAATACATCACGGCCGCAAAAAAAAGAAAAAGGAACCAATTAAGAAAACGGCTAGAAAGAAATTATTTTAAATTATTTTTCCATAAATTAGTGTTCCCATAAATTAGTGTTCCTATTAATTAGTGTTCCCAATATAAATATGTTTCTTATAAAGTTGTTTAGCAATGAAGTAATGGTATATTTATTAGCATTGATAATTATTATATTTTATTCTATCGTTGTTTGTACTTTCCTATACGCAGTATCGTAATCATGAAAAAATTCAATCTCGAGATTTTAACGGAAATATATAAAAATTGTTCAATTGTTCAATTGTTCAACAACAACAAAATAAAAAAAAATTTTCAAGATTTATGAAATTTCCAAACAAATTTAAATTCTAACATTTTAACCAAAATGCACATAAAAAAGTTCAGTGTCGATATACCAGATTTTGTATAATAGTGATTAAATTGATGGTTCTTTTTATTAAGATTATGTACTGAGTAACTGTAATAAATCAAGAGGAAAGCTCGTCCTAACCGAGCTTTTTAAATGAATATTCATTTTATATATATATATATATATATATATATATATATATATATATATATATATATATATATATATATATATATTTAATTATTTTAACTAAATTCTCATGATTATTGTGCAGAGATTATATATATATATATATATATATATATATATATATATATATATAAATATATATATATATATATATATATATATATATATATATATATATATATATATATATATATATATATATATATATATATATATATATATATATATATATATATATATATATATATATATATATATATATATATATTATATACTTTACACACTAACTCTTAACGTGCTATAGCAAGGTATCTAATTCATTTGTATATGATAGAGATTGTTTAAGTATAATAAATAAACATAACCGGCTTGAAAATGCTCAATTTACTGCAGTCACATAATGTTTTTACTCTGAGTGTACGAGATAGTTCACTCGATTGTTATATAGCTTACGTTCATATCGTTTTCTCATACTATTTTATGCGTCATGCGGACTCGGTTCGGGACCGTATGTCGTTCGAATTTTGAATGGATTCGGACGGTACCGCGATTCGATAACAAGTAGCGTTTTACGGGTCTTGGTAGAGAATCGCCTTAAATTTCAATCCTCTCTTTTAATTCATGTACAAATATAGTAGGATTCACGGAACTTGAACATTCTTTACATTCCTTAGTCAGATATAAGTAACGACATAAAAATAATGTAGATGTCTTTTATAATATGTGCGATAGTGTCGTTTAAAGCTTATAGACGTAGATCTTTACTTAACGCAGACGCCGTATTAATAACAACAAACGCAACCACGTTTATATTCCATCATATTTCGTCATACTTCGTATATTATTGTTTTCATGTCACATTATTGTTTCACATTGTTAAAACGGGCCAAAAGCATGATTTTGAGTAGTTTAGCGTTATTTGAAGAAGAGAAAAACAGAATTGAACTGTTATTTTCCTTGATTTTATTTAAATATGCTCCGTTTAAAAGTGTTATATAAACGAAGTGGGTGATTCATGCCAAAAAAATGTTCAAGTTCCGTGAATCCGACTATACATAAAATTATCTTTTTTATCAAGTTTAGTCTTGCTCTAAAATTAAATGCTTGACTGTGAATACGGTAGATAGTGTTTTATCAATTATTTTTTTTAATTTGCAATAAAACATTTATTATTTGCAATGACACAAAATGAGTTTCACACAAACGTATTTAAAGTAGTACTTCAGGAAGCATTTTACTAATTTATAGTTTGTTTGTTTTAAATTGAATAATATATTAATTTTCAATTATTTTAAATTGTATTATTGACGTAAATTAATCGATACAGGAAAACTGTTCTCTCATCGTAAGATATCAAATATTTCCCGGTTAAATATTTACGTAAAATAACAAATTAAGATAAACAGGTTGCGTTTAAAAACGAAATGAATACCTTATTTAGTATTCAACGGAACTAAAATCTATTAAATTTCCGTCGTTTTATTACAGCAACAACTTTACGCTGACGCTGATGATCCAGCTGAAGAAATTGAAAGTGATCGTCAACAACGTGTCTACCGTGGACAACCATCAACTGTGGGACAAGTGCAACGCGATAGAGATGGACTCAGACATACAAATGCCATACCAGTACGTATCCCAACGAATATATTACCAATCAAACAAAATTACACTAATTTTCAAATGAATTAAAACAATATATATATATTTTTAATATTTTTTAGACAAGCAGTCGCGCTGAGAAAATTGGTGTCATTTCTTTTGGAACACAACAACAACAGCAACAAGTACAAGTGCAACAACCCATCCAGCAATATCGGTAAGATTATTATTTGCTTTACATTATTTTTTTAATATAGGTACTTTAGTATTCTGTGTTGTGTTTTTGTAAATAACGTTACTAATACAATTTGATTTACTAGCAACGATACTTTTAACAATAATGACTCACTGACGAATGATTTGACCGCTAAACGACGACGAAAACGACAAATCAGACACAGGTAAACAACAACATTTTTTGGGGAACTGCACTAAATTATGTTTTGTAAATTTAATTCATCGAAATTAAACAAATTTTCTATCCAACAAGAAAAACGATCCGCTTTAATAAAAAACAAATCAACTTCTAAACCAAATCAGTATTTAATTGTATTTTTGCCATAAACAAATATACAAAATAAGAGAACGTTGCACGAAATATATTTTAGCAATTTGCTGTGCAAATTCTATGATTACTAATTTGCATGCGAATTTTAATCAAATAATAATAAGTGTCTTTTTAATATACAGGCGAAATATGTCCGGAATATGTTCCATATATCAATTCAAATTTTCCGATAGGATATACAAATAAGTATAATAATTAATTATAACAAAATTATTTCTGTGGTTATTTTATTTTTATTTGAAAAGTCTTTATTATCATTATTATTTATTATTAAAATAGCTTCCAATATTGAACTTAATATATTTGTATAACATAAACTAACTAATTTCTTTCAATAGTGTTACTAATTTAAATCTTCTTCCAATTTGTGCAAGGTGTAGTTCCCCAGTAACTATCTTATATTACGACAATCCATAAAATATATTGATTTTCTAAATCAGACTGGCATCTATAGACGTTAAATCACCTAGCGACTCAATCTCCTGGCAGTCGAACAGACACGTACCGCACGTACTCAATTATCAACCGACCAAACAAACCTATCACAGACAAAACATGATGGACCTGCAACCGCCGCCATCGAATTCTCAACGCACCGAAACTAGCTTCAAACCCAGTTACAACACAAACAAATACAACACTCAACAACAAACATCAAATGTTGATCAAACTGAGTTCGTTCCAATTCCATCACCGTACAAGAAACCAAACGCGTATGGTCATACTCTCAAAGATACACGTCCACCAACGTACCAATATTACAATTACAACTTGAATAAACCGTTTTTAAGCACGCAATTTCCACAACATAGTGATTTAACAGATAATTACTCGTATTTTAATCTAGGGGGTGCGGTTGTTACCACCCCATCGACAGCTGGTATTATTTATGCATCATCTAACCAACAAGCCAAACAAATCGTGCCAAAACCTGAATATTATAAAAACCAGAACCAGTTTCAACCGATTGTTAATCCTCAAACTAGTCAATACCAAACCGAGCGTCCACAAATTATCCACTCAACCATTAACCATAGACCTGTTCAACAAAACAGATCTGAACAAGTTCCTACCAAACATGCGGAACCTGATGACGAGTACGAAGATGACGAAGATGAAGATGAAAATGAAGAAAACGAGGAACTCAATGAAGATGATGACGATGATGATGATGATGATGTGAGAGCTGATTATGCTCCACCTCCTGTTTTCTTCAAATCTGTCAACAAATATGAAAATATAGAAAATCCGTTCGCCGATCCTAATTTCGATTTCGATAAGTTTATTTCGAAATTACGTGGCCATAACCAAAGCAGACCCAAACAGCCAAAGCCCCAACTTACAAATTTCGAAAATGATTCAATTGAGAAACCTGAGTATGTTCGAAGTCAGAAGCCACATACAAAACCAGAGTCAAATGAAGATTACTATTATGATGATGATGAAATTGAAGATGATAAAACAAGGAAACCCCAGAAATCGAACTCATATGATACAACTCCAAAACCATTTCAAGTCAACGAGAACAATCGTCCGATAAATAATAACGAACGACATAAAACTGTACCACAAGTTTTCCCAAATGACGACAATTATCGTAACCATAAAAATGAACAACGCATCAAAACTACGCCTGTTTCAACTAGCCCAGTTCGGAAAAATCAACAAAGAATTAAATTACCCCCAGTTTCTATTAACGATAAAAAACAGAGGACTCAAAGTGATAAACAACAACATGACAAGTATGAAGAAGAAAATGATGATTATGAATATTACGATGACGACGATTATTCTGATTCAGAAGAAAAGAAAAATATTAAAGATAATAGAGATTTTCCAGCGAAAGTAACACAGCCGAAAGTCACAATAAACAATAATTCAAATCCGAAATACTCGCCACCAGTTCGACATCAAGTAGACACTAATAAAATGCAACCGAATCCCAAAAATCCAAACCACAATTACAATACGCAAAATAACCCAACCACGACAAGAATCCGTCCAACAATGTTCCGAAGTATAATACGGTTGAACAATAACGATTCATCAAGGCACGCAGAGGTGCATCCGTCAAGTTATTATCAAACAGCAAGTTCGAGCAGGACAACGGAAAGTATGTCGCGGATTACAACGGTTGCGCCACCACGCAGTACTAAGTATAATAGACAACATACAACGAAACTATTGACGACTAGTACAATACGACCACACATTGACGCGACAACAAAAACTAAATATGCAAATAATTTGCAATCCAGGTAACACCAATACATAATATATGATACAAGAGTGTTTATTGTTTTACATGAAATACAAACAACATTCGTATTTGCAATGATGAAAAGATTCATTCATAATTCGAGTCTTATAAGCATAATATTGCGCAATATGTTTATCTTCAAAATATTATGTAATCATATGTAGGCTGTTTTTTAAGAACTAATAACGTCACATATTGAATTACTTGTTCATTGATAGTTTTAACTGTAGTATGATTAGTTGAATTTCTATAATTCTCTAATTGTTCTATTTTAACGTATATTATTTATTTATGACTCATTTTAACCAAATAATTAGTGACGTACTATAATGAAGTCATTTTATTCAGTTTTATGTATTTTAATTAATGGAATACGTATTTCACGTAAAACAGTATATTTTAGCGTTTTATACTATAATTAATGAATGATGAAAAGAGTAAGAATGTGAATACATACTTGAAAACAATTGTTTGCCCTCTATAAATAATGGCGTAATGTACATATATACGTACTGAATAGGTATTTCTATACTTTATGATTTAACCCATTAACGCCGGCGCGACCAAATTATTCCACGACTTTGCTTTGGCGAGGTTTTCCAGCCAATTGGAATACAAAACCTGTTTTCTTATAGGAAATTTTCTCAATTTTACGATTTTAGGATAAAATTCCACCTACAAACTCACCCCGAGCGTGTACAGGGGTGTAAAGTAGTGCAAAACCGAAAAAATTGCTTTCTCAGCGACCAAAACGTTCCACTACTTTTTGATAGATTGCGTTTATGACAAATTTGAGTTTGGGAATGTTTGTCACATATCAAAAAAACATGTTTCCAGGGATTTTTATTTTCTACACCCCTTTGCCGGGGGTATATAGAAGGTGAAGGAGAAAAATTATAAAAATCCCTGGAAACATGTTTTTTTAATATGTGACAAACATTCCCAAACTCAAATTTGTCATAAACGCAATGTATCAAAAAGTAGTGGAACGTTTTGGACGCTGAGAAAGCAGTTTTTTCGGTTTTGCACCACGTTGCACTCCTGTACACGCTCTAAGTGAGGTTTTAGGTGGAATATTATCTTAAAATCGTAAAATTGAGAAAATTTCCTATAAGAAAACAGGTTTTGTATTCGAATTGGCTGGAAAACCTCGCCAAAGCAAAGTCGTGGAAAGATTTGGTCGCGCCGGCGTTAATGGGTTAATGTAGTTTTTGATGATTTTTAAAGAAAATTTTAAATTTATTCATAACTAGATAATTTGTCCTAAAATAACAAAAAAATTTACTAGTATTGTATTAATTGAAATATTATGATTTAACTTAAATTGAACCAGGATATGGAGAATGTTGTGGTTTACATTTCTTGTTGTGAAGAAGGTTAAATATGGTTCCGTATGTCGTATATATGTTCAGTATATTAGCAAAGTATCCCCTTGAGGTAAATAACGCTAGAAAATAAAAATGTTTGCATAAATCTATGGTAAATAGTATGCAACAAATACCTCCGAGGAATTCATTTGAATATTTGAAAGTCACAAATCATAGATGCCATCATTGAGGTGTATATAATAGCGCATAATATTAACACACGTGAATTTGCATACAACAGCAGCAGATTAGAGGATGTCAGCACTCAATCTCACCTAAGCGGCTCGTCACAATCCGTGCCATCCGGAAGAACGTTGTACAATGGTAGTCAGCAATACGATCCTGCACAATACGATCCCTACTACACTTTGTATGAGGATGACGTGGAATTATACAGAGATGTTGGTACGTGTTCATTTGTTTTATTAAAGTACTTGAAAACAATGACATTGCATCTTACTCCCTTGTATTCTTCATATATTTGCATGCATTGCCTACTCATACTTGGATGCCATTTGGATAAATTGTTAAATAAAAATATTGTTATTTACTTATTTTTTTAGATTACTCTCAACAACAACCGCAATACACAAGCAACAGAGGTCATCAACAGACTTCCCCACAGCACACATACCGTGGCACACCCGCTCCCATTTCACATCCGGAACAACAGCCCAAACAAAAAGAACAAATACCGCAACGCACCGCTGCGTACGTCAACTCCGGTTACAGTACACAGCCTAAAGATGTGTATGCCACTGTTCAAGACTACCAAGACCAAGATAATTACAACGTACAAGTAAGTTCACTGTTATATTTCGACACCAACTCTACAAATACAATTTCTACAACGGTGTCCTTGTCATAGGACATTTAAATACATATTTTATCTAACAATAAGATAACAATAAAATATCAACAACGAATTTATTTATTTCATCTAGAAGCTTGTATTCACAATTTCCAATTTAATTTATTTACTTGGATTTGTTTTTCCGAAAAATAAATCCAAGAATTAATCGTAGAAATTTTTGAAATTAAAAATGTGTTACTCTGTGAATTAGTACCGCTGGATATTTCAAGAAAAAAATTAATAATGTGAAATTTATTTACGTACATTTAACATATAAACTTAAAATTCTATAGAAGATTCGTTATATTTTTTTAGAAACTTAACATTCTAAAATTGATTATGTGGTAAAATTCGCGTTTAATTGTGTATATCTTTATTTCGAAAGATTTGTTCTCTTAGTACCATGAGTTTAATTACTTATTCGCTATATGGATGAGAATGTGTTCGGTAAAACAGTTTGACTATGAAATTCTATTTCTATAATTTGTTCTAGGTGGATGATCAACAAAGTTACCGTCAACCTAGCCGTCAACCAATCAGGTAAATACTAGTTTCATAAGAATATAGATATAATATATGTGTATAATAAGTGTAAATAACACAGTTAAATGTATTTATATTGATTTAAAACCGAAATATCTCTCAGGGGAGACAGGAATGAGTTGAATTACTTTGTGGAGACAAGTCCAAAAAGTACCACAATTAGAACAACAACGACTACTATAACCACAACGACCACCCCGCGTTCGATCCCTGTTCAAAAACAGAATGTGGTTCTCCCCAGGTACTACAAATATATACATACCAACATACCAGTTGAAATCTCAATATTTTACTAGTATTATTCTAAAGTAGTGATGGGTTCAAAAATCGAAACTCCCCTAAGGCATTTTGTTAACTTTATTTACCGAGTCCAATCATTATTACTATTATTAATTAAAAATCTTATTTTGTGATATACTGGTTTGAATATAGTTCAAACTATAGAGTATCCAACGTGACGTTTTTATTAGGAGAACAGAACGTTGTGTATTCTATTCGTGATCGAAATTAACAACTCGCTCTCTGGCCGGGCATTAATGTACCAATCAGCTGTTTGTTCCATTAATGGCCAGCTGTCATTTTTTCATAAATATCGAAGGAACAAAATATCTATCAAATCTTACGAAGTAAATTCTTCGGATATCTCACAAATAAATTTTAAATAACAGTTACAATCAAAATACACTTTTAAAGAACACAAAATAAAAGATTATGACTCCAAGTGTGATTCGTTTTGGCAAAGAACATTTCTAATCAGTTCACTTTAAAAGATATTTCACTTTGCTGGCTTTCGCGTGTCCAATCATAGCCTCTATCTCAACTGTCAAATACATTGGTCATTACGCCAGGCATTTTTATTAACGCTACTAGCGCCGCCAACGATCATTTCGATCACGAATAGTTTCCAAACCATATATCAACTACCGCATACATTTTAGATTCCCTTATAATTCATGCTTATAAAACGCGCTACATGACGCCACTAGTGTAAATAATATGAACTTAGGGAACGTTATATAGATCCACGGGAAATTTATATTTAGATTATCATTTTCGGTTCTCAACATCCAAACTTTAAATAGGATTTAAGATTTTTCGTCATTTTTTTTACAAATTAAAGAATTGCATTGAGATTAAAATGATTTTATGAAATAATTTCTTTTGCTAACCCTACCTAATTTTTACATACAAATTGAGCTAGCACCGTGTATATTAGAAATCTAAAGAGTTTTGGTTTTCTCTGCGAAATAAATTCATTGAAAAATGTTTCGGGCCCATCACTAAACCAGAATCCATTGAACACATCAATCAAATAAAAAATTCTAAAAGACGAAATTATTATTTTTGCTTCTAAGAGTTGCGCTTCGGCTTTATTTCCATTTATATATTGTAGTATCGTTGTTGTATCATCTCGCCTATACTTAAAAATTTCCTCTCAATTTTCGCTAATGGTTCTTTATGTTTTACAATTATTTCATCTTCAACAGCGTTATCCTTTTTTGCCCAGCCAACACAGAATTCAAATTCATAATATTTACATACAATATTCTAAACAAACACCTACAGCGAAAAGTGAATTTCTATTCCACTTTCTCCAAAATTACCACGGAAAATTAATAATAAAAAAATGGCAGACATTTGCACCCATCACAACGACAGGCGAATATTGTACCACTGAGCCATACGGTCTTACGATTTAATTTTTGACTGTGTGAATAATTTATAAAAATGATTTCTTTTATTGCTAAAATGTGTTTGCTGGGTAAAAATTCGATTTGTTTAACTGTAGATTGTTTGAGGTGCGCACGCATCCGTGCCACGAAATAATTGGTAATATCTGTAAGGAGTCGTATATACCCGATTTCGTAACCTGCACTTTCTACAGATAAATCAACCGACCGTATTATCAGTAGTAGGTTGATGAAACTTCATTGTAGAAAATAACCAATAATTATATTAATTTTGTATCTTTAATCCTATTTACAGAAACTAGATATGGGTCTGTTTTACGCGATCCTTCACAAAATGTATATTTTTTTTATTGCACAAACACTTTTATATATCACGAATTTTCACATGTAGCAAATTTTTATGCACAGAAAAAAGGATCGTGTAATACTGGATTCATGTTAGAGCAAATGCATCATTTGTAAAATGTACTTTTTCTAATTAAACTACATTTCCCAATAGAACTCATGGTATAAGTAAAAACAATATTTATTAGTTTTGATAAAATAATTTAATTAACTAGAAAAAATACAGTTTATTAAATGATGCTATTATATAAATATAATTTTCATGAGGAGCAAACACTGAACAACTTTTAAATATCTCTTGACAATTTGCACTGACAAATGCAGAATACCCAAACATATTTTGGGAGTTGGTCTTGTTGATTTGGGAACTTTTGGTAATATTTCACGGTTTTTTCAATTCTAATACGGGACTGTTTTCAACTATTACACTTCCGCACACGTTTGCGTCGAAATATTATAACAATTAAAATGATATTTCAATGAATTAAGTATTTAAATATATAATTCAAATACATCTTTATTTACGAAAATAACGTTCAATATTAATTTATCAAAAAACGTCGAAGAAATCAACAATAGTTAAAACAAATAAATAAACATTAAACAAATATTTAAATTAAAATTTTTTATTAAACATTAGTTAACATACTTCGACATTTGGCTATTCTAATATATTGCGGTTTTCTTTCTTAATATTTGAATCATACTTTACACCCGTGTTTCTCAGGCGGCAAACAAATTTAGAATGATCTTAATTTAAATAATTTCGAATTATAAATAAGAGTAGTCTCTTACGATAAAAGATTAAGAAATAGTACGCTATCTGTATGATACGCAAGGAGACCAGCGATCATTGATTTCTAGTATTATTTGCTAATAAAGTTATTAGGAGCGCATAAGTTTGTAAAGGTCAGATGCAACTCCTATCTAGTGTGCGCTCCTAATACAGCACTAACTAAATGTTGTATTAGAAATTCTATTTTATGGACTTCAAACGTCAATTTACACTAAAAATTGATTAACAACCCCAGTTAATTAATAAATTTTAACAAATAACTTGAATTCACAACAAAATTTAATTTTTTTTGTTTTTTATTTCATCATACAACTAAACATGTTTATAAAATGCTTGGGGGTTTTCATTATTGTTAATTTCTTCTTGATAAATTAGTATTAAAAACAATTTTCGATTGCGAACGTGTTGAATAATACATAAACTCACTCTATTCTTCTGAGTTCAATATGGTCAATATTCTAAATAACTTATTCATATTTCTTCTTCGTATCCCTATTTCCATTAGAAACACGGTTAATTCTGTATTGTGTTGTCAATATCAAGAAATAAAGTTGTTTTGTGTCAATAACTACGATAAAATCAAGTATCTCGCTATGGGTAATGGTATCTTAATTTACAATTAAAAATCAAGTACCAATGCAGGTGTCTGTTTTATTTAACAGATCGCCTCCCAACGTCATTACGAACAATACACGTCCACAGTCCATAATAATTACACTGTCGACAAACCCGGGACCAAAAATTCCTTTAAATCAAACCCAACTCAATGTTTCAAACGCTAATACAGACAACGAACAACAAAATTCCTCCTCTAAGCAACCACAACTAGTCTCACAATTAATCCACCTGAAAACCGGTTTTTCCTTTCGACAAACAGACGGTAGCAAACACAATAACGTGACGCCAATTACGTACAAGCCCCTTGTTGTAGCAAAAGTCCCCAGTCGCATTGCCGTGCTCAATAAACCATCGCCATTTTCAATCACGAATCTTCCGAACGCCGATATGAAATCAGTTATATTTCAATTGTCTTCTCACTTATCACACTCTAGCCCCAATTCTGATGAGAATTTATCAACTACGACTGAATTACCTCCTGATACTCGTTCCACTGAATCAACTAAATATGTTCATATTATTCCAACAACTTATTCACCGCCGAAAACACTGCTAATAGCATCATTTTTACCACGACAAAGTCCACAAATCGCGACTGATTCCAAATTTGAAAGTGCTACTTTGGTTCATAGACGAGTGCCATTTGAAAATTCATACACTGACAATAAACCACGCGATACTGATACTGATAAGATATTTACTTCTGATAAACTCGAAAATACTGGTTCATATAACACGCACAGAATTCAAGAATATCAAAAACGAATTCCGTATGAAAATAACAAACAACAAAACACTTCTACGGATGATGCAAATATTGAAAATAGTTCTTATAACACAAATAAACAAGAATTCGAAAATACCTCCTCTGATGAAGTTCTAGTATCATCCAAAATCGAAAACAGTTCTCTTAACACGCACAGAAATCAAGAATATCAAAGTAAATATCAGTTTGAAAATGTCAACAAACAAAGTACGGAAAAAGTGTCTCATAAAATCGAAACAACAACAACAAGTTATTACACGCAAAGAAATCAAGAAGAGCGTAAAATCATCTCAAAGATTCATTTTGGCTTGCCTCAAATATTACCGCAAAAAATTAACAACTTAGCTTCAACGACATCGATTAGCGCTGAATCATTAGACACTGATGATGAACAAATAAATGTGTATAATACTAATAATCATCAATCATCCACAACTGAATATATGATTAGTGATCGGCCACATTCCAGATTTTCATTTGGTTCTCACCCCACGCCCACAACAGAACGAGTCCAAAATCAAAAATTTTACACCTCTGATCGGTACTTAAAAAGCTATGCAACCAGTGAAAAACCGAATGATATCTTGTTCACCTCCACCGACAAACTCCGACCGTTATACTATCGTGTTTCAACCAGTGAACCAACCCTTAAAACAACTACCGATACGTTTACAACCGACAAACAAATACGACCTTTGTACTATCGCAATTTCATTTCAACCGAACCAACAACACTCAAATCTTACACGACTGCACCAACAACTACCTCAACTACAATTAAAATCACACCTAGCACTGTCTGGACTACAGAAAAATATCGTCCAGCTTACAACGATAAACGTACACAATATAATGATAACCTTAAGCATTATACATCTACTGAATATGAACGGAAATCAACAACTGAACAAGCAGTTAAAATTACACCTAGTACAGAAAAGTATCGTTCAGCTTTCAATGATAAACAAACACAATTCAATGATAATTTTAAACCATACACTTCAACTGAATATAAACGTAAATCTTACACAACTGAGCAATCAATTAAAATCACACCTAGTACTGTGTGGACAGTTGAAAAGCGTCCAGTTTATAATGATAAACAAAGTGGAGAGAAATTACGCACGCATTTTAATGAACATAATCTGAAAACACAAACTACCTCAACTGAACAGCAACGTAAAGTGTACACAACTGAACAATACCAACGAAAACCAGTAACTACCTCAACTGAAAACGTTAAAACTTTTAGTACTTCGACCGAACAGACGGAGACATTTGAAGCGAATGATGCGGTTAAAATAGCGGAAACGGACAGTGTACCGACATACAAAAAGAAAGCATTCCACCAGCTGGATGTTAACGTGACCAGTAAGACATTGGCAACAGCAGATCCATCCCATAAAATCACAATCCCAGCAAGATTATCCCGGGTAAATACAGCAATCAAATCTTTAATCGCATTCGGGGGATCGCGCAGGAATTCTCAAACTCCCAAATGTAACGAGAACCAAACTACACCCGATACAAAATGCAACGAAATTCAGAAACAGAGGTATTTATTCCTCCATGAAATATAACATTATATAAAAAATAATGTACGTAATTGTGCATGGTATTTTTTTTTTATTATTATTATTATTATTGCAAAACATGAAATATTGTTATGTGTGTGCACCATTTGACTTTCTGTGAATCTAACTTTAACTGTTCTTGATCTTTCTACAACACGCTTTTTTTTTTGTTTTTGTTTTTATTATTTTTGTTTTGGTACATACAAGCAAATATCATTACGACTGGACGCACATAAATTTATCCCGAAAACGTATTAGCTAAGAGTCTCTGAAGTTTATTCTTCATAACTTGACAGAAATGAGACTTGTTGCTGACTTATGAGACATTCTTTTTTAATATGTCTGAATCATTACCCGATATCCATATTATTCCCGTCTGTACCTGCCTTTAATATGTATGTACAAATAACACTGTGAAGGTATTGATACATTAATACAATGCCCTGTTTACCAACTACGTTTATCGTCATTCAACTAAACTTATTTACTAAACTTAATTAGTTTATTACTACGCAACATTATTTTGTAATTATAGTTTCGTGATTTTTAAATAATAAATACAAAACAATGTTTTGTAGGAAGAATACCAAAAAACTAAATGATTTAGAATATAAAATTAGTGAAATGACGTCGTAAATGAAGTGTATACAGGGCAGGAAGTAGCCGAGCATTGACATCTTCATTGAATTGATTTATGGTTACGCAAAATTATCATTTTCATACAGCCTGCCGCTCATCACAGCATAAATCGCTTATAACTTTGGTATTTAAGACACCTGACCAGACATGCCAATCATTTATTGTTAATGCATATTGCGATAATGCAGAAACAACATTATACCCACATCAATAAAATATGTAATTAGGTGGTTATTGATAATTAATAATAAACAGGTGTTAGGTTATACATGCATGGTAGAAAGCGAATATAATCTTGAAGCACGAATTTGTTTGTTTGTTTGTTTTTTTTCAAAAACACTGTTCTGATGTGAGTGCTTATTGTATTTTTAGAACTAGCACCCGAGGACGTGGATCTGCTCACTATACAAACTCTGCTAACGAAGAAAGTGTCCCTGTTAGTGTTAATCGCGGCACACCAGCACCGTAAGTAACACCAACATATCAAATTGTACTATTTCTATTATATTTAACTAATTACACTTCAAGCAACTCCACCAAATCTCTCTTTTATATGTATATATACTAGAAATCATTGCGATAGATTGACATTTATAACAAAATATATGTATTTGTCTTGGACATATTTTGATGTTATATACTAATTTATTTATAATTTGTTCTTGTTATATTATGTAGGCGGTCTAGACCAACTCTAAAACCATCAACTTCCATTGTATCGAAAGCAACTGAATTCATTGATATCTACAAATTCCCACCCACCAGACCAGAAGCAATCTATCCGCAACCACAAGTGGACAAAACTGCCGCGAAATGCCGTAAAGACGTATGTTTGTTACCCGATTGCAGTTGCGGAGGCAAGGAAATTCCCGGTATGTTATGTTTCATTTCAATAAAACCATCTTATTATTTATTTTAATACGTAAGCACCAAAGTCATCCAATTTGGTCAATAAATGGTCAAAATATATGAGCATAAGTGATAAATTCGAATAAAATATTTGTTTTATATTTAATAATAGCAAAGAGAATATAAATAATAAAATATTTACGGTAAATATTCAAAACATATACGTAAATTAAAAAAAACATTCCAATTGGGAAAGTAGAGTCCATCCTAGTAGCACTAAATACCAAAATAATATAAAATACATATTGGATATATATTGTATCTTGGCTCAATAAGGCATATCAAGCGCAAGCGCTATAACAATGGTTTTTTATAGCGCATGCGCTTGCTTCTACAATGCATTGTAGAGAATAGTGACGTATTATTTGTTAGCACAAATTTACCTAAAATGTTATTGAAACCTGTTTTAAAAATTGAAGTAGTAATTTGCTTTTATCGCCAAATAGTTTTTTTACCCTAACTTAACTTCCTAAAATAATGTACTGAACGTAAAAACGAGTACAAAAATATGGATAGATAAACACAGCGCGCCTCGGAGTCTGATATATACCGCCAATATTGTACTATGTTAACCCTAACCACATTGAGCCAATATATAACCAATATTAGTATTATATTACTGTGCTACTAGGGAATGTTCACACCTGTTTGGATAAGGATGTTGAAACAAGTTGTTCTTTTGCTATTAGAAAAATAAGTACTGGGTTATTAAATTGAGAACGAATAAATGTTTGTTTTTGATGTGTAATTTGTGTATTGCAGTTTTTTGTGAACGATTTGTTTGTTTTTGTCAATTTCGAATAATTTAGGTGATATCCCAGTTGAGGAGGTGCCACAAGTAGTTTTAATAACATTTGATGATGCTGTCAATGATTTAAATAAGGGTATATATAGTGAATTATTCGAGGTGGGACGTACGAATCCGAACGGATGTCCGATATCGGCGACGTTCTATGTGTCGCACGAGTGGACAGATTACAGCCAGGTGCAGAATCTGTACGCCGACGGGCACGAACTGGCATCGCATACCGTTTCGTAAGTCACGCGATAGGTGTATATGTGTGCTCATTGTCTTTCTTTGCAGTCTTCCAAAGCAATTAGGAGCTGTTCTTTAGTGCTGAGCTTCAATTTTATTCATGTTTACTATATATGTGCTATTCTTTTTGTTTTTTTATTTATTCTAACAAAAAACCTGTTGTCTTTTTCTGTTTTCTGCATTTGCCTACTAACCACACAAACAAAAAAAATGATAGCTGAATTACCGGTTGAACAAGTACCCCAGATTGTACTCCTAACTTTCGACGATTCAGTCAACGATCTAAACAAAGGACTTTATGCTGACTTATTCGAAAAGGGCCGAACCAACCCGAATGGTTGCCCGATCTCTGCTACCTTCTACGTATCCCACGAATGGACAGATTATAGTCAAGTGCAAAACTTATATTCTGACGGTCATGAAATTGCCTCCCATACTGTTTCGTAAGTGTATCTCAGAATTCATCTCATTTTTCAATAGCAGAGATTTGAACCGTAACCATACAACGCTTCCCTAGTTAATAATAAAAAAAAATGGAAGCAAACCAGTTTTCGCGCGCGCATTCTAGACTACAGCAGCTTTTGGTCTACTGCGCTAATGTAGTTAGTTGCGCAACTGTACGCATCTTACTACTAACCACAGCAAATAAAATGCACCGTATGTAAGCACTATATTTGTGTAAGTTGTACCACCAAAATATACTATTGAGTTTGCGGATATTTGATATATAAAATTCAAATTTAAAAATGATATATATATATTTCGTATTTTCGTTTCAACTCTCTGCTATAAGCACCTTAATCGCACATGTAACCACATTTTGTAGGACTTGTCTAACGTTTTTAACACACCACCGTATTTTCAAAAAAGTTTTACAAAGAATGCACTGTCCAAAGTTATAATAATAATAATCCAATGTAAGCTTTAAGGCAAAATATAATTTATGTGAGATCGCAAGAAGAGAAAAACACTGATTTTTATATTAAAAAAATAGTTTGATTAATTACAAAATATATAAAGTTTGTTTTGTCTAATATGGGTGATGATTTTTCTTCTTGCAATGCCACTTATTGGTACTATTTTATTTATTTCTTGCTGAATCGTATCTAACAATGTATGTTTTGGGGTTTTTTTTTCTGGTTTGAAAACCAAGGAAATGATTATAATCTATGATTTGTGTACAGACATAGTTTTGGTGAACAATTCTCGCAAAAGAAGTGGAACCGTGAAGTTGCTGGCCAACGTGAAATTTTATCTGCTTATGGTGGAGTTCGTCTAGAAGATGTCCGTGGAATGAGAGCTCCATTCTTATCCGTAAGTCGAAATTTAAATCTCCTGATGATAAATGAATCTTGATATGCGCCTTAAGTACTTAGGTTATTACGAAAATAAAATGCCATCTAATAGTAGTATTGCAAACTATGACATTGCGCTTGCGCAGTACTTGTTAACTCGTATACATGAATTTTAAATGGCTCTTTTATAGAAAATCATCTTTAATTTATAGAAAAATGTATATTCTTTGTTTCGTTGTATTGTTTAAATTTTTAACTAGTGCCTAATTTCACTACATCATCTTCAGACTGTCTTAAGATTAAGGTAGTCTGAAGAGGTCATATTATCATGAAACTACTCGGTACCTAAAAATAAAATAGTGAAACGAAAGTTTTACAGAGCTGTTAATGATAGCTTTAGCTAAAGGCATCTTCAATTTTGTCCCAAAATAAATATAAATTATAATTTATTAAAATAAAGCAATTGGTTAGTTTCACAAGATTTATTTACCGACGATCGTTTCAGCCTTTTGGCTATTATCAAAGTACAGATTGTTATAGTACAGTACAATTTTTTTCATGAATTATGTTCGATATGAACCTTTTTCAAAGTTATATAACAATTGTTTGCAGTCACCTAGCGACTCGCCTAAATTTGTAGCTATATAGATGTTTTCACTTAAAGGTTGGAGGAAACAAGATGTTCAAAATGCTGTACGATTCCAACTTCACATATGATTCATCTCTACCCGTTTATGAAAACAGACCACCAAGTTGGCCATACACTTTGGACTACAAACTCTTCCACGATTGCATGATTCCCCCATGTCCAACACGCTCATATCCAGGTATGAGTAGATAGATTTTATAAATTTTGTTTTAATAAAAAGAAAATAATATTTATTAATTTTAAGCTACAGGAAATATTTATGTATTGAAATGAAATTATCCTCTTTTTTTGTCACTATTTCGAATAGGTGTTTGGGAAGTACCAATGGTGATGTGGCAAGACTTGAATGGAGGCCGTTGTTCCATGGGTGACGCGTGCAGCAATCCACCAGAAGCTGACAACGTATACAAAATGTTGATGAAGAATTTCGACCGCCATTACACCACGAACCGAGCTCCATTCGGTTTGTTCTACCATGCCGCCTGGTTCACTCAGCCCCATCACAAAGAAGGATTCATCAAGTTCTTGGACTTTTTGGTCAGCAAAAACGACGTCTTCATGCTAACAAATTGGCAAGCCATCCAATGGGTGCGCGATCCAACGCCATTGAGCAGAATTAACTCATTCCAACCATTCCAGTGCAATTACGTAAGTTTACTCGACTCACACATATATTATGCGAGGTCATTTTTAAATCATTCGTTGTTACTAATACTTTTCTAAAACTTTAGGATAGACCAAAACGTTGTAATAACCCAAAAGTATGCAATTTGTGGCACAAATCTGGTGTCAGATACATGAAAACTTGCCAACCTTGCCCCGACATCTACCCATGGACCGGTAAAACAGGTATCCGTAGTAGCCGCATTGACAACGACATTGAAGATTAAGTAATTAGACCACTGTCTGTACCAACTAAATTTAAATCTAAAATGAATTTTTTTATATACGCGATTCGCACAATATAAAATTTGAAATAAAATATCATTCAACTCATATAAGATACATTTTCATAATAAAAATGGATCTCGTGTGATTAGTTATTTGTTACCTAGATGTTTGATAGCATCTTCTTCATAATGTTTATTATTATATTTGTAAAATATACTCTATTTCTGGTGATACACATATCTTGGTAACAAATTTTACGGATATTATTTTATTTTTGTCTTGTAAATATTTTAAAATTATAACTTATTAGATAAATTATAATATAAATGCATAATAAATTATACTTGTAGTCTTAACTTAAGAATACGTTTAATAATAAGTTTTTATTCCACTATTTGCGACAGTAGATTTAGTGATACACTACTGTCAATAGTTTTCTAAAGCAAACGCACGGACGATAAGAGTAAGTTTTATTGATATAGCATTTTATAAATACTCTTTTAAATTCAAAATAATTACCAGTGAGTTAAAATGTAAATGAAAAAAATTTTATTATTAGAGTGTACACCAAGTGACGTCATTATAATATAGTTAAGCTTATTTAGTATACTTTCGTAATTTGTGTGATTTTAAGATATTTACTAATTTACCAGTGTTTCAATAAAGCATAGTTTTCACAAAAAATATATATTAAATTACGTCACTACGTTGTACATTGCATAGTTCCATGCATTTGTTTCTAAAGACCTCCAGTGACTTCTTTGTTTATTGTCTTTGCTGTTTTATTCTTCCATACATTTTTGTATGAATTATTTTCCTGGCAAACTCAAATCAAATTTATGATTCCAATAGAAAATGTTACTCTTGTAACGATATTGCTGTATAAATTGTAACATAACAATATTTGCCGTGCATTTACTTCAACTGCCGATTTTTCTTATAATTTTTTTTTACAATAATATTAAATAAATTTATCACAAGTATATGAACAGTGGTTGATTATGTTAAGTTTCTTAATAATGTATAAATTAATTTATTGTATACCGCATCGGAGACTTAGAAATTATACATTTGCCTAATTTATAAAAACTGAATAAAAAAAATTTATGTAAAACAAACCAGTGATTAGGTGATTCATCCGAGTAATGTGAATATCTAGAACATTTATTATGATTCCAATGTAAAATTGTCGATGTTAATAAATTTGTCCGGCATACGGATATAACTATTTTAAGTATATGTATTGTTTTTATTTTAATCGTATCTTCTCTATTTCCTCTTTTTAAACCACTAAATGAAAAATTTGCTTTCTCAGCGGCCAAAACGTTCCGCTACTTTTTGATAGATTCCGTTTATGACAAATTTGGGTTTGGGAATATTTGTCACATATAAAAAAAACATGTTTCCAGGGATTTTTATAATTTTCCTCTTTCACCCCTTTGCCGGGGGTATATAGGGGGCAAAATGGATAATCGGCTACATGGAATGAAAACTTTCTTTTGCCAAGAACTAAAAACCAATAGATTACTTATGATGTCCAGACCATTTACAAAGGGTTCTATATTTACATAGTGTTGTACATTTATATTTACATAGTATAAATGTATAACACTATGTAAATGGTCATGGACATCATAAGTAATCTATTGTCTTTTATTTCTTGGCAAAAAAAACGTTTTTCATTCCATGTAGCCGATTATCCATTTTTACCCTCTATATACCCCCGGCAAAAGGGTGAAGGAGGAAAATTATAAAAATCCCTGGAAACATGTTTTTTTGATATGTGACAAACATTCCCAAACTGAAATTTGTCATAAACGCAATCTATCAAAAAGTAGTGGTACATTTTGGCCGCTGAGAAAGCATTTTTTTCGGTTTTGCACCAATTTACACCCCTGTACATGCTTGGGGTGAGGTTGTAGGTGGAATATTACCCTAAAATCGTAAAATTGAGAAAATTTCCTATAAGAAAACAGGTTTTGTATTCGAATTGGCTGGAAAACTTCGCCAAAGCAAAGTCGTGGAATGTTTTGGTCGCGTCGGCGTTAATGGGTTAAGGCGCTTGCAATTCTGATTTAATTTAGGACATGTAGTAATCGGTAGAGTGACTAGATATATAAGAGTGTGGACAATCGACGAGTAGTCCCTATCTAAAGCATAGAGCGCAGGTTCCCCGCTTGGGATTGGTCGCCGCCATAGTTTGTCTAAATGTTCAAATGAAATGCATTGCGTTATATGGAGTGCGCGGCTCATATTTTCTTATACTCTTTAAATCTAAAGGACCAGATAAGATAATTGCACCCCGTATTTTTTATGTTATTCCTGAATAAATTCTGCGTATTTTATTCCGCGACAGCATTTGTCTATCTTTTATAGAAACATTTAAAGTCGAAACAGTTCGCGCTCAAATATTAAGGTATAAACATAATTTTAAAATACTCAGTTTGAATTAATAAATGTAATAAGCATAATAAACAGTGTTTATTTTAAGAGATTCGCGAAATGTATAACACTACTAGACTTGCAAGTATACAGCACAAATAGTTATATTAGCCCGCGAAATGTTTGGAATTTAGTATAAATGTTTCTATAATAGATAGACCTATGCTGTCGCGGAATAAAATACGCAGAATTTATTCAGGAATAACATAAAAAATACGGGGTGCTATTATCTTATCTGGTCCTTTAGATTTAAAGAGTATAAGAAAATATGAGCCGCGCGCTCCATATAACGCAATGCATTTCGATTGAACATTTAGACAAACTATGGCGGCGCCAATCACAGGCTGGGAAGCTATTGTCCACACTCTTATATATCTAGTCACTCTAGTAATCGGTAATCTCAGTTAGGTTTACTACTACACTACTCCGTGCATTTAAAGAATAAGAAAACTAGAAAATTAAACATAAAGCTGATATACTATTTTACTGTAAAAGTTGTACTATTTAAAACGCTACTAATTGTTTGAATATTTTTGATGTTTAAACATTTATGAGCGCGTCTCTAGAAAATAAAATTGCATTGCGCATGCGTGAGCGCGCGTCGGGCCCTCTCGGCTTTCTACGCGCTTTCCGACGTGTATGTGAGTAGCGACAGAACAGCATAGATCAATTGATCGATTGAAGTATACGTACGCGAGCATTCGTGATTGTTTTATTTATATGTATACAATGTATATAAAATGCAACCCACACGATTGCCAATTTCCAAACGGACAAAAAGCGATTTCCGTCATCGTTTACATTTCCCCAAATCAAATCAGTTATATATACACCACCGAAAATGTATACATGCGTATGTATTTTCGGTAGTATCCATGCAAACAATCGTGTGTGCCGCTACTCACCCGTATTTTTTTAATATTTGAAAACTGCATTGGTTAATCAATATGTATTTGTAATATATATTAATAACATTTTTTTAATCTAATTGAAAGAAAAGTTCAAACAGGCCACCTGCACCCAATAATTTATTAAAACGTCAATAAATACAAAATGATTCAATCAAAAATCTCATATCTTATCTAATTGACCAAAACCTCACATCAAATCACAACAAACATGTATTTCAACCAAAAGTTGCTTTTTCTAACATGTTTATTCGCATCATATGCAGTTTTAAACGCAAAAAATATAACAATTAATAAAAGAGCACTTCAAAAAGAACACGAAAAATCGCAACGAACTAGATGGGCCGAATCATTTTTCGGGAAATCAAACAAACTAAACTATCAACTAGAATCTCTTGTAAAACTATTACATACAGTAACAAATCACTTGAACAATTGTACTGTTGTTATTTTATATGATGCCTCAGCTGAAGATATTGATAGAATAATATTGGAGAAATTATTAAAAGGATTTCCTATGGATTACGTTCATGGTCGAATTGGACGAAATACTTCAAATGTTAACGATTTATTGAGTGCTACCGGCGATAGATGTATTTCTTTTATGCTGTTTCTTACTGATGTCATGCGAGTGAAAGAGATAATTGGTAAACAAGCTCAAAGGAAGGTTGTTGTAGTATCCAGGTCGTCACAATGGCGAGTACACGAGTTCTTGTCGCATGATATTGCGAAATCTATTGTAAATCTATTAGTTATATCGAAATCTGAACAGACTTTTAATAAAAAGGTAATCAAATATTGAAAAAGATTTTAAAAATATCTGCAGTGTCATGCACCGAACTTTCTTATCCGCATATGGGTTAAACCATATCGTAGTTACATTATTTTTCTAATTTATAATATTTGTTCTAACCTTTAGATCGCTTTTACACTAAATATGTTTCTTAGAATAAATATTAAATGTCAAAATTTATTTTGAAACCAGTACTTTTTTTGGAAAAAAGATTCAAACAAAAGTTGTGCTAAATATAAATATCATTAATTTTTGTTCACAAAAATTTTCTGTAACTGTAACCATTTTTGAGTAATTGCAGAAACTGCAAAAAATGACTAGAGTAAACATGCACTTCCGCTCGGAATATGGTTTTCAAAAATAGGAGGTTTTCGTGCCAGGCACATACAAATCTTAAGTTTAAAATTTCATAATTTACCCTTTAGCCGTTTGGGCTGTAGAGCGCTCACACACACACACACACACACACACACACAGACACACACACACACACACACACACACACACACACACACACACACACACACACAGACGGACGTCATTCCAAAAATAGTTGGAATCGCTTCAGGGAAGGTCAAAACGTATATTTCCGTTAAAATCTCGAGTTCGAAATTTTTCATGATTACAATACTTACTTATACTGCGTATAAGAAAGTAAAATATGACTCAAACTTAAATAAAATAGATATTTTGTAATTAGGACATTCCATACATTCTTTACACACATAAACTATTCATTGACGGTTTGGGTTCAAGTCAACCTCAGATCCTGATGTCATGGTATAAAAACAAATTAACGCAACCAAATTCGGCGATTTTTCCGAAAAAGATCGCTGGTGGTTTTGCGGCGCATAGATTTTTCATATCCGTCGCTCATCAGCCACCATTTGTAATTAACAGGTACACCAAACCACATTGAGGCTATATGAATTCATTTGCGACTAAATATTCGTTAGAGTTATAAAATGGTATACATCTTATATGGTGTTTTTAGAGGAATCGATAGGAATGATGACATTAAATGGGATGGCGTGGAAATTCGTCTGGTAAAACTAATGTCTGAACTTCTAAATTTCACAACTGATTTTCATGAAGCCAATGACGATGAAGGACTTGGGTATGTTTATTCTAAAATATATAAATTTATAGACGAAATAGAAAAAACAGTCGCGGCATTATCATTTAAAATATTTTATATTTTAATTTCCCTACATTATAAGCTGTCACCTTGCCGTCGATAATTCTGTAATTGATGCACTGTATTTAAGAATTTTGGTCACAGATCGGGCGATGCAGTTACGAAAGTAATGAAAATAGGTAAAGCTGATTTAGGACTAGCCGGATTATATGCAACACCAGATAAGTCTTTATTTTTGGAAGTGTCTCATGGACATTCAGAAGATTGTGCAGCATTCATATCTCTAACATCAACTGCTTTACCAAGGTAAGGCAGCACAAAAAGGACAGTTTTACAAGGAAAATACTATCATGCACCGAACTTTCTTATACGCATATGGGTTAAACCACTTCGTAGTTACATTATTTTTCTAATTTATAATATTTGTTCTAACCTTTAGATCGCTTATACACGAAATATATTTCTTAGAATATATATTAAATGTCAAACTTCAAATTATTTACGTCTATTTTGTTAAACAATTGACAGGCGCAGATGATACGATTTATGTAAAAATATATATAATAGGCAGAAATTTATTTTGAAACCAGTACACTTTTTGGAAAAAAAATTCAAACAAAAGTTGTGCTAAATATGAATAACTTAAATTTTTGTTCATAACATTTTTCTGTAACTGTAACCATTTTTGAGTAATTGCAGAAACTGCCAAAAATGACTAGAGTAAACAGGAACTTCCGGCTTGAATTTTTTTTTCAAAAATAAAATGTGCACATCCTAGGCATATGCAAATCTTAAGTTTAAAGTTTCATAATTTTAGCTTCAACCGTTTAGACTGTAGAGAACATACACACACACACACACACACATACAGACACACACACACACACACACACACACACACTCAGGCGTCATTCCAAAAATAGTTGGAATCGATTCAGGGAAGGTCAAAACGTATATTTCCGTTAAAATCTCGAGTTCGAAATTTTTCATGATTACAATACTTACTTATACTGCGTATAAGAAAGTAAAAATGAATTTTATATGTTTATAAGCATACACGCATAGAGATCTAGAATATAAATAATTTAATTGATGGATCGACGGTGTTTTCCTAGTGGGACTACATCTTAAGTTGTTCAAGAAATGTTCTTGAGCAGGTTTGTGATTTTATAAATATATCAAACAACAAATGAAGCAGTGTAAATACAATGTTCGGTTATTTTATGTATTTATTTAATTCATAAACACCCTTAGATGGATATGGAGAGTGAAATTGTGTAAAATATGAAATTCTAGATATCGTGCAATAATGGGACCATTTCAGTGGACAGTATGGCTTGCACTAACCATAACATATTTAATCGCAATATTTCCGCTAGCGTTCTCTGACCGTTTGACGCTATCACATTTAATCCAAAGACCGGGAGAGATGGAAAATATGTTTTGGTATGTGTTTGGCACATTCACTAACTGTTTCACGTTTAAAGGAAAAAATTCATGGAGCAAAACTGACAAAACTTCAACTCGATTATTTATTGGTAAGAATTGGAATTTAAAAAAAAGGTTACATTTTATAATTCTAATTTTCATATGTAAGGATGGTACTGGGTATTCACTATTATTGTATCTGCTTGCTACACGGGTTCAATAATAGCTTTTGTTACTCTGCCTGTATTTCCAACAACCATGGACAGAATACAGCAATTTATAAGTGGTCATTTTCAATTAGGAACATTAGGTATATACATAAAATACTGTAAAGATTTATATATTGATCATATTGAATTTGATAATATTTTTAGATAAGGGCGGTTGGCAATATTGGTTTGAAAATGCTACAGATGTGAAAGCAACAAAAATATTCAAAAGTATGGAATACCTACCGGACGTCGCATCTGGTTTGAAAAATATTACTCGAGCATTCTTTTGGCCTTATTCGTTCTTAGGATCTCGAGATCAATTAGATTATATTATACGAACTAACTTCACAACATCGTAAGTATAAATATATTAAAATTCAAGTAAAAAAGGATGATGTTCCTTTTTTACAAATAAACATACAAAACTTCTTCTAAATTTGTACATATTTTTAAAAAATTGCCGTTTATAAATATTTTGTAGTAATTATGAAGAAAAATCATACTATAAAGAAACATGAACATCAAATAAACATTCAAAACCTCTTCTAAATTCTTATACGTTAAAAGTTACATATGGGAAACCGCCAATTTTAAATATTTTATGGTAATGATGAAGATGAATCTTTATGAAAAGGTTAAATATAATTTTCTGGTCCATGTATCATATGATGTCTTAGCAAAAAATTAGTCGTCGAAAAGACATTTTTTACTACTTGGGCTTGTCAATAATTATTGTTTATTTAAGGCGATGTTCAAATTTTTTTTTTTTTTAAACGATTTTTTTTTGTTCAATAATTTTATACAAAAACATTTCAAAAATATATAAAAAAAATTTTAAGGTAAATTTCGAAACCGTTTTCAAGACATTTACATTTCCATAAGTAGTAACCGGGTAATAAATACACTAAAATTAAACTTTAAACACGTTTTTCTCGAAACTACATTTTTAAAAACGGTGTGCACTCTAGCTCAAAAAATAATTAAGCTATTGACTCAAATCTTTTTTAATTTTATTAATTAACTTATAATGCAGAACGCAAACCAACATTTTGACTTAAATATACATTTGTTCCATTTTTATTCAATCCCAAAGGTCCAATTTTGTGTACAAAATATATAACTTTTCTTAATCTCACTCTATTTTCTAGGTTTTTCTTAATTTTTAACTTTTTATTGGTTTACGGGGAAGGTAATTTTGTTCTTAATAAAACCCCGTTAGATTTTTTTGTTTTTGACATCCTGGACTGGCGTTATCGTGCACACCGCAAAACGCCTCATCTCCGCGGCCTCTACTTTGTCACCTCCTATATAAGTAATTGTGCATAAAAATAAAAAATTTAATTTTTTTTGTATACTGCATGAGTAACTTAATATTGTAAAATAAAATTTAATTTTCTATCTAATAAAATAAGAGAGAAATAAATTATATAAAATAGTCATTTATTTGACCAAAAAATTGGAACATCGCCTTAAAATCACATCAAATTCTATTAAAAATTTTAAAAATTTAGCACTTAATACAAAATTATATTTTTGTTTTCAGTAATAAACGTTCAGTAATGCATATAAGTACAGAGTGTTTTGCACACTTTACCGTAAGCATGGTGTATCCAAAGAATTCAGTGTACAGTACCATTTTTAATTCGTTAATTTTGAGAGCAGTACAATCTGGATTAGTTACGAAGATAAAACATGATGTTGAATGGGATACGATGCGATCTTCTACTGGTAAATTGCTACAGGTATAACATTTATTCTATATTAGCATGACAAACATTGAAATAAAACAAAAATTATTTATATTCCCGTATTTCTTATAAAATCATCAGCTATATCAACTAAAATTGTTTAAAACAAATTACAATATCATTCAATCCCTATAAGAACATTTTATAGTCACGTTTCTAAAATATAAAATTTCGAAGGCAAATTCAATCGGAAAAATTCGTGCACCAACAACTGATGATCGAGCACTAACAACTCAAGACACTCAAGGAATGTTCCTGTTACTGGGAGCTGGATTCCTGATAGGCGCAGCATGTTTGATATCGGAGATTCTCGGTGGTTGCATAAAATTTTGTAAAACTGGCAAAATCACACGTATTAATAGCGCTACAAATTCACGATCATTCCATGTACCAACTCCAACTGAACACACAGAAACAATTGAATTCATTCTAGACGAAAGCAAACGTCAGAAACAATCGCAAGAAACATTGAATGAAATCCTTGAAAATTCTGTCATTGTCCATAACACTTTAGATACGGATGATTCAGAAGTAACAACCGTCGAAACTCCTAATTCGTACACCAAATCTGAGATTGATAATGAGATAAATCGACTATTTTGTTTTGATCATTTGTTCGGCGAAAATAATTCCGTACAATCTGATGATTCCGATTCCCACTTGTCCGATAATTTTGGTGAAAGTGTACATGATTATAATCCAAATTCTGATTTGATAAATAATCATAGAAATATAATTTAAAGTAGTAATTAACGTAGAACAATTTGTCACCGGCAATTGCTAACATAATCATAATACATACATTCTTCTAACAAAAAGAATGAAACACACTTGCAAAATACATATATAGTTGGGTTTAATTTCATTGTTATTAAATAGTTAATTGAACCTATTGAAAATTGAACTTTGTATCAAATATAACTTAATTCGGTTCAGCGCTTATTCTGTAACAATTGCTTGAGTTCAATTTTAGATACAACTAAAGAAAAACATTCTTTGGAATAAGGCATATAATACAGTTACTAGAAAACATTAGATATCTTAAGAGTACATTACTAAAAGTCGTAAATTGTGACGTACCTGTATTATAATAAAGCACATTACATTGACTTAGTTACTACTCCAGCGATGCCCACTAACATGTTCTGATAAACAAACTCACTTCACAACATAAAAACGCACCTTATTTAATTATTAATTCGAATAGTTGAACTACTATATTTTAAAATTTATTTTTAATTTAAGACCGTAAATGTAAACCGAAAGTTGTATTCTTACTACATATATAATAAAAAAAAACAGTAAATGGAGCAATTATATATAGACTGTAAAATTTATTTGATACTTAGGCACTCAGAATTTTCAAAAAATTGATTTTTCAAAAATGTCACCTATCAAAATTATGATCCTTCGACTATCCAATTTCAAATTGATCCAAGATCTATGTTCATTCCTAGAACTATTCACTGTAAGTACATTTTTATGCACGTACAGAACATTTTAATGCACTTCAAAACTTTAAAGCCGTTTTTCTCGAAACGACATTTTTCAAGGCGGTGCCAGCCAAAGTTGTGCACGGATTTGGATGAAATTTGGCATACTTGTTGCTAATTACATTGTTGTGTACTTGGACGAGGAATTTACATTCCGATAAAAATTACTATTTTTTTTTTTGACATGCTGATACCCCCAAATTTTAGGTCAAAAAGTGCACTATTTTTTCAAACGGCCGCCATTTTGTTTCCAATGAACGTATTTCTTTATTTTGGTCCAAGTACAAGTCTTTTATATATATTACTAAGATCAATGTTCATTTTTACTTTCTTATACGAAGTATAAGTAAGTATTGTAATCATGAAAAATTTCGATCTCGAGGTTTTAACGGAATATATATCTTTTGATCTTCCCTGAATCGAGTCTGACTATTTTCGAGATGACGTCTATCTGTGTGTGTGTGTGTGAGTCTGTGTGTATGTGTGCGCTCTACAGCCTAAACGGTAAAAGATACAATTATGAAACTTCAAACTTAAGATTTGTATATGCCTGGCAAGAAAACCTCCTATTTTTGAAAAGAATATTCCAACAGGAAGTGCATGTTTACTCTAGTCATTTTTTGCATTTTCTGCTATAACTCAAAAACGGTAGTTTTTACAGCAAAATTTTATGAATGAATATAAAAGATAATAATATTTCGCATAACTTTTATTTGAAAATATTTTTCAAAAAAGGTATTGGTTACCAAAAAAAGAGTGTTTTTTTCAATATTCTGCTATAACTCAAAAACGGTAGTACTTACAACAAAATTAATAAGAATGAAGATAAAGATATTAAAATTTCGCATATCTTTTATTTGAAAAGTATTTTCAGAAAAGGTACCAGTTACAACAAAAATTAAGTTATTTTCAATATTAGATTCAATACTTCTCACGTCTACGAGCGGAGGTTTTGTCTATATAATTGTCCTCCGGCAATAGTTGATCTACTCGCCACGGCTTGTCTGGCGCTGATCCACAGACAAGTATACACTGACGAATAGCGTAATGCAGCGTTTTATATTGTAGTGCTACCTCCGCACTAAAGGTGGCTACTATAAAAATGTCACACGCCATTACACGACTAACTAAAATCATACATGTTTAACAATTTCGATAAGAAATATGATCTTATATTGAATGGGTCGTGTATTTTTGCTGATTGTTTTCATTTGTATACAATTACGGATATATTTAGCGAACGATACTTTTGTTTATCAAAATTTAAAATTTCTTAAAAATTTATTTTAGATATCAGTGCATGAGTTTTTTTTTTTAAATTGAATTCAACTTGTAAATTGTCCAAAGAAAAAGTCGACAGAATAGTATTTGTTGGGAATCGTTAAGGTGCGACCTTTTCTTTTATTTCTGTACGTCATGGGTAAATTTTAATATTAAAATAAAACACCAATATTATTATTGAAGAATAACATTTATAGAAGAATCGCACCTTAATCGTGGAAAGAGAAACAAAGGTATTTAAAATGTACAATATCCAAATTTTCTATTGACATATAAATAATATATGCAATGTATTAACACTTAGTTTTTTTTTTTTTGTTATTTTTGTATAATTTTCTTAACAAACTCGACTTACTTGTGCACTTGTTTAAACACGTCTCAGTTTGTGCAATATATTACTCTGTTATAGAAGATATAACCAGCGATTCTTGTGAATGCATGAAAAATAGTTTATTTGTTACTCAATAACTAATATTTATGATTATTTCTGACATAAATGCCACATTAAATAAGCAGTTAACTATTCTGTATTTAGGAATGATTTTATGAATGAAATCAAATGAAATTATAATTATTTGTTCCTTAATTGTAATAATATTAATAATTAGAAGTTATACTAAATAAATGTCAATAAAAGCAACTTAATTGACTCAGTTTGTTTGTTCCTTTTCCTCTAATATTACAGGCCAAATATTATGACGTCATAAAACGCTCAAATATGCGAATTTACGCTCGTTTACTTATACGAAGTAATAAATATGTTAATCGTGAAAAATAAATCGAAATCGTGATTTTAACGGAAATATGCCAATTTTTAATTTAAAGTACATATTGAAATCCAGCATTTTGGTTGTATTTGCTGAAGTTTCATGACGAAAACCTAATTAGTGTTTATGAAATACTGAATTACGCTATGTAATTCCAGCATTTATAAAATTCACAATTTTAATATTTATAAGAAAACAAAAACAGTTGTAAAATATAATCAAAAGAGCTTTTTAAAAATCATCTTTCCATGTATTATATGACGTCACAATTATATATGCCAATTTTGTTCTGAATAAATGGTGCCTTATATATTATATGAATACTAAAAACACAAATATTTTACTAATACGTTTTTTTTTCATGTGAATATGAACAATATTTTTTAAATGTTTTATAACCTATAAACTAACAACTGAAAACATATGATAAATACAAATATCTGACAAGGTTATTTAGTGTTAGACCAATAATTATTTTGACATTCATCACAAATATACATTTATATTTGTATTAGACTTTTATATACCAAATAACAGCATTATCTAATTTATTTTTTATTTTTAATATGATAAAAACATTTTGACAAATTTTAGTTTCAATCACTTCGTCGATCTAAAATGACGCCATTTTGGATTTTCATAGAGGCCTCAACCACTTGAAACGAACATATAGGCAATTTATTATCAAATGTTATTTAGAAACAATAGAAGATAAAATATGATATTAACTGTGTTCTTTTTCTGCACAAATTTCACAAAAAAATATAAATACATAAATTAAGAGTTAAAAAAAAAACGTATAATAGTTTTCTAAAAAGAACACAGCTATTATAAACGTATTTGTAAAAAAAAGGACTACCCCTAACGAAAATCCTGCGTAATAATTTTAAATTCGACAGATTAATTTATATATCTGTTTATCCCAATTAGTATTTATTATACACGTCCAGAACGATTTAAGAACCACTAGCATTTAATAAATATAGTGATTTATGTGCAAAAATTCAGAAACCAAACCATTTTTTGAAATACGGTCATTCAATACACAAATTTAAGATGGCGTACAAAATAATCAAGTATTGAAATTTCAATCTTAAACATACCACAATAGCTTGCGGCCAAGACTCAAATATTGAGGTCATAATTTTTCAAAAAAAGTACCATTTTTAAATGTTTATTTTGAAAATACAGTTTTGCTTCGTAAAGCTCAATGACTTGCACTTGCTTTTATAGGCTTAGCATAATATTTAGCACTTGGACATTATTTTTAGTTTATAATACGATGTATAGAACAAAATATTATACATATTTAATAATATTTTCTCGTTCAATATTTAGGCCCAAAGAGAAATTTGTAGTAATCAAAGAAAAAGCTGATTTGAAGAAATTTCAACATATTAAAATCATTTTGATTTGCCATCTCTACCTAAACATAATATTTGTATATTTACGAATAAATATAAGTAATAAAAATATGTGTAGCATATTGTAACTATAAAATAATTCATGATAATTTTATATTAGAAAACGTTAAAATACATGAACATAGAGCAAATAATTATTGAATCAAAATTACGATGCATGTTATGGATAGAATTGAATTCATTTGCGCGATTTTTTATTTTAAACGTTGACACATTCAATAATAGTTTTATGTGTATTAAGCGTCTATACATAAACACATGATTTTACAAGGATTCAAAGATCATAACCGCCGTAACACTTACTAAAGCCGATTTAAAGAGATTGCTCCACGTTCATATTTTTACACGCTAAATATATGTGCTGAATTTAATTTCACTTATTAACAAAACTATATAAAATAAATGCAATCAAAAGGTACAAATTACCAAATTTGATTTGTTTAACGTTTATAGATTAATACAATGACATACATACTAACAAACACACGTATACACAACTAGATTTGCAATAATTATTAATATTTTTTTATACAGCGTTTTTCGTTGCAAATAACATATATGCTAATCTAAAATTATATAATATTTATAATAGTTTGGAAATGATTAAACAAATACTAAATTAAATAGACCTTTTCATAAACATATTTATATATATATAAATACAGTGTAATTATAAAAAGATCTATAATAAAATAATGAAATAAGTACATAAAAATGGCGGCTTGTGGTAAATAAATCGTACTGCACCTTCAGTGACAGTCATAGTTTACTAAGAGGAAATGGCATAACTACATTTTATTATACAGTAAATATATTGTGCTTTGGCATTTTTATGTTTTTTTTTTTGTGGTTTTTTTATGTTTATTTTTATAATATATAATATATATTTCGCAAATAAAAATATTACGACGACGAGAATAAATAGAAATTATCAATTTTTACACATGTTCAGACTTATTTAAGGAGTATAAAAGTATCAAGAAATATTATAATTACAATTATGAAAATAAAAAATTTAAGACAATAATGTAGATATCCCAATTTATATTTTTCTCTTTGTTGTTTATTTACTAGGCATATGAAACGTCGAAAACATTCCTTTGACGTCACCAAATAACCAGTCAAACAGTCAATCAAACTTTACCGAAATATACGTATACAATATAGATGCATATATATACATACGCATATTTTGGTACAAACAAACTCTGACTAGGGCAAGATAGGGAACATATCCACATAAAACTGTAATTTTTCGTATGCTCAATACTTTGTATTCTCTATAAATTATAAATGTCCTATATATGTATAATAGTAAAGGAAAGTAGGGGTATGTTTTGATATTTGTGTGACGTAATACACAATAAATTCAGAGCACGTTTCGTATTGCATGACGTTAGAACAAGTTGCTTAAAATTAAAATAAATTTATTTAGACCCAATTGCACAAATAGTAAATAGTTAACAAAACCTTAACCTTAACGTTCTTATAAAAGTAATAATAAAAACTCCAAATTTAGGTAAATTGTGTGTCAACTCAACGTTCAAAATCAACCATTTTTAGAAACGAATATGGAAGGATTGGCTGAGTATTAGGCAACTGTAATATTATCTTAAAGTGTTTCAACTTCTTTGATACAACTGGACCTAATTCACTTACATTTGTCTGTTTACTTGTTAATGTTTCAATAAAACAAAATATCACTTTTATATACTCAAATATTTAGTTCCAAATTAGACTTGTGCCTAACTTCAATCAATAGATTTGTGCTCTAACCTTCTTCATGTGTAACACTTTTTGTGTGTATATGTGTTCAGTGTTTATGTATATAGCTCAACAAACATAGCTGTGCAAGTTAGATGCGCAGTAAAATAAAAACACTCAATGTAATATAAAATAAAATAATTGATCTTCTAAGGCTAACTCTAATTAAAATATTATTTAAAAATACCCGTAAGCCTTAATATATATATTAAGGCTTAAGGGTATTTTTAAATAATATTTTAACTCACTGTAATGGATATAACTGAATAAATGGAAAATCAATAATATACGATTAATATAAATAAAAATAATAATTCAACTCTCTACATATTTATTTGATTAAATTGCAGTAAAACATATAACTTTGACCTTGAATGAAGTTAGATTTATAAAAACTAATCAAACAGTAGTATTTGTGAAGTAAACAAAATTAATTGCTACTCTTTGCAAATTAAAATTCTTCGAATTAAAGCCTACATTTTCGAGAAGACAAAAGAAAATAGTTCGGGGTCAAATTTCTATGTTATACCACAATTTGACCAGTAATTTATAACATAAAATTGGTTATTTTATACAGTATAAATGTTAGATACGATCATATGTAATATATTTTTGTACTTTGTGAGTAATTTTATATTTATGTATAAAAGTGCATACTGAATAACATCTAAATAAAAAATCAATACAATAGAAAATCTATTGAGAAGTAAGATCAGGAAAGCGATTTTAGAAACTAAGTTATAATAAATTCCATAAGAAATATCATTGCGATTTTTTACTCTAGATATACACACTAATGTAAATAGTTGACTCGCAAAAAAATATATAGCAGAGGCCTTTTAGCGATGGGAGTGTCAAAATGTACATCTATCTGATCTTCAATCAGCCACAAGTTGTTTATGAACTGAAACTAGAAATAACGCAAAAACAGAGGATTATATGTATATTTAGAGTAATTTTCCAATGATTACGAATTCAGGTGCCAGCTTGTAATTACAATTTGAATTAAATCTGTATTGTCTTTACAGAAACGAATCATTTTTACTCGAACTGCGCATCAAAACTCGCAAGGGTCTTGTACATATATGTTAGCTGTGCTGTGTGTATATGTATATGTGTATTATGATTAGGTTATACATTTTACAACGCACAAGGGTCCACACCGTTTATTATTTTAAATTTTATAGTTCATGACTAGGCACCAATCAACCAATGAATCAAGTGCTCTCTTTCTCTCTCTCTCTCTCTCTCCCCCAATCGTACCGCTCTGGTTTCCCTTACTCTTTCATTCTCACATACCACATAATCAATCGCTCACTTTCTAATCGCATGAAATATACACATGTGTACGGACTGGTTTCAAGGAACCAGATGTTGTCGAACGACGCACTCGTAATGAACAGGCGTGCTCTCAGGCATCCGTTTCACCACCCTTCAATCGCAATCGAGCGAAATCCTCAAATATTATATCGTCATCATGATCTTGATTATTGTCCACGTCACTATAACACATAAACAAATAACGTTACTTATTTTTTTGCTAATCAAAAATACCTGTTAGTTAATATTTTCGGCTTTATAGCAACGAAATTTTACTCTATTCTAGTTACGAATCATTATTGACATCAGTGTATTGGAAAGAATACACTTATTACGATTGGTTGATAGTGAATTAAATTATTCATATGAATCAACATATATTATGATTAATCGATAATAAAGTAAATTTAGATATTTTCAATTTTTTTTTTTTTTTGTTTGAATTTAACTATTATGGTAATAAATACTTACGCGTCAAGTTGAATCAAATTTGTATCCACATTAGCATCAGAATTGGCTTCTTTGGACCCATGCGACGGAGATGGTTTTGTGGTGGGCGGTAATAGTTCTTCTTCCGGTTTCGGATGCATTAAAATAAATGGAAGTTCCGCAACCAAATCCCTAATACGTACAATTTCAAAAATCAACGTCCACTCTAAATATAACCGCCTGTTTGATACCGTCAATATTTCACAAAACTATCTCATTTATAAAATACGTATCGTATACATAAAATTGAAAGTAAAATGTAATATTGCATAGTGTAAAATAGGCATCTAAACACAACTTACCCGCCTAAAGCACCCAAACATAATTTTACTTTAACTTTGTACTGAACAATAATGCCAAGGTTTTCACGTTGAGACGGATCTGCTACTCTGCAAGAATAGACAAGTAATTTGTCAGTATAACATTCACATTAATTGCCCAGGAAATTATTGATTTTTCATAAAGCTATTTATTTGATAAGCGTCAAGTGATAAAGAAGAACGTGCATAGAATAGAGAGAAGAGAAAAATATAAAAGGACATAAATGAACAAATGGAATTTTTAAGCCAATAAGGATAAGGTTACCAAGCACAAGTTATAATACATATAAACTGCATCTTATATACAAACATAGGCGCGTACTTTAGTCAAAATTAATTACGAACCAGGAAAATCAATGCGTGTCTTATTTTTATACTAATTTATACTTGACAAGGTATCAATTTAATAAATTGCTTAAATATGATACCTTGACTAGTACAAATTGGTATTTTTTTACTACTACTATTGGTTTTCCTGATTTTGAATCAATTTTGCCAACAAAATACACCGTATGTATCGTTTAACATGAAACCCCTCTTATATCCAGTTCCGTATTTTTGAAATTCATTTTGATTTGATGTTTTCTATTTTTGGTATATTACAAATATCTTTAAATATATTTTAAATGGGAGATCTAGCTATAAATTTACAAATAAATACAAATAACCAGAATAAATCAGTACTTCAAAACACTTTTACATTGATTACTTCCGATTACTGTATATTGTAGTCAAAACTAATTCAGAATTATAGAATCAATGTGATCATGATTAAATTAGTCACAAGGTGTCAAATGTATCAAAATTCGATACTTCATTATATGTAACGAAGTTAATATGTAATGTAAAATTGATTATACTTATTCTGAATCAATTTTCTAATTAAAAAAAAAAACAGCTATTAGTTAGTATTTTACAATAAAAAATAAGGATTTATTAATTTTACACGGTGTAAAATTGTCATCAGTAAAAAATTAAATTCGAATATCCACATATGTTATTTTAAAATTTTATCTTATACGGAATCAAAATCATATAGATCAATTTAATTTTGTGTATAGTTTCTAATTAATTGATAAAGGAATTGGATTTTGAAAAACACTTATATTTGAAATTTTTGATAATAATTTCGATAAGTAAAATTTTGCAGCATTAATTTGTTTTAAAATTTCTATAATAATAATAATATAACTGTTGCGATTTTCGACTTAATTTTCTAGTCGATGACAATTTGATATCTAAATGAAACAAAACGAAAAACTGGTTTAACGTAAGCATAATATTGCATGTTATATACACTGCTATTCTTGAATGCCATGACGGACAGACAGACAGAACGATAAATGACATAATGGACATAATAAAAGTAGCTAACGCGCATTACATATAATAAGCAAACGGTTTACACGCTAGTTTGTGCATTTGCGTTTTAACTAACGGCAATACAGAGCACATAGAATAAAACAGGGCAACTGGAAAATTATCGAAAGACAATACCTACTTTTGGTTCAGGTTATATACAGTTTTGGGTTAGGCTTTCTATAATTAAATTTGGTTATAAGATTAACATAAATTAGGGTTGATATGAGTTAAAGATTTTAGACAAACAATTTATCGTATTTTTTATCAAATAATATAGTCTCGATTATTTTAATATATACTCATATTTGTAGCTCTGGGTAATATCTATACAGTGCAGAACATGACGTCACTGGTCACATTGCTTTAAGCAGTGACGTCAGTCAATTAAATATTTTCCTTTTTAATTATAATTCGGAAGCATTGTGCATGATATGCGTTAGTATATCTTGGTTCAAATCTTATGAGGAATAGTGTTACTATATGTTTTCATCTTAGACGACTATAGTAGCATTGAGAGTACTCAGGATGATAATTGTTGTCCATAAAAATAACATTTCCCTATCTAGTCTACAACTGCATCTAAGATTTGGCTCACAGTCTTTAGTATCTTAGGAATTTACGCAAATATAGATCAATAAATTGTTTAGTTAAAATTAGCTCTTTAATATTAAGAAGGCTAGTTATCTACATGAGAATTTATTTACTATTTGTTAATATTTTTAAAATGATTCAAAATGGAGCTTGTTTACATAAATATATGACAAAGGAATTCTAAAATGACAGTGGCAGATTTAATGGTGTGCCTATCGGGTCTTAGATCATTGATAGAATCCTAAAAATGATTTTTTTTTCCTATTTATGATTTGATGATTATCGTTATTGTAAAATAGGTATAACGGACGAGTGAGTATTAAATGTGGTTGAGGTTAGATTAAGATTTAGGATGTTTATGCGAAATGTGGTAAATTGTCTTTCGGTAAATGTTCCTATATCCCATAAAAGATATAATAATCTGATGGACTTAGTAAAATGATTAAATTAATTATATTTATAATTAATAATTATTGTTGTAGAGATTGTGGTGCACACACTTACAAAGTGCTTGATGCTAAGTTAGTATCTTCGTGTTTTAACTGTCCGTCCAAGGCGAGACCCCACTTATCCTTATTATTGGCCAGGAGAGGTGTCAGCATGAATACTTTGCTCAGCGTGAAGCCAGGACCTATCGGACATCCATCTCTACCCATCATCAACCGATCAGACAAAACAAATCACAAGCACACACTTTAGTTACAACTCTACCTACTACAAGATAAAAAAAAAACAAAAAAAAACAAAAATAACCATAAAAACAACAATAATAATCAATTCAATCAGAAATCAACTACTGCTTCAACAATATGGACTGTAGTAGCAGCTCGAACTAGATAAGAGATGGTCACTCAGCAGGTTTTGGCTAGACTAGAGCTTCATACGGATTAGATCTACTATTAAAAAGATACGTTTTTACATGTACTGTACAGAAAAGAGATTCTAAAGAAATTTTAATATGTTGTAATGCAGTATATAATCGATACTTCAACCAGAGGCAACATATTAAAATTTTCAATCGTTTTGTGTACGTTACATTTTAAAAACCATATCCTATATACTGGGTATTTCAGAGATGTGTGCGCACAAGTTTTTAAAATACGTTATCAACATAACGGGAGGATTCGAGTTATTGCATTCGGTGTGTCAATGTATTACAGGAACCAACTGATTAAATCCAAGTTATAATAACAAGTGGTGATTTGGAAAGCAGAAAATTGTGGTCAGAATTGTACGATTATAATAGATTTGTAATTATTGGATATTTGTACAAAATGTTATTTACTTTAATGGTAACTTAAATTACTTGTTCAACATAATAGTAAAAAAAATTAAAATGTATCGTATGAATTTTTCTATTTGATTTGGAATCATCAAATCGACACCTCTTTAGATGTTAAATTTAATATTTGTATATATTTAGCGTAAAACGAAACAAATTACTGCTGGATGAATGAATATATCAAACAATTGTGGTAATATACTACCATAGTTCATAAATTGGACGGTAGGGCGGCGTACAGTTAAGTTCTTAAAATTTATATAATTCTTCACTTTGCATGTAAGCCTAATTAAATTAAATTAGAGTGTAATGAATTTATAATGTTGTTAATATCAAAATCTATATAAAATTGATAATTATATAAAGAACAAGTAATTGTTTAGTCCATTTAAGTATAAACAAGCTGTATAAGGTACGGGAAAGAGTTCCTGTTGAAGGCTAGAGGAGGAGTAATATAACAATAATAATATAAAACAGGACAAGACATGTAATAAATAATGGTGATGAAAAAGTGGTGCCAGTTGCAGAGACCTTAGCCGAACTCACATTGTCGACGACGCTAGATTAGTGTCTTCATGTTTCAACTGTCCGTCTAATGCCAGTCCCCTCTTATCTTTGTTGTTCGCCAATAGCGGCCTCACCGAGTATACCTTAGACATAGTGAAGCCAGGCGAGACGGGACAACCTGCTCTGTAACGTACTATTCATAACAACATATCTGTTTCAAATCAGGCGCAGCACCGAAGTCAAGTGGCGGCTAAAAATGTCGGGCTAACCTAATTTTTGTGGCATTTTACGCAGGTTTCATAACTTATTGTACACTCGGCCCCAAAAAGAACACCGAATTATTATCATTTTATACAATCTACTAAATTAAAAATGTCGATACTCGATTTCTTTTTTTGTAGATTGTTAAATAAAATACACAAACATAATTATCTAAAAGGCTTAGAAGCAAAGAAATAAAAGTTATTAAATGTTTCTCTGAACATATATTATTTATTAGAATTAGTTAAATATTCTTTTAATATTTATCTAGTAAACTTGTACAGCTATACTTTAAAGTTTCTTAATACTTCTTATAGTACGATTAAAGTTATTTATTTAATTGACTCATATACTTTGTACAGACAAACTATATATAAATTACATAAATAAATTATTTAATCAAAGTAAATCAAGTTCAGATCAGGAGATTTATTCAAATTTTTGCAATAATTATGACGCCACTGCTATATTAAAAATGTATTTTGAAAACAGAATTAGAATAAATGTCCAGGTGTCTCGTATCTCATTCGGAAACCTATACATCATTCATAACTCGTATTTCAATTGCCTTGCCCAAGTATATAATATACATATCTACGAATGTTTGCAATGAACCAAAACAAATTAGTTACTATTTACGGAGTGTAGACCATGACGTTATATTGCCAAAAAGCAAAAAAAAAAAAACGAAAAAAATGTTTAAGGTATTATCTGCGCGTAGTAAAACAGGATTTGTCCAAACAAATATATCATTCACGAATAATTAGCAATTATACCGCACACGCAAAATCCTTATACTGTGATTTTGTCACGAAATGTTTATTTCGGTCTTTTTGGCCAATATATAGAAACATGAACCACAATGTTTTGTTACATCACAAAAATCACTAGATTAAAATAAAAATCATTCCGAACTATACTTATTCAAATGGATCATCAATGTTATATTCCGTAAATAAAGCAAATATCATTTCTGTGCAATATATTTATTGTTAAAATACTTAAGTATTTATAAATTTCGAATTTTGCTATGAACCCTAATCATAGTGTGGCAACAAACTGGTTACAGGTTTGCATCCTAGTAAGTAACAAATACGAATAAAACTGACTGACTAGTAGAAGGAAATTTGTTTTGACTTGATAAATAAATAAGACCAAAAATTCAGAACCTATTTAACTAAAACTTGAAGGGTTAATAATACTATATAATTTCTAATATTTGCAATTTTTTTATGTTTTTGTACGCTTCAAAATTCTAGTAGCATATGAAATGCATATAACATATTTACGCTTCACTTAACATTGTTCTGCTATTGAATTATTAATACTCTTTGAAAAAAAAAAAAAATTTTAGACAAAAAAGCTGAATTTCAACGGGAAAATAATAAAAACTTATGATTGATAAATGCTGTTGAATAATACATAAGCTAGAATGGTTTAAAATTTAAACGTTTCCATTAACGAACGAATATTGCTTCCTCATGTTGTTGATGGACTATATCATAAATTGCAGATAAATCACGAACAATATCGTTCCAAACATGATTTCAAATAATCGGAACACTATTTGCACCACCATGCAATGGACCAACTAAATTAAGTCTATTATTTATATGACTAAAATATTTAAAACAATCTAAAGAAATGTAACCATACTAGTGTTAAAACTAGCGCTATATATTTATAGAATTAATTAACCGTGCTCACCAAGGATACAAACAAAATATCGTAAGTTTATTTACGGAATATAACAAAAACAAATATTAAAAACGTAAAAAATGTCAACAAATAAAAAAGACTCACTCGCTTTCGGCTTCGGCAACCGTGCACTTGTATTGCGCCGTCGAGAACAAGCAAATATCCGCAAACTGGCGTACGGACACTTTGATTTTTTTCACCGTTCTATTCGAATTGTTCGCTATATGTACGTTGACAGCGATATTCTCGCCATGATGATACAATTCCTTGTCGAGCGACGCTTCCAAATGCAACTTATTCGGGCTCATTACAAATTCTTTGCTCACTTCGACCGAGGGTTGTTCGCCTTGTTTGCTCGGTGCGTACATGATTTTTCGTATCGCCAGTCGGACAGAGTTGCGTTTGTGCGGTTTATCATCTTGCGTTTCGCCGACGAACGCTTTTAGTTCGTAGTCGACACCGCATGGTTTACCCGTGTCGCCGGGCGCTGGTTGTAGGGTCACTGAGGCAGGGCAGTGTGGAGGTAATTCGAAGTAGAATGGATATGCATTTGGACCGAGTTTTTTTATAAGACGTTCCTACAAAAAAACAAGAAAAACAAAAATTGAATTGATGATTTTTTACCAAATTACAAATTGTCAAAATATCATGTAAAAATAGCTATTGCGTTAAAATAAATAAAGGAAAAAATTCTTATCTTTATAATAAGTAATAAGTTATAAATATTAAATTTAGATTATTTAAATTTAAAGATATATATTCATATTGAGCTACTCTGTATCTTATTTAGAGACATATACAAAATTATACATTCTGTTGAAAGTTATAGAGCTTATAGTGTCTATAGGACTTACAGAGCTATACAGAATAGCACCTAAGCGTACAAATGCTTATTTATACAAACGAATTACGTTCCTGAAAATTATAATTAAAGTTAATATTTAAAATTGCAATAAAATAATACAATATGTAAAAATAATCGTTTATAAATTCCATTATATCGAAATTTATTTCGAAATCTATAAATTTAATTGTGCACTTAATGAATGACTCAGAGATATAAATGTAAGTAATTCAGTATTCTATGAAATCGCTATTCACTATGAAAAAAGGTGCAAGATATATTTATGTGTTGTAATGAAGATAGTAGGACCCTTATTGTGCAATAGCTAAATTACACATGACTTTAAATCTATGTTACATTGTATTAAAATGCATTGACCATTAAACATTTGTAGCCAGAATATAAACTTACTTGTAATCTAGTGAGAGGTCGTTTACTGGCTGATGAATCTTGCGGGAATATTTGCTCGGCAGCCAGGTATAAATCTTTCCTAAACGTAAGTCCGAGAACATCTAAATCCTCGCGGCCATACCGAAACGCAGCGAGTACATGTCCGAATACTTTACGCTCTTTGACATAATCAGGATCTATTAATACTACGCCATCTGGAATAAAAAACAACACAATTTCGTTACAGTTGCAGTATATATTTGATCTCGTAAATAATAATGTTGACAGGGTAAACAGTTAAAAATAATTTTACCAAGAAATACTAAAAAAAAAAAGTAATATATATTTTGAGAAATGTGTGAACTATTAAATTGCTCCAAAAATTAATCGAATATTTAATTACAACAAACCAATGAATCGTTTTGAGTTGACGCACATGATACGAGTTTATATTATCTCTAAGTTCAATGTTGTATTTTATTTTATTTTTAACCGAGTCGTTTCAGAGGTGGGAATTTTTTTTAAGTTTCACGAATAAGAGAACGTGTGACGTCTTTCAGTATTTTAGTTACTCGCATTGCTTGTACGAAAAACAAACAATTTTGACAGCAAGTCATAACACTCTAAAGCCAGAGTATTTTCTTGGTTTTAACTTAAAAATGTCACAATTTCAAAATCTCTCCAGTACCAATACTAAGACAATGTTCGTAATTTATAGTTATAAATTTCAAATTCCTTTTTTAATTTTATAATGATATATATTATTTAACAGTAAAATAGGAAGTATTATTTTTATTTCATTTATTTTAAATATAGAAGCAATTTGATGAGCTTTTACAACGACCTTGAACCATAAAGCGCACTACCTCAGGAAATTGACAAGAGCATCTCTGCAGATATTCTATGAACTACCGCAACGGTATCTGTCGTTTATTAATCGTTTGTTAACGCAATTTGGCTTCAAGCATAAACAAACCGAAATGTTAGTTCGTAGCAATTCCGTTTAAAGCGCGGTTATCATTTCCTGAGTACGATATTGCAATCTTAGTTATTCCCATTCAAAATATAGCAATATGCAGGAATATTTACGTAATAAATTACGAATGTTGATATGATAGTTTGTTGTAATCAAATAATGCATTAATTTTATTTTGAACCAAACTGTGGTACATTGTATACTATAAATGTAATGTATGTGGAATTTGCTCTTTAATTTTTATTCGAAATCATAAATATGAAATTGTGTTGCCGAGAAATCTAGCAATCATTTTTAACAACGCAAAATATGCTTGTAGAAGATTTCTGGCAAGCCATTTATTGGCAAAGGTTTCAAGATGTGTATATGCATGCATGATATTCTAAGTAATTAGATTCAAAATTGTATATATTTTTTGGAGTATCATTCACAACTATAACATTCCCAGTTCTAATTTAAGTATGTACGTTTCGCCCGAGCTTATCCTTGTGTGTGTTTTCGCGTATCAATACGCACTGTTGACTTGGCCATTGCATTTTTTTAATTCGGTTAGCTTTTTCATTTTTAATTTCACTTGACGCATACGTATTTTTAATGATTTTTATTTGATTCAAGTGCAATTATAAACTAAACTAACTAGTTATACAATATCAACATTATTTTAAAAATTGATTCAGTGAATTGACCAACATTAATAATGCCCCAGTAAACATTTAATCGCGTGTAACATATAGGTAACATATCAAAGACGTAACATGTGACTAAATGTTTACAGGGATTAATCTTTAGATCCGCGAAAGGTAATTGGTACTTAAACGCCATCAAAACTGTACTTATTTAATATTTAAATTATAAAAATGTATTGTTTATTTAAATGTGAATTTATGGATTTACTACCTTTTTATTTTTAATAAATAGGCGCATTTAAAACTTGTGTATGAACTACGTCTTACTAATAAAAATAGCTCATAATATAATTTTTACAAATATATTAATTAAAATCTAAAATTGTTATTTTGTTGGCCAATTCCAATAACTTGTTGATGATCAATAAAAATAGTTGACTATAAAGTATAGATTTCAAATAATTTTGTTAAGAATTCGTTCAAATATATAATACAAAAATCGAAATAAGAAATATGGTAGTTGTGAATGATGTTTTAGACGTATTAGTTTTATATTCTAAGGCCCCGTAACTCATTCGGGCCTGACACGTTGCCGTATGCAATTGAGTCGGTTGATTTCAGTTAAAAATTTATTTTAATTGACGCTATATATCAATGTGATTTAAATATCCATGTACATGTCGTGAACCAACGAGCGATTTCCTCTACCCCTGATTTGATCCAAACTGAACTGAATTGAACTGTACGAACAAACAAATATGTAATCATGGTTGCATCTCACCAACGATAATTACACAACATTTTGTGTTCCACAAATCAATATTATAAACTGCAATCGTATTTAAAATATGATAATTACATCATATCAGTTCAGTTTCAATCATTTAATATAAATTAAATTCGTAATTTTTTTTTTATAAAGAATATATGATTAAAAATGTTATATTTAGGATTATAGTTGACAAAATTGATAGTAATTATTTAGGACCGAATGAGTTAAGGGTTTTAATAAGCATGCATATAAAAAAAAATTCAGTACCTAATTCAGTCTTACCTATTGGATCCACGTGGGAGATATGGTCCACAAAATCTCTTTTCCCTAAATAAACTGTAATCTGAAACGCAAAAGAATATTAATTTTTACCAAGAAACGTTTGGGAAATGAATATTAAATTACCTTTCCATTTGGAGAGCTCTTTTTAAATACCCTGCAAAATAAAAAAATGTACGTTATAAACAAATTCATAAAATAATAAAAATAAAATTATTTGACATTTTCACAAATGGATTTTATATTTATACACAATGACGCATATTGCACGCAAATATTAATATTTAATTCATAAGTTTTTAACGCTTATTTTTAAAAAAAATATATTTCCATTTGCAACGAGCGTTGGTTTTCCAGGAATACATTACTAAATCAATGTTGTTTCTAGAACATATATTAAAAATAATTAATAATGTATCAGTACATATTCACCTGTTGTGACAAATATTCTCAAAGTGCTTGCGGCACATTAAATAAATACACATTTACAGTTACAGTCATATTCATAAACAAAAAAAAAACGCTTTTAGTTAAATTAACAATGAGAATGAAAAATTTGAGTATTGAATCCAAAGTTGAAAATCAGTTTCGAATTTTTGTACGCTTATTGAACGACCTTGAAATGTATGGCGTAGTTTACTCAGGAAGTTCGTAAGAGGGCTTGAACGGAAATTCTATGAACTATCTCATCGGTATATGTCGTTTAATAACCGTTTGTGTGCCACGCAGTTTGAACATAAACAAGCCGAAGTGTTAGTTCTTGAGAAATTCCGCAAGACGCACTTTTGTCACTTCCGCTGGATACGGCATAGAGTTTCCGATTTAAAATCGTTATATTGTAATTACATTTATTTTCTTATTTAATGCGAAATAAAAATATAACAAATATTCGAATGTTTGTACGATTTTCGATAAGAAGCGTTTGTGATAAAACCGTGCCGTTTCTATGGAAATTTAAGTTCGGTCGATATAGAGAAGCCTTTAATTTTCAGTCAATACAAGTGTTTTTCAATCTTGAATAAAAATCTAATTAGTATGAAACAACAAATTAATAGTAGCGATGCGACTAGATATCTAAATCGTGTCAAATGTTCTATGAATTATTTTTACTTTCTTATACCTTTTGACCTTCCCTGAATCTAGTCAATTTTTTGGTATGGCGTGTGTGTTGCGCGCTTTACAACCTAAACGGTTGAAGGTAAAATTATGAAACTTTAAACTGAAAACTTGTATAAGATCTAGAAGTGCATCTCCTATTATTGAAAAGAAAATTGAAACCCGAAGTGCATGTTTACTCTAGTCATTTTTTGCGGTTTCTACAATAACTCAAAAACGGTTGCACTTACATGAAAAAATTCGAGATATTAATATTTCATACAACTATGGGCTGAATTTTTTTTTTCAAAAAAGGTACCGATTACATAAAAATTGAAATTTTTTCATATTTTATTAATTTTTACATAAATCGTATCAACTATGCTTGTCAATTGTTTAACAAAATATACTCAAATGATTTAGAATTGAACATTTAATATCTATTTTCATATGTATAAGAAAATTCAGTGCAAACCATTGCTTAAAATACAATTGATGGCATATTTATATAAGTTTACGAATTTTATATTGTAAGTCTTTGAGTAACTTTACTAGTGACTTTTAACGATTAGATTAAAACAGTTTCTAAACTGCTTAAAAGTATATATTTTTAATACTACTATCAAATCAATTATTTCAAATGAATATTTTGTTTGGATTCTAAAACACTACATATTAAATATAATACGATTAAATTCCTTTAAAATTTCATAAAAATATATCGTTTATATTGTTGAAACTAAAGAATAAAACATATAAATTAAATTAGTAAACGTGTGTTGTATTTAAAATTATATATGTGACGAGGTAGCATTTTAGTAGGTAGTTTTTTATTTCATATGGAAGGATAAACCAACAAAGCTAATGAAATCATAACAACAAAGCCGCAATATGCAGAAAAATGGTCTCTATATATATACGGTTGGAAATATAATAAGGTTCAACATATTTGGGGTAATAATATTATGATTTATCCTAACATATGAAAATAATATACGTATTGGTGAATATATTACTGAATAAGCGTAATATTAAGCGCGCAGTTTTTTTGTTTATTATTCTGAATAATATTTCTACAAATAAATAAAGATTTTGCATTAATTTTAGTTTCAAATTCGTCAATCCAATAATTTATAGAGAAGCGCATTAATACTATTCCAAACTGAAGAAATAAATATTACATTTCGTATTAACACGTTCGCTGCCGAGTGACATTTTCAAAAACGGTTCCACCACTCCAACAAATATTAATTAATTGTAAAAATAAAAATACAAAGCATGTATGTATAGGAATTATATTGAATTTAGATCATTTTTAATTGCTTTATTAATTATACCCAAAGCCAGATACCTTCAAAGAACATGAAAACACTACGACTTTGATCGTATGTGGCGTAGGTAAAACAAAAACATTCTACGAATTAACTCGTAGCTAAACAAAAAAACTTCGACCTACGAGATAACTCGTTGGCAGCGAACGCGTTAACATGAAAAATACAGTGCAATTTAAATCCCATGATTGTTTATTAAATAGCAAACAAAACAGCGTACCAAAATAACAAAGCTGTTTTTTTTAAGATACACAGACTTGAAAGAGATTTAAACTAAAGGGTACGCAACATAATATAACTAGCTAGATTCGTTTGAGAAATGACGTTGCGTACTTTTTGGTTTGAAAACGATTCAAGCCAGTGTATCGTTCTAAGACTGGTTATTTAGCGTTTGATGCCTCAGGTGGTGACTGATAAATTGACTATGTGTTCCACCGTTATACCTTACTTTGTCTTTAACTTGAACAGCCATAAATAAAAGTGTAAAGGAAGGTGTACAATCAAAATTATAAATTACCTAGTCGCCTGCCTCTTGCTACTGGCATCATCCATGTCTGGACTAGATGGGGCCAGTGCGACGGATGGGGTGCCTGTCAATGCTTCTAGCGTGGCCACCACGGGGCTTTGCAGGGGCGATATCACCCCTTCCACGCCGACCTACAAATAAACAAAACCAAAACACATTAATAACAATGAGAATAAACATAAAATTCATCTAGTTTTCACTTATACATTTATTAAAATTAGTACTACAATATTCCTATTATCTAAACAAAATACGTATAAGAAAGTTCAGTGCATGCCATTGCGGTTATTTTAAAAATATAAATTTTGTTGCCATATCTCAGTTTACGTCATTAGTAAGGTCAAATTTTGTGGTTTCTTCTAAAGATACCCAAACAATTTTTACCAAATTTGGTACACAAATAAATACTCGAATTGTGTTGTTCTCAATCTAGATCTAATATTGTTTGTTATAGAAAAAAGAACAAGAAAGTCAACGAATGTAACATATACTTTTTATTACTAGATATAAAGTTAGTTAAGACAAATTCAAGACACATTAAAAGATCATTTAATCATAAAATAAACAGGATTAATGATTTGTTTTATTTTTTATGTTGTGCGATTAAATGTATACGTGTTTTTAAGTGAATATAATATGTTGGAATACTGTGACTTCTAACACTAGCAGTTCATAAAAGTAATAAATATCTGTGTATGTCTGTACGTAGATTGTCGGCGAAACCGAAGTACGAATGAAAAAGTTCGTCATTCATTGTCCTGAATTCAAAAATATATGTAACTTAGATACTTGGATGTCGATCAGGGCATGCTTGCTCGATCGTAAGATCAGAATGTGTCGCTCCTTCTCCTCTGAAGATACAAAACGAATTGGCACCAAATTTGGTATACATAATCTGTGGCAACACAATTCATGCAGTTTGCATTTTATATCTATTAGGCCATTTATTTCTTGAGTTATTGCGTCATTAAAGGGAAATGACCTGAATGGTAGTATTTAGTTTAGAATTTTATTGAAAATACTAACAATAACTTATATTAAGGGGTTAGGCTACCATAGAGATTTCAAGATTAGCAAAAAAATTTTGTTTTGCTTAATCTATTCTTTATTATCTTGAAAATAATATGCTAACGTTTTATGCCCCGGCAAACTGTAAAAGAGCCTGAATTTTGAATATGGCCCGAGCGCAATAACGCTAGAGCTTTATTACTTGAAACTTTAAACGCGTTTTTCTCGAAACAACATTTTTCAAGTTGGCCGGACCGATAACTCGGACAAATCTTTACCGATTGACTTGAAATTGTAACTGTATATTTAAAACTACTTTCTTCCTGGAAGTACGTAGGATTTTTTAATTATGTTGCCTGGTTCAATTGTTATTAGTAATTTTTGGGCGATTTTTTAGCGATTTTCGACAGTTTATTTTTAAAGCACGCTATTTCTGCAAAAATCATTATAAGAAAAAAATCCTACGTACTTCTCTAGCTATTCGTATATAAAATCAAAATTTGTTTAGTTCATAATTCTAATTTTAAAAATGCAAGAGATATTGGTCCGGCCGCAAAGGACTTAAAAAAAGGGGCGTCACGGGGAAAATGTTGGAAAGCCGCCATTTTGTTCCTCAGAGCTCGTAAAAAAATTTATAAGCCCTGCTTAATATGCATATAATAAATTCCTTTTTTCCAAATTTTGATCTATCGTATAGTTTTTCTGGAAAAAATTCACAAAATTGGCCTATTTTTTCCGCCTCTAGGGTAGCCTAACCCCTTAATATATAACACCTATGGCTTAATAATATTATTAGGGTTTATATATTTTATTTAGTTAGTCCTTAGAAATTTTACAATTTATTTTCCCTACATGGAATTCAATATTTTAAAAATTTTTTTTTAAATTTATAAACTATGATGAAACAAATGGATAAAATACTTTTTAATCGACAAAATGCCAGTGATGATTATATAAATATATATAGTTCAATTATAAAGGAATTCGCAATGCCAGACTATATGCAAAATAATTCGCCGAATGCGAGCTGTTGTTTTCATTAAAACTGTTGTAAATTAATTAACTTTGTGCGATATGTCGACACTACCACATACTAACTCAGCGTATGATTGGTTTAGTGCTTTTATTTTACAACTGAGAACACTGGATTGTAAATTTCTATCGTTCGTTAAAACAATATTCGTTGTATTGTTCCGGTTAGGTATTTTGCTAATAATTATGTTTAAGATACGCTCTTTCATTACGACCACGCACTGGCACTATTTTGTCTCGTTAGATTGTGATCATAGGATATCCTGGTTTGTATTACAGTATATGGTTATTGAAGGGTAAAATATTAGTAGGAGATACATGATTATGGTGTAAATATGCTCATGTAGATAGACAGGAGTTATCTTTTATCTCCGCTTTGACAGTTTGGTTATTATTATAATTTATATTTATTGGTTGCACTGTCGAAAGTCAAAATTAATAAAACAAACACGTCGCCTAAACATGCTATCTCTACTCTTTCATAACCAAAATAACTGAACTTGAATCATTGTTACATGGTCATGACCAGGATACGATACATGTGCATGACCGGTTACGTAGATTATAAATAAAGAATGCTTTTAAATAAATTGTTATCATTCAAATTGTTTCTTTGGTCTCAGAGCTTAATCCAGAAACAAAATAAATAAATAACGTGTTGCGTTGATACAACGTGGACGCAATTTGTGAAATTTTGATATTGAATAAGTAAAAGCAGATACTTGATCGAAAATTATTTGTTGGTGTTTTATTGGTCAACTATTTAAAGAACTATTTTAGTAATGCTTACATTGGCAATAATGCTTTGAAAAAAGGTTGAAGGGATGACAAATCTAATGATTTTTTTTAATTTAATAATTATTCATCAACATTTTAAAGCAATTTTATAATTAATATAAGACATGTGCCTAATGACTAATGTTAAAATCGGATTGAAACTACGACGCATACGCATTCGCAACGAAACACTATTTTTCATAATGCGCATGCGTGGTACACTGATTCTCACATAAGTTGGAACAAACCTATAGTAACAATAGAAAAGCTTGTATGATTTCCACTCTAGAATATACAATTTAAAACAAACATATTTCTATTATTAATTGAATTAATTGGTGGACACTTTATAAAACATAAATCTAAACAATGTTTTTAACTATTCTTAAAACACTTGCTATAATATTTGCAAAATATATATATTTATTTGTCTACGATCGTTTTGACCTTTCGGAATTGTTCCTGAAGATGACCGAAAGGTCAAAACAATCGTATGAACATAAATATTTTGTAAAACTTATACCAAGTGTTTAACTACAATTGCAAAAAAAAAATGATAAAATATGTTTTACGATACGTGGGATGCAAGTCGTACATTATCAGATTTTGCAGAATATAACTGTATTAGTAAGCACAATCACATATATTCAGCAAAGCGAAAATTAACATAAATCACCCACAGCGTCAAAACAATAAAAATCATTCGACAGGAAATATAACAGAATTGCCCTAAAGCACTTACACAAATTATATCTGATTAACAACGCGTTATTTTATAGGTTGCCATGGAATTATAACTTTTTTACTTTAAATTCAATTTCAGTTCCCAGAAATTTATAATGGAATAAATAGACCATAAAATCGTACAACATGTACTTGTATCTGTCTAGTTTACTCAGAAATGTAAACAAACACATTATCATTATAATTGACTGATTGATGAATCCGCAACCCATATCCAAATAATGTAACCATAGCAACCAAGTATCCCAACTAGCAACCCGAGTTGCATACATCTAGGAGTTCTATATGTCGCGTAAAAATATATGTACGGAAAACTAATGTAACGGGTACATTTATAAAAATGTATGTAAAAACAAATATAACAACACCAATTGGCTTTAAAATGTGAAAGGATTCAATTGTGCACCTACACAATATATATGCCAAATTTGATTGAAATCGGTTCAGTACCTTCAGAGGAGAAGCGGCGACAAATTTTGGTCTTACGATTACCGAGCGAGCGTCTAACAAATTACCAAGTATATGAGTTGTATACATTTTCACAATAAGAGCGATGTGTGAAAGAATTATTTGAATTCAACAATGTTATAGATAAAATATGCAATAAGCCCTTTTTTTAAAAAATAAATATTCGAATTTGTCAAATTTATTTAAAATGACAGTTTTGTATTCAAACAAAGCGATTCGTTTCACATGAACAATAATTGCAACTTTATATTAAAAATATACTATAGTTTATATATTATCTTTTATTGATGTTACAACGACACATAATCATTAATATAAATTGGAAAATATCGTAAACAATAAAAAAAAATCTTGGCACGCATAATTGCGTTTTGTTTATTATATATAATTGGGTCACATGTATTGTATTGAAGGAAAAACAGTATTGAACGATTGGAAAAATATTATTTATATTATTTGAAAACAAAAAATAAATTGTAAAATATCTAAGGTCTCAATATACGAAAAGAAACATATTTTAGTTATTCGAAAATATTTATTCTATATGTGATGTTCTAAGCCCGAAAATATAATTTTTTTTTGTTAAAACAAAGAATTCCAGTTTAGATTTTTTCTGTAAACATATAATAATATTTTTCTAACAAACTCGTTCGCACTCGTACACATCTGTTGGAGATTACTAATAAAATAAACATGATCGTGCAATAATATGCATTGAAAAGTGTAGCATATTATAATTTTAAATATTAATTTCAACATGTTTGAACCATATGAATATTTTAGATCAAATACGATGGAAAACAAATAAATATGCTAGCGCTAAATGTGTATCAAAGACACGTTTAGAGAATTGGCACCGGTGGTATGATTTTAATTTTGCAAAATACCACTAGAGGGCATCGCACATCAATGAGCTTAACAAGCTCTATATAAATATTTAAATGACAAACAACTATTTCTTATTAAAACGTTTGTTTCATAAATATTAATTAATTAAGTTTGAATTGGTTAATGTCTAAACCGAACACAAACTTAGATTACAGTTAGCATCAATGTTTAGTGCTTTTATGTTAATGTAGAGAACTCTGTTGCTGTCAGATGTCAAAACAGTATTTGCGGTTTTAGTGTTGATCCGTTATCATATTCTTTCTCAAGATATGGCTTGAAGAGCTTGTAAATTGGATCAAATGCACGGAGAATCAAATCAAATATTGAATATCATAGAAATAACTTAAGTTATCAAAATAACAGTAACGTAACGGTTGTCCCATTGATAAATATATTGCAGGGAATGACGTCATTAAAATTTTATGTTTCAAAGGCTAATCATTATCTGTTCTTGATGTTTTTAAATATATGAATGAATAAATGATAGCATGATTCCAATTGTGGTAATATAAACAATTTTTTTTTAATAATTATTTGTATTTTTTTTTAATAGAAGTTAAACCATTGGTGGCTATAATAAATATAAATTCCATAGTTTTCTCTTTTACAATTTGCGAGTAAAGTAAAGGATGACGACATACGAACATTTTTGGTACTACGAAGAGCGGGACTGACAGGTCTGACCTTCGCTTATCATAGGTTGTTGCTGTCAATTTATGGGTTTGTTTGGTAAAAATTACAAACCACAGTACGTAAAACGCGTATATTTGTTAAATCTTAACGTTTTATTGATAAATCAATTCGAGGTGTGCCCAAGCACATAACCGAGTACGCTGTGTTTTGTCGCTGATTTAATTGGGCAAAAATTCCATTATTGGTATTCAATATTGACATAGAATATGTAGAATATTACGTAGGACTTTTCATGCACTAATTTAGAAATGATCGATGGATGAAAATACTGTAATTTGTTTAAATCCGCTCTTTCACACATTTTTTATCAATAGACTCAATTCTGAATATGTAAAAAAAAAAATCTAGTTCGTGCGCAGTTATATAATTAATATTATCCTTACACACTTATTTCGCTGCATTACGATTCATCACTCTTCCCTGTATGCCGCTTGCTTAGAACTTTTCTATAACGCAATTTATTCTCAATCATATTTATCCATTTATTCCGAGGATTCATTTGACATTCTTTCAATATGACCACCTTATTTGACTCATCCATTCTATGTGCGACATTTTTCAAAATATCGCATTGCTCATACAATCACGTATTCCGCTTTCTGTCTCTCCTAGAAACACCACAAGCACCTATCAAAAATATCATTTCCATAGCAGTCACACGCTTTTTATGCTTGGTTTACCAAACAATCACTACCATACATTAACGATGGCACTAGTACACCATTGTACACGCATAGTCTTGCATCCTTAGAAATTTTAATTTCGTATCGAGTTTCGTGACAATTACGAATTTAAAAATGTAAATAATTAAAAAACTAAATACGAATTGAATTACAATTTAATTGTAATATAAATGCCATTTAATGACAATCGACAGTAGGTAGAAACTTTATTACGAATGGATTAAGTTATAGTTGTGTCATGTGTAGAGAAGAAGAAGAAGAAATAACTCTAGGAGTATTTTTTTTAAACATTTTTTCTCGATATCATGCGAGCACTTTCACGTAAACCTTTTTTGCGTTTGACTTCCTGAACTAAACACATTGTCCCGGTTTTGTTTGCTCTATATTACTCGCTCTGCTCTACTCTACTCTACGATACTATATAGTGGTTTGGTTTCCAACTTTTTGCGTATGTAAACCACATCAAAGGACTGAATGTTTGATGGACTCGACAGTGACGCCCGCTACAACATCAAAATGTTAATGAGCACACTTAATTAGCAAGAGCTACCGAAGGATACACAATGTAATACCATTTTTCCACAGCGAATGCAAATTTTACAGAGTAAACTTCATAAAAGCGACCAACATTTATTTAACAATACGTTTGCGAATTTTGCGGTTGAAATGTTTTAACTGTAATACAGAAAAGCTGATGCCGATCCGTTGTGCGGTATATTTATTCAATTGTACGAGTATGCTTAGGATAAGAAACAAAACAATCGTTTACAGACGTCACCGTATTATTTTTACTTATAGAAATGTGAAATGTCTAAATTTACACTTTGTTTAAGTAATAAAAGTTTAACGGCCTTATCTATTTGAGGCACTTAATGCAAACGTGTTGAAAGCACAATCGTACACTCGGCAACGAGTGTTTACGAATTAAACTTGAATACCACCAGTTTTCCGAAACATATGCTTCATCTTCACTAAGCACTAATGTTCATGTGTTGCAAATACTTTATCGTGAGTAATATGTGAAAGTGAATACAAACGAACGGCGCAAATAAATCAAATTCAATGCTGGAGATATTCCAAATATTTCCTCCACTTCACATCTTATTAATACATTAAGTAGTACTCTATAGTTCAAAATACAGTTGAAAAAACTAATTTACTTATCGAAGTTCGAGAATATAACGAATTTGAATGTGACATACTAGTAAAAATTCTAGATATGTGGAATAGAAGAACGTTTATGAAGCAAATGAAGTTTATAAGGAACTACGAAAAATTGCCAAGATACGAATGAGTATAAATGGTTTTCTGCTATTCTATTTGATAGGAATAGACATGAAATTGTGTGTGATTTTCGGAAAAAAATTGACAACACGATGTGATTTAATTTCCATGTAAAACTAGCGCCAAGCACAATGTAAATTATTTGTGTACAAAATAATCATGTACTGTATAGATAAGTGTGTAAATTATAAAAAAAAAAAATTTGTATTTACATCGATAATTATAAATGGTCTGTACCCTAATTGACTAGATGTTTTTTAATAGACATATGATTACATATGTACAAAGTTTCATCAATGATAAATTTGTAAACACAATAAAAGTTAAATCACAGTTATATTTAATATTGGCATTTACATTTTCTAATCTCGTGTTTTAACTATTTTATACTTGACAATTTATTAAAAAAAGCACTTTGCATAGATATACTTATATATTTAATTCAATAACAAAGTAAATGCATAACTTTAGACTGTGACGTAAAACGAATTATTCGCGATTCAAGTCGTCATTTTTTGGGGCCCAATAACTCTTAAAATACAGTACCTAATACAAAAAAAAAATCATTCAAACGAATAACTACACAATATGTGTGCCTAATTTGGTACCTTCCGGTACCTTCAGAGGTAAACAACAACAGTTCCAAAAAAAACCACATAGGCTAGTTTTGACTGACATACCTGACCTACACTTATCATAGGCTGTAACTATCAATTTATGTGTTTGTTTGGTACAAGTCTAGATATTAATTGAACAAAATTACAAAGCACAGTACGTAAAATACGTAATTTGCTATTCGTTGATTGATTGAAGTGTAATTCTATTATTGGTGTTTATTATTAGAAAATAAAATCATACTCTGATATAGAAATATTCGATAAACGAAAACAGCTGTTTTTTTTTGTTTACAACTGCATTCGCGCGTTAATTTTTATCGGACAAACTCTACGTTAGTTTGGATCGCGAATATACTTTGTACGTATATGGCGTAGATTCACGATTCAAATATTACGCAGTAATCTTGCATGTCAAAGTCAAAATAGCGGAAGAAAATTAACGAGGATAATAGAATTTTTTTTTATAATAGACAGGATTAATTAATGAGTGAAGTAGTTTTTAAGTTGTTCCATGAACGTTCATTGTTCTTAAAATAAAAACCTGTTCTGACGTCTGCATAATGAGCTTTACTAGAAAATCAATACTATTGAATGGCGTTAATTATTTATTTTTCTAAATTTTCCCGATGAATACATTCTATTTACTAGTTTAATTACACCCAACTACCCATACGACCGACAACTCAATTTTCTTTAAATTCTTTTTAAAAAATTGCTTACAATTTTTTATAAGTATTATATAGTAATATAAAACAAGGGCAGATTAGAGATTAAAAGATTTCAAGCCACACTGCAACCCTGAGGAAATTTGTAATGTTTTTAATGCGTTTAACTACTTTATTAGATTTGTAAATCAAACATCGATTGATTTTACGAAATATATCAAACATAAATCTTAATTTTCCAAAAAGTATACTTCTTAGATAATTTTTACAAAATTAAATACATGTCTAGAATAGCATCATAAATATTACAAGAAAATAAACCACGATGATCATATTTAGCATATATCATTCCAGTACAGTCTGAATACTTATAAAAAATATATGGTAATTACGGTAATGTTTACGCACTTGTGACGGAGACTAAACCTGTTCGTAGTCTCAGAGGGACTGGTATAGAAGAAATAGGTAATTTTTAAGTACATCCGTTTGTCGTTTCAATCAATTTTCTTCCGCGCGCCACTAAAATTAAGTCTGACGCTTATAATTCTTGTGTAATTAGTAAAATAGACGCTATGCAGTACAGGTGAAAAATTGTGCATAATAAACGAGTTCGATTCAAGTCTTGTTTCCCACTGAACGGTCTCAGTGGGGGCCCTGCTCCACAGGCATAACACGCACCGTTGTAAAAGTAACACAGATCACATAGCTATTAAGTTGTACTCGCCAAATATATTTAGTTTTCTCGTAAAACGCGACAAAGCGAAGAGAAAACATTCCCAATACACAAAATACTTTCACAGTTCTCATACGAAAATTAAATACCTAAACTACTCTCATTGTCTTAAAATTAAGTCATTTTGACTCATTTATAAAAGTCTGATGCAGCAATGAATTTTTAGTAATTATAATAATATTTTCGTAATTGCAAAAAAATTATTGCAGCTATTATAGACGAGACAACCAAATTCCTTGTTATGGTAACATTTTTAGCTCGCCGGATATACTACAGACTGATTAAGTATTTGTCTGCATATTTCTCTGTAACATTTTTGGATTCAAATACCTTATTTTTTTTAATTTAAATTCATTTTACTTCACCCTAATTCCGTAATTTGTATAATATGGTGATATGTTGGTCGCTCGATAGGTCGTAAGACCAAATTTTGTCGCCTCTTCACCTTTGAAGATACCGAACCGAGTTCACCCAAATTAGACACACATATTGTATGGATACTCAATTGAATCCGTTCGTATTTTAAATCAATTATGTACTGTATTTTAGGAGATATTAGCCCCCCCAAAATTACTAGCCGCTACTATGCAGTTTTGAAAATTTGTGTTTATATCAAATAAAACGTAAAATTATGTTTTTTAATTTAGTTAATGTTTATATAATTTATAACTGAAAACCGTAAAGACATAATAATTTTAAAAAAATATATATACATATATATATATATATATATATATATATATATATATAAAACTAAATTTGTTAAATTTTAATGCTTTTTCTGGAATGTGAGATGTTTTAAATAGTATATATTAAATATCATATCAAATATGTACGTTTTTTTGAAATATCCAAGTAAATAATTTTTTTACTTAATTAAACTATATTTGAGATAATTACGATGTAAAAATGGTCGATTTTCAACTATTTTCCATAGGTAATTGACGCGAAGTTGAAATTAAGAGTGATATTAATATTTAAAAAAACAAAAACTAAACACATTGTATATTATTTCCTTTCAAGGAACACCTTAACATATATATCTACACTTGAAATTTATGGATGATATTCTCTATAGTACCGATTTTGTAGCATAATTAAATTGAGCATAGAAATTCACTTTACGCCATTGGATAGAGTAATTTGATTTCCTGGTTCAGATAATGAAATTGCGTATTCTAACCTCAAAATGTCGTTTTTTGGTTTCACAACCTTGTTTAACCACCTAAATATTCGTCATTGTTACTGAAGTTATCGCGCGCACTGTTCTATATTTATATATATATATATGAGGATGTATATATTTGGAATGGATAGTCTATTTTAATTACCATAATTCAAAATGTAATTATAAACCTTTTAAGTGACGCCATTTTAATTATTATCGTTATCATATTTTCTCTACTCTTTATACATTTATAAATAAACGTTGAGTTAAGGAAAACACTTACAGAGCATCCCTACCAGCATCCACTTTTTATCCTCTGATTATTTAATTAGTTTTAACTCTCTTATATGAAGTAATAAATATTATAATTATGAACGATTACAATTCGAGATTTTAACGGAAATACCCTTTTTGATCTTTCCTAAATCAAGTCCTATCATATACGAAGTTAAGTGTTTAGTTTTAGATAAAGACTAAATTTGATAAAAAAATATAATCTTATTTAGTTGTATACGAATTAAAAGAGAATTGGAAATTTAGTGTTACTTTAGAATAGATTTATTTTCTCTATCAATAAGCGCTTTTAAATTTAAATCTCTAAAACGGCTGCACTTACAGTAAAAAAAGGTAGATAAGTGATGATTTCGTTTCAATTTTCTCAAAAATGGCAGTAGTAAATTAAATATTAATTAACAGATAGCACGATAGAACTTAATTGCAAATTAAATGCAATTTATTTAAACTCTATAATCATATAAAAATGTTTGTCACTTTTTTTATAGCGATTGTTTTTGTAATTTATTATATTTAGTACATGAAAATAAAGCGTGCTTTGAGTATTTCAATTTTTATTTTAAAACTTATAAATACGTAATTCGTTTTTCAAAAGCTTTCAATAACTTTAGCAGCATCCGTAAACAAAAGTTTATGAAGAGTTAAACGAAAAAGATAGTATCATTTTCCTAAAGTACAATTATAGCAAAATGTATGTCAATCAAAATTACTACGACACTAATGTCAATGTCAACTGCACATTTATGACGTATCATCTATTTCTTTTATATATATAAGTTTATTTTGACATAGTGTCACTAAAATTTTTATGAAAGTAATTTCCAACATTACCACACAGATAGCTTAGCTCTTGAAGTGTTTTACTGGTAACGTAAGCCGTAGAATAAATGTGTATCAAATTTTAAATTTGGAATATTTAATCAAGTTTGGAATTTAATCGGAAGGTAATAGGTTAAATGTGAAAAAACTCATAATTTAATAAAATTGATAATATTATCGTCGAACATTCCGGGATTTTCTCATTTTTAATTATAAAGATAAACTTGAATTACGATTATTCGAATTAATTACGAGGGGGAACCTTGAAGTTATTAAATTAAATATTAGCCAATAATTAAACTTATCAATAGAATTCTATATTATTTGCAAAGATAACAAAACAAGCAATTATTCGTCAATTACGTACGCTAATATTTTATAATAAATAATGCAACACTGGAATTTCCGTAAATATCATGACTAATTATATCCGTTATTTCCAACTAAATCAGAAACGGATATTCGTTTAACCCTTTCAACGCCAACGACATAATTATTAAAATTAAATATTCCACCATATAATTCATTAAAGAATTGAATGCCGTATTGAAACAGTTACGCAGAATTCTATAAATATCGCGCAATTAAAAGAAATTATCGTGCACTTTAATATGTATTTATATAAACTGTTGATTTCATTGGAATTTCGATAAAAATGCTCGTTATTATTTATTTTAACGTTATTTTATAAATTGTGTAAAGTAAAATAAGAAATTATGTTCACATGTAAGAATTTATACTTTTTATACCAGTTTAAATAACATATTAATCATATAATTACGGTGTGTTATTAATAATAAAAATTACCGCAAATTTGGGTAGAAGATAAACGAACCTTATACGAAAGGGTTTATAATTCAGAATGTAAGCAAACAGAAAATTCTCGCTCGCATTTTATAGGGTATTTTATATCTGAATATTTAATCATAATAAACCTAGAAATAATGAACCTTGCTATATGTGGTGTGGTAAACGAAATAAGCTTTGTGTTTCATAGAAACCATAAAACTGTTGATAGCATTTTCGTGGCGATTTCCAAGGAATTTATAATCCCCGTAAAAAAGTATCATAACATTTGACCTTTTATGCACTACACCATCCATTTCAAACGCATCAAATCAAATATCCGACACTTATTTTTGAAATTAAATATCGTTTTAAAACCGACTCGGTTTCCGTAAATTAAAAATTTAATAATGAAGTCAACGCATTCACTTAATCTAGCAATTTAAATTAATCTGCACCTAGCATATACAATCGCGGAAAAGAAAATTCGCGACCAAATTACAATTTAAAGACGTATTAAAAACGTAACAACGTTCGTGGCCTACCATCATAATTTTCTCCAAAACAGTTAAATAAATCTAAATTTACACAATTAGTATCATGAAGATAAAATTATAAAACAAATACGATTTGTTTAGAAGATACAATTTTATAAAAAAATCAAGTCAATTTTTGTAGATTAAAAATGTGGACAATTTTGTCTATTTATCTGGCAATTATTTATGAATGAATGCAATTATTATTGGTCATAACTTACTTAATTTTTATCCCTGGTTGGAATCGTGAATATGTGATTTTTTTTTTAGAAATAAAAGAGTAAATAAATACGAAAACGTTCAAGCAAGTATATAATTAAATTTCCTTGTAAAACTCATTAATATTTATTTGTCACTAGTAAATAATTTAAAATATGAATTAAAATAGAAAAAAGAATCGAAATCTTGTCGAAATTTATGAAATTGCTTAGTGTCTCACATGTTCGTGTATCAGCAGGTCAATAAATTGATAACGTATTTCGAAATATGATTGTTTTAAAAACATAACATTTGATACACACAAAAATTGGGTCAACATAAATCATAAAACATTGAAATAAACATGATGCGCCAATAGATACTGGAATCTCTTTATAATGAACATATATTTAGAAACACTTAAAACGACTCTAATATCAACATTCCACAATCATCCATACATAAAATTTATGGAAAATAAATTGTAGTATAGTTTCACGAAGAATTACATTTTTCGAAATGCGAAACATAGTTACATCAATTATATAATTAATGGTGAATTCCGGTCCATATTTCGATAATACAGGACGAAATTATTCGACTATACTACAATTTCCTGTTAATATACTATAATTGGACGCGATCAAGTTACTCCAATTACAATATAAATTGTGTTAAATAATCAATATTACACAAAATTTACACTTAAGACAAAACTAACTATTTCCCATCGAAGATTGTTATTTATAATAACTAACGCATGCGATTAATATTGTTATTAGATTTTGTAAAGTATTTCGTTTTCTGACACCCATTTTTACAATTTATCTTAATATATATTAGAAAAAAATAACTAAACTAGAATCCAAAATTTTAAACAAATATATTATTTTATTTCTGAACTTATACAATTGATATATTCTGAAATGGATACAAAAGAATATGTAAAAATGTAGTCACTGACAAAATTGACGTAGTTTCTTAGTGTCACTGTTTTAAGTTCAGATGTCAGTGCACTATTTTTGTATTATTTCAACTCCGCGCTTCAATATTACGTTTATAAATATATATTTTATGTTAAATTACACTTAAACATTGTCTATGTGAGAGAAATTTTGTCGTTTATAATTATGAAATTGATTATCATGTGCGAAATTTAATAAAAATGTACTTATAGAATGTGAACGAAAATTCTTTGAATTGTATTTCGCAGAAAAACGGTGTCTTAAAACCATATCCAGTCATTGTACATTGTGTAAAATAATTTGAATGTGGTTTTAAAAAAGATTTGCGGTCAGAAAACGGAATGTACAAAAATAATAGCAAAGTAAAGGTTAAATAATATCATATTCACCTTTATACATAAAGTTAAACGACATTAAAATACCACCAACCACCAAAACACAAGTCATACTCACGGAGTGTTTTGACTTAAAGGCACCTATTGTGTCAACTTTTATGCAAACAGGGTCAAAAAGCCACTCACAATAAAGGAGAATAGTAGTTCTCTCCTTGGAAAAAAAAAACACTACACACACACGCAACACTGACACAGGTCTCTGGCCTGAACAGTTGAACACTACCGTAGTGTTGGACAACAAAAGAGGCAACCAACAAGCGCAAGAAGAAAGTTAAAAGTTTTATAATTGTTAAGTTGTGCACGAGCGATGGTGTGTATCGAAAGAATGAGAGATACAACCAACAAAACGCGTCTTGCTCCGCCCGCCGTTTCTGTTGAATCACGTCACAGTGTTTGTTGATGACGATAATATTAACTGTGGCACGCGTGAAAACGTGGCATACGTTGTTTCCGGAGATCTTACACCGTGCGCCCGTTGTTGTGTTCGCCAGTCATGCTCGACAGCCGTTGCAAATGAACAACACGCATATGCATACAGCACCAATAAATGTACGAACAATACTACGTTAACGGGGGACTAGACTGTAGACCGGCATTAGTAGCACGCCTGTCTTACCTGTACGAGCGCCGAGCTCGTCAACCGTCTCGATCTCGACGGACTAGACAGCAGACTACCACGCGGTTTTATATGTTTAGAAGGCGCGCGCGCACCCGCCATACAGTACATTTATTTTCTCACAGGTGGCAGACTTTTACTTCATAGGTGTGAACAGGTAGAAATTGGCGCGTATTATTCAGGAGCAATAAATTTCAATCGCTAATTCACAAACATAATTTGCTACAAACATTTACTTAATATAACTGTAAACATTGTAATAAACAAATAAAAGCTTAAATTATTTTCAACAAGATAATTAATTCTTGATTTTTTATTTATTGCTAATAAGACAGCTTAAATTTAGCTTAATTTAACATACAACCAGGTATTAGTTGCTTCGCTGGTATAGCATCCACGTGTTTGGGCAGTGAACGTGTTAAGGTAATCCTACATACCGGATACCGCAACCAATACAGGTATATATGGTAAGGAGTCACATATACATCTTTCAACGATGTTTATTGGTGACCTTTTATGATATCTTGTAATAATGTATTGAATGTTTAATTGAGAAATTAAAAGAATTAAAAAAATTGCTCATCTAATTTTCGGTGCTGGGACAAATAGTTATCGGGATATAAATTAGAGTATATTGATAGTGTTGATGTATGTATAGAAATGATGTTTTGGGTCATTTTGTGGTGTATTTAAGTAAATTGATGTATAATAGATATACTAGTGTTGACCAGTTTCCCCGCCTGGGATTAGTCACCCCCATTAAATTGCATTCAAATCAATTGCATTGCGTTATATGGAGCGCGCGACTCATATTTACATATACTCTTTAAATTTAGAGGCCCACCTAAGACAATTGCAGCATGTATTTTTTATGTTATTCCTTAATAAATATTACGTATTTTATGCCGCGATAACATATGTTTATCTGTTATAAAAACATTTCTATAAAATTCCATACATTTCGCGAGAACACATTTATGCTATATACTTGCAAGTATACTTACTGTTACGTATCGTAAATCGCTAACACATAATCGCTTTTCTATATGCTAATAACATTTCGTAATATTCATTGCGTGTTTTATTCCGCGACAGTCATTTATCATTTATAGAAAAATATATATGTAAAAAAAAAAAACGAGGTGCTATTACCTTATGTGGTTGAAAGAGTAAATATGAGCCGAGCGCTCCATATAATGCAATGCATTTGGTTTGAAAGTTTTGTAAACTAATGTCGACCGCTTGTCGATTGTGCACACTCGAGAGTGATGTATGTAAGTGAATGAAATTAAAAGGATTTTAATAGAAATTAGATAGTGTAATGAGGAGTGATAGGAAGAGATGTGCATGTATGGAAATGTACGTAAAGCGGGTCAAATGAAATAGTTTAGATGTGTGATGTAAATCGAGTGAGTATGCGGAATAAATGATTGGATATGTGTACAAACGGAACATAAGAAAGTAAGTAAAGATAGAGGTGTATGGCAAAAGAAGGTTGTCTCCATATTCATGGGAAAAAGCGTGATAATACGTATATATGTAATTCAGTGATATATTACCGGAAAACGATACCGTTTTGAGCGCCTTTGGGGATTCCTTTTCATATATAGATTTTTTTAAATATATATATAGGTACGTTATTTTTTTTTTATTTTACAACAGGAAACCGGTAACTTTTTATTTACGGTATGTAAGTTCGAACAAGAAAAAAACTAAAATAATGAAAGAAACACCGGTAAAGACAAGTTCAAAAAGAACAATAGCCTATCGAAAGAACAAAGGCTTTCCATTTTTAATTAAGATGTATTTTGTATTCATATTACACATTCTCCAATATAGCACCGGTGCGCACAGAATCGGTGTAAAATTCCATATTTATGACTTGTTAGTAGCGAGAAAAAATAACCACTCCGTTAACTTCAATTATTTAAATTTTATTATTATAGTAAAATGAGAATTTAATTACCGAATTACAGTCGTAAAACAAAAAGCTTCGCTAATTTCACAAATCTTAATTATTAAAACAATTTTGATTTCCGTAAAAAAAAAAAACTAGAATTTCTTGACAAACCAATCAGAAATATATTTATGATTTATTTATATCAACTAGATTTCTAGACATTTGAATGCATTAATGCTAAATGAGTATTTATTTAAGAATATGTCATTTAATATAATCCCTACTTAGGTAACATATTGTAATGATAATAAACTTGTTATGAAGAGTTTATAGGCAATATAATGAGGTATTTGTGTATAAATTGCAGGTAAGTACTTCTATTATCATTATCATTGATCTGAAAATAGTTTTGCAATATTGCTTTTACCGTTCAATGTCTCTGCTTTCTTTTCTATAGAATCGTACGACTTATTTATAACGAGCTACTTCATTAACGTTAAAAACTAATATTTATATTATTCTTTTTTATTATGAACTTCACGTTGTAAAAATGTAAGACTCTTGTAAGTAGGCGGTACTGTAAAATGTTTTCGATTCTAGCGAAAATAAAAGAATGTTTTGATTATCTCGATCGCAATAAGAGTTGTTATTTCTTAGAATTGTGAGCGCCCACACGTCACATATAGACACTAGCGTAACTAAAGTAGGCAATTTGTTTTCAACTTTTCTAATGATTTCATTACATAAATAATAATCTACTAACTAGATAGTCAATTTCCAAAAATTCTAGTTACGTGTACTTATGATAATTTTAATTGAAATATAAACGACTTTTTTTCAAGAGTTCTACCACCCTATTTATAAAAAAATATGTATTATAGACAGTGAATTGTATATATTACTTATTCTTAGTTAATAAAATCTACATATATGTTACGAATTATGATATATGCACATTGTGTTTTTTTTGTAAATAAGCTCTAAATATATTAAGGATTATGTGAAGGATTTTCTCGTTGTTTGCACGTATTTAAAATTATAAATACGGCTTAGTTTAGCATAAAGTTGAGCAAGGGTTAAGTAGTTTGGTAAGGGCTAAAATTTGAGTTAATTTCGCTTGTTTTTTTTTGTGAAAAAGAGAAAATGTCCGGCAAGATCGAATTATAGTTTACGCGATCTGCGCAAGATATAAGTAAATTTATATATTTTCTGAACGAATGTGACGATATGTGTTCGCAACGCAGAATAATTTCAACACCTGCGTAATCGGATGTACTCGCTACGTATTCATACTTCGTCACTGTACTAGCCTGAATTACCGCAACCATATTTACACAACGGCATCAACTATTTGTTTTCCGTTATCGAATGTTTCACCCCATTTTACGATACTTCATTAATCTAATCATCGAAATTGGTGTTTATTTTTCTTTTTATTTCACTTTATTCATTTATATGTATTGTGTTTACTTTAATGAATAACATTTTTATGGAATAGTAAAAATAACAAAAACATTATTCAGTGAAAATTCTATATATATATGTGCTTTTTAGATGTCATTATCGATGTTTATTTAAATTAGATAATTGTAGTTTAATAATAGTTAGATAGAAAATTTTGGAAAGTGTAAAATCATGGTAGTGTTAATCTACCAATACGGAAGCGTGTAAAACTTTTTTCGATATATTTTGTCATTTCAGACGATAATAGTCAAGTTTGAATTCAACTTTCATCACCTTATACTGATAGTACGTATATACGCACATTTATTCGCGAATGTGTATATTTTCGACTATGTACATAGCATATACATTTTTGAGCAAATACACCGGTGAAACCAAGTCAATTTGAGAACAATAAAAAGCGAAAAGAAAAGATTAAACCGCGTATAAAAGAATCTTGACGTATTCTCTCTAATGTAACCTAACGTATCTACCGCATCACAGCGTTTCAAAAGACACGTTCACAATAAACAAAACGAAAGAAAAGAAAATGGCAGATAGAAAAATATGTGTATGTGTGTGTGTGTATGAATATAAAAGATTGCATTCAAGAGTCATATTGCGTCGTGCCATACCGTGCAATACTTAATACGTACACGTGTAGAATTTCTACAATACGAACAAATATGCTACTCTCAAATCACTTCTCAATAAGAAAATTGCTATAGAAATGCTTCAATGTGAAGGGAAGAAGGTTTAATTTATTTGTCCGTCATCGCATTCGAATCTTATTACGTTATTATTGCATTGCAGAAAATAAATAACACCATCTTCTAATATTTATTAAATAAATAAATTCAATTCAACTATTCTTTGAAATTGTCTACCTCGTATTTGAATGCGCTATATTAAATTTATATTAAATTTATATAAATATCTCTGTTTACCAGTAAACAAGAAATTGCACATTCAATTATTCTAGAATTTTTTCACACTACATGTAATATAAACATTTCAAATTAAATTGTGATTTAATTAATATTTTTATTGCATTTGTTCCCTTTTTAGACCATATATATTATTTACAATAAAAAATTCATCATTTTTGTAACTTGAGTAAGAGAATATTAAATCTACCCCCATCAAAGCAATGAAAGCGCGGTAATCATCTGGTTAATGTGACCAAATTATCAATATCAAATTTATTAAAAGCTATTTGCGTCAAATATTACGCAAATTTGCATAAACATGCAGTGCTATATAAAATGGTCAACGAATGCAAAGAAAACGAGACATTCTCACTTATTGACGTCATCGAGCTGTCAATAAGCACCTTTAAAAGTTCATATCTTTAATATATAAGAATGTTAACAATAAAATTAAGATCAATAGTCTAAACATAGAAGAAACATCCACATCAAAAATAAAAATGATAAGAGTGATTGATCCTATAGTAGACGTTGAAAGTAAATAAGTTATATTTGATAATGATGCAAGTGTAATATTGTGATTAATGTGTTATTTTCGTAATACGACTTGTAGACGCTAATGTGTACGTTTATTGGGAAATTTCTACCGCAACGCAAGTTTGGCGTAAATAAAATTGAATAAATTAATTTTCTTCATGTGCTTTAGTAAATTACGAGAGACTACGTTATGATTTTGATAAGCGAGTAGGATTTTCTTATTATATATGTATGTGCATATATGATCCATATGGCGATGTTTGTACGCGGTTATAAGTTAGTTTTGTCGGCAATGAGTTTGAGTTTACTTAACGAATTATATTCTATCGCAAAACTCAACGAGAAGATAGTAAATTTGAATTGGTTCACGAAATTACAAGTCGCTGGCTGCATCCGCGCCATGGTGGATTGGCAATGCAATGAATGAGAGACAATTCGTGCAAAGTTTGATTTTGTGATTGTTTGAAGTCATCATGTTCGTGCATGTTGACTATCTAGAATGAAACGACGCCAGCTGATATCTTCAAACAAACCATAGACGTGAGATAGTTGCGGTAATAATCATTTTGTTTAACGTTTAACATTTGCTTTGTACGCTGTAACAAGGTTACCTAAATATTTTACTCTGATTGTTGACAATATTCATATATGTACATTTATAGTATGTACATACTATATACACGTTCATATATAATGTTATCCTTTTAAGTTCGCCGTACAGCAGTACAGAAGAGCTTCAGTATTCGGTTGTGCATTTTAAAACCTCTCACAGATATTCCTTTTACATTACAACTCCGAAAGTCTTTATACAATTACTTTTATCGCTTCTCCTCTGGAGATACGCAATCGATTTATATCAAATTTCTTGCAAATATTGGCTGAATGTACAATTGTGTGAATGTGCAATTTAAATCCGATAAACCCTATTCTTCAGAAATTATTGGACTCTAAATAGATCCTAGTCTTAAGTTGCCTTTCCACGGTACTAAAACCGTAGAAAAATAAGTTTAAGCGGATTCTATAAATGTCTATACAAAACGAAAGTACGTTTATTTTTCAAAAAATGTAGTATATTTTTGTAAATTATAAATAGCAACAGTCCGTTACAGAGTGAAGATAGCTCTATTTTTGTTGATTTTAGTTCGCCGTTAATAGTGCTGAAGAGCTAAAGTATTCGGTCGTGTGTCTGTAAATATCTCAAATTGAAATGTATTTAAAAACGTTCTGACTTCAAAAATAATACACACAACTCATATACTTGGATGTTAGTCGTCGTTCGTAAGACCAAACTTTGTCGTTCCTTCTTCTCTAAAGGTACTGAACGGATTGACACTAAATTTGGTAAACGTAATCTATGGGTACATAAATCACACCGCTCGCTTTTAAAACTATTCGTCCTTTTATTTCTGGAGTTATTGGGCCCCAAGAAAAGCAACGGTCTTAAATATGGCTTAAGAAACATTTTAAAATACCAAAAAATCAACAATAAATTCCAATATGGATTTTATTTTCAAACATGAATACCTAACGCCATTAATAAATATATTATAATTGTTTACGCATTTATTTGATGTTACTAACGATATATACTTTTACATTTCTAAACAACAATAAATGACATGGATAAAATCTTTTTCAATCGCTGTGAAAAATGTCAGTTTTAGTCGACAAATAAATATTTGAAAACATCAAAAAAATCTGCTAAATCTACTTATGCATTTCTATACTGCGATAAATGAAAACGATTTTATCTCTTTTATTCAACAGCTGTCAAATATGTCAGTGATATTGATAGTACATATATTGTTTATATATACATAAATTCGCCATGCAAAACCATAGGCGTTGATACAGCCAATGCTTGTTAAGTTGATATATTTTGTATATTGTAATAAATCGAAGCTATGTTTAAATATTGTAGTTGTGTTCAAATTATAGATTTTAAAAAAATATTAACTCCACATCCTTCCACTGCAGCAAATCAATAAAGTGTTCTTGTTAAGAAATATAATTAAACTATTATTATCGTTTTAAATAGTACAATTATTACAGTAAAATAGCAAATATTAGCGATACATTTTAAGTTCTCCAACTATTTCACGTTCATATAAGAATAATACATCATTTATGTCGAAAAACTTTATTATTCCATACACTTTCTTCATAAATCAATACAAAACTATAAGTTTGAAACATTGATAGACTTTCTTTATAACTGTGGATGGCATTTTGTGATCTTAGAACCAGTTGAAGTAGATTTATGTCCGAAAAACTAAATTATCGTTTCAAGTGATTTATTTTTGATTTTGTGATGTATATTACAGATAAAATCTGAATTTCGTGTTCAAAAATAAAAAGTTTGTCGCCAGCAAGCGTTGAACACTTACGAAGTCAAAGCTTGTTTCTCATCGTTTTATTGGAAATCCTTTTGTACTACATTAGCCAGTCCGCACTGGTCCACCGCTATCGATCGACCAAAATCAAACGTACATGTTTACATACACGTGCCCATACTGCATGTGTGACCTTATAGCCTTTGTAACGCCGGAAGTACATGGACCTATCGGATTTAAATTGCGAACGGTATATTTTTTTGCGTAGTACCGTTTTTCGTGTATGTTTCATTGCCAGCGTCATTAAAGACCCGCTATTTCGACAAAAAAAAAACAATTTTCGCGTTGCATTTGAAAACAACCCCATTTTAAACATGTTTGTGAAAAAATTTCAATCCGGTACAGATATGTGATTTAGTTTGATGATAACGGCATTTATATTTGTTGTTACTGTTGAAATTAAGTTATTTAGCTTTAAAATTTAAAGGAGAAATGAAGTGAATTTATACAATTACGAAATATACTACAAATACTAATGATGGGAACTAATACATTTTATTTTGCGAATTCTGGTCGCACAAGTCGTTAAAAACTATCAATTCAGAAGGGCGAAAGAATGGAGGAAAGCAATCATGAATTGCTGAGTGGGAGTTTCGTAAGAAACATGAGAAGAGACGAGAAATATAAGAATTAAAATCTGTCGTTTGGAAAAACCGCATATGACAAAAACTGATTTTATATTTAATAGCAATAAGGACATTCTCCCCTGACGTATGGTGTATGCTTCTTTGTGCTTGAGAAAAAATAATAAAAATATATTTTAATATCTTTTATGTTCCATGCCATGTTTAAGGGGTAAGGCCACTCTAGAGAATCAAAATTTTTTTTTTATCTTAAATGATACTTAAAGTTGTAAAGCATAAGTGACAATTCAAATTATTCTCGAAAAAAATGTTCTTTACGATGTATTTTCGGGCAGATATTAGGCGACTATCAGCGCGGTCCTATATGCAAGCATCAATCAGAAACTACAACTTTATCTTTAAACGCGTTTTTCTCGAAACCGTGTTTTTCGAAACTGGGCGAAAACAGTGCGCCTATACAAGCCAATCAATAGACATGAATCTTTTACTATCTCAATAAATAGACAGTTTTCTATCGAACATCGCAGGATTTTTTTTTATTGTTGATAGTTTTTTATTTATTGACAAATTCATATGCAATTTTTAGTTAAAAATCGTACTCTTTTTTTGAATCGCGCGCCATTTCTACAAAAATCAATATTCTTAAATTCGACTATGTAGTCCGAGAGCTTATATATTGCAGATTTATAATCTGTTGTCAATTTTATCCCAGTTCAATTAGTGGCTGCTCAACCCTTTCGCCCGATTAGTGCTACTTCTAGAAATCTTCAGAGGTTGGATGACACTAGCGCCCCCAATTTCATATATTTGGTAATGAAAAAAATTCATAATGTAATCAAATATATGTTTAATAAAGACATGTAAACGATTTTTATACAAGATGTATACATTCGTCAAAAAAAAAAATCTGAAAAAAACCTTTCTTTTAGCTCTAGAGTGGCCTTGCTCCTTAATTATAACACATAATTGCTCTTATTATTAAAATTGTAATAAAATAAGAAATTCTAAATCTCTAAAAGTATTTTCTTCTTTTTTTTAGTATTTGATTTTATATACGTATAAGAGACTAGCGTTTTTTATTCAAACTATACTTGAAATATATATATATATTTTGTCAACTGCGAAATGAAGATTTTCAAACACGTAAGACACAAATGTTACTTGCAGATCGGTTTGAATACAAAGTTAAATATGGATTATTTAAAATTTACAATCATATACCAATCAAAACGTAGTTTTTATTTTAAGGCAACAAAAACAGTTTAAATATCTAATTTTTATATAAAATATATATTAAATCATTCTTGAAATTGTAAACAAAGAATATTTTACATTTAAAACTGTTCGCTATTTTAGATAAATATAATTAGTAATTTTCACATAAGTGAACAAAATACAGTAAAAAGGTTGCTTAAAAATGAAATACAAATAATAACAATAATCATCTGTATACTGTTTTATATAACTTGTGATTACTAATAATATATTATATAATATATAGACCAATAATCTGCTTTTATCCGCGTCCTTTATTCGATTGGGAAAATAGGGTTGTTGTCATTAAATAAAATATAAACCTATATACATAACAATTAAATTGTACATTTAATACGAATTTATCGCTTTTGTTCCCTTTTAAACTGCATCGTTTATTAACTATTTGCAATTAAAATTACGTAATAGTCTCGTAGCTCGTCACGACACGAGTAATATGTCAAGTTTATCCCCGCCGCACCAATGAGCACACGGTGTTACGACTGAATTAAACGAGCTTAGTTTCTGGTTAGCGAGACCAATGAGCGTGTTGGAAAACTGAGCTTGTCACTTACTACCACAGTATCACCAATCGAATACGATAGAATGAGGAAAAATTGCCCAAAATTGTAAGAAAGGTTTACTGCCACCATATTTAATGAGAATAGACATTTTATATGTATATAGGTCTATCTGTCTGTATGCCTGTGTGTCTGTACTGTATGTATGTATTGCAAGAAGCTTTCATAAAAAAATATAATTAAATCTAATGGAATTGTAAATATGTAAAAAAAAGTGTATATTTTTAAAAACATAGTAAACTTATTCTATAGAGAAACAGTTTACAATTATAATCAAAATAACGTGCTAGTATGACGTCATTCAATAATTGTGAACTGTTCACACCAGTGAGCAATATATCGCAAAAAAGAAATGCTTTATAATTGAAACAACTAAAATCACGTGAACAGACTAACATAGTGCACGATGTAAAAATAGAATATGCATAATGAACATCAGCAAACCTAAAACGAATTTGCTTGTTTGTCGCTTGTGTTATTACACGTTAAAAGGTTGTTGCTACGTTTAGATTTGATGTTCTACTTAGCGGTTCAATCGTCGCCTACCGGTCGCCGTGTGCATGACCATCCTCAGGCGGTTTGTTCGATAATTCACCCTTTCGCCCGGTGACGAAATACTGTAAGTCAATTTCCTTCGGCCGAAAAAACGGGGACACGAACTGATTTCCTGGCAAATTGGCTATAGGTGTTGAGGGTAGTTTTGTCGTTTTCATTTACTGATTGTTTTTCGAAATGTCTCGAGCGCGACGAGATTAGGTTGTAATGTTGTCAATCAATCATGAAAAACTTCTCTAACTTAATTTTTTCATGAAAATTTGCTCTTAAAACATAGGAGTATAAAAAGAACAGCAATTAATAAAATGTAATCAAGATGGCTAAACAGCTCAATTTGGAAGCGATTTTATTTTGTTACAACAATAACTTATGCGAATTAGATTATAGTTTGCGTTTGCTGTCCCAGATTGAAGGTGTAATTCTGCGTAGATCTGTAATTCTGTTAAGAGAATCTATACAATTGTCAAAATGTGATGATTTTGAATTAAACGAAAGGATCGAATTTAATGACGAAAGATTCATGGCTACTACCTACGATAAGTGAAGGTTCGTCCTTCTCTGAGTAGTACCCAAAAAAATCGTAAAGAACAGAATAACGTCCTAATAGACGTATACAAAATTGAAAAAAAATCGTACTTTCGATAGTGTGCCTAGCATAAAATTTAGATAAATTTACAGTTGTGTTTTGCTCAGATTTGCACTATTAGTTAAATTTATGTTTATAAATCTACACGATTTGCACTACTAGTTAAATTTATATTTATAAAACTACACAAAGAATCAAACCAAACACTGAAAATCCTATTTGATAAGATAAAATCACATATAAAAAAAAACCTGACGTATGCTCCCTAATGTAACCTAACGTATATACTGCATCACAGCGTTTCAAAAGGCACGTTCACAATAAACAAAACGAAAGAAAAGAAAATGGCAGATATATATTGGATTAATTTCAAACTACGTCATCACACAGCACGGACTCGTATTCGATAGAACAGAGTGAGAGAACATGTTCCCAATCGAACATAGCCTATGGTACATATATTCCCACTCAGTGCATCAGTTGATCACTTCATAATGCATGACAACAAAACCTCCAATTTACATCAATTATTACCCACAATTTCAACAAACATATTCCGCCAATTCACTCTTTGTTTATAGCAAATATAACAAGACTCGATAAGACACCATCATGCTTGAAGTTCGTTACAAGTCAACGTACAAATTGTTGGTATATCTATACTTTTATAAGTGGTGAATGCTTTTATTAGTTAGGACTGAAAACATATCATATTTGATATAAATAATTAGTTTAAGTGGTCGGAATAATTGTTTGACGAGTAATGAACTAACGTAACAAACCAGTACGAATTATATAATATATCTATAATACAGTACAAATACAAATAATGAAGTTATCAACTGTGTACGGTTACGTACACACACAAACACATACAATGACCTCTGTTCTAATACCTTATTATTAATAACTACTATTGTAGCGTCATATATGTCAATTATACATTGTCATTATGACATACGTACACCTGGTCGAGTTGAACTTTCATTAATACCTTTACCACTAGTGGGTACCTTATTATTTAAAACAAACTAATATTTATGACTGTAAATATGAAATAAAACGCAAAAAAACATAGGATGACTTTTGCAATTTGGTTCCAAACTCAACAAAACAAATCGGCGCATACTCTAACTGCCCGGCGGTTGGTGTCACAAATCATTGGACTGTCAAATCGTATAGTCATCCTGCCCGAATTCAAATTTTAAGAAATCCGCATTTTAGAAGGTAGATTCACAAAGGCAAAAAATAAGAAGAATAAAAAATTCTTAGATATTTTATTTAAATGTATAAATATAAAATTATTTTATTTATTATTATTGGACCATGATAATCAACTTTAAACTAAACTGTATTTTCCCTATTGATACATTGTTACCTGTAATAATAATTTCGCAGAAATGTACCAATTTTTAATCTTCCTGTTTAATACGTACTTCTCGTAAAACTAGGCAATTTAAGAGGGTTAGTGAACCTTTTTTTTTATAACCGATGGTTCGGGCAAAATGAAAGGTCAAAAAAGGTACAAACCCAACCGCCGGGCAATTTGAGTATGCGCCAACAAATCTCGCTTTTTTTTGCTACCATGAGAAGGTCTAACCTTCGGTTATCATAGGTTATATGTATGCGTTTATTTGATATGTTAAGATATTAATTTAATAAAATTACTATAGTAAATAAAACACGTAAATCGAAACATTTTATTTATTAATAATCAACTTACAATTAGTGTGTCCAGGCACTCAACAAAAATTAGTATTCGTTGATATTTGTGCGAAATGTAATACACTAATATGGAAATAATCGATTGATAAAAAAGTAGTTTATCTTTTGTTTGGAAACTGCATTCGCCAGAGCTTTGCTTTAAGGGGTTTCCCTAATGTTAAAACCGTAATATGATATCTTTTTTTAAAATCGATACTAGATGAACAGGAATAAAGATAGGGACACGAGTTTTGGTACACATATTTATTATATGTAACATTTGAGTATTATGTTATAAAAATTTGAAAAAATACAAAATTGCGGTCGGGAAGGCCGGTTGATAACGCGCACTCGGCAGAAATTCTTCATCTGCGCAGCACAGTGCAGGGATCACAACTTTCATCTGCAAAAAAAAACAATCTTTTTTCTGTTAGTGGGCAATATTATTGACGGTAATATGTTGAGTTTTCAACAAAATATTGATTTTTACTGTGTTTTTTTGGATTGTTCAAAAAGTTGTTTCAATATAAAATATTTTTTTAAAGTAACTAGATATACCTATTTTGTATAAAACTCAACATATTACCGTCAATAATATTGCCCACTAACCAGCAAATGTTTGTTTTTATTTTTCAGATCAAAGTTGTGATCCCTGCACTGTGCCCGCGCGGATAAAGAAATTCTGCCAAGCGCGCGTTATCAACCGGCCGTCCCAACCGCAATTTTGTATTTTTTTTAAATTTTATAACATAATACATAAATTTAACATATAATAAATATGTGAACCAAAAATCGTGTTTCTATCATTATTCCTCTGCCTCTAGTATCGTTTTTAAGAAAAAGATTTCATTTTACGGTTTTGAACACTAGGGAAACCCCGTAACATTATTTCCGTAAATCAGACTACGATTTAATAATCTCTTAATGTAAATATCAAGAGAGTATGTGATCTTAAGAATTTAATATTTAAAGAAAACACGTTTAGTACAACTGGTTGTTTGAAGATGAAATATTTAACTAGTCAGAAATGTAACTTTGTAAGACTCGTAAATGAAACGCGAATGCAAATATGAAGTCTGCATTACATTTGGAATATAAAACAATAAGTTGCACCGCTGGCTCGGTGTTAACATTCCAACCAAACAAATATGTATCTAACAAATATAATAATTAGATTATGAGAGTAACATTTTCCATTGTTTAAAGAGTCCCGCATAAATTCTGAATATAAACAAATTTAATGAACATTTTCGAATTAAAATTAAATTAAACCGGCAACGCTATAAAATAGTTTTAATTCTAATTAAAAATACACCTGCTCTAGTCTGTGGTCTACACTTTTAAGTACATCAAATATTATATAATATAATGGAAATTGTTTTATAATTTCGCCTATTTTGCAAAGCATGTTATATATAAAGTATATTGGAAACAAATTCAATTTATTTGAAATTTGCTATTTTACGTAAATATTTTATTATCGCATCGAAAACGATGTCCAATATTGGAAAACTGTCAGATTAACGACAGTATCGATCATTTCAATTGTAATATTCGCTTAAAATTCATTTTATCATTCTTATAAAACGGATTTTAAGCAAACTAACATTTAATACATATTTTTTGCAATTTATTCCCTTTCAGACCGTAACGCTCATTAATTAATTACCAATTAAAATTTCGTATTTTTCACCTTCTTCGTTAAATCAAAAAGGGAATTTCGAAAATAAGCCCGATAACGTGACCTATGAGCGTCATAGAAAACAAGTATACCAACTTAAATTAGCTGTCAGGTTGGCAATATCAACTTCGTTTTAAATGATTTGTGTCACATTTCGCGCAAAATTACAGTGCTGAATACGATAAACACCAGATGTAAATAGAATGAGACCAAATGAACAACGAAAATCAACAAAATACCTATCGACAACGGAAAAAATCAGCATTCGCAAGACAGTGGCACCAACCGTGAGTTGTGAAAATCACTAGATATACTCTCTTTTTGTTTCCAATTGTTAATATGCTAATATTGGCGTATTTTGCGTACATATAATAGTTAATTTAGGTAAACAACGTTTTATAATAATAAAGATAGTGTTATGCCGTTTCTATGTAATAAAAAAGATAAAACAATTTTTACCATGGCAACTAATGGAATTTTAAGGTTCAAATTAAAGTTAAAATCATGAAACAAGCAGTAAATTGCAAGTTTATGAATGTTTATTTAATTTTATAATTACCATTTTTTTATTTTATTTTAAAACCGTGTACTTATGAATTTTTAAATATTACGCGATTAGGGATCGCAACGCATAGACCCCTATGGGGTTTTCTAGGTCAAGTTGGCACTGCTAATACATAATTAAGTTATTTTAATATTAAAACGTTTCAAATGTTACTTGCCATTTTTTTTAATTTATGCCAGGGTAGACACATTTTAATTTACTGTTATTATATTTCTTTTTATTATTATCAGGGAATCAGAATGAAAGAATGAAACACAGTGAAGAATAGGAGATAATAGGTAATATGTGATGGGGAATGAATACCAAACAATTTTTTAGTTTGCTTTGAATCATTAGGAACAATATTTGAAAATGTAGTTCGAATAGTGAATAAATATTGAACGTGTTTTGAAGATTTTTAAAATGTTACAGACGCACGACCGACCACTACTACAAATGGTAGACGAGTTGAAAAGTAAATATTTCACTAAGTATTCGCTGCATAGCATATAAACGACGAACAGTGAAGTGAAAAAATACGTTTGAAAGAAGTTCGCCGAACCTAAATATCTAAATGTACGTCGGAAATTCAATTTAACCGGCGAAGAAGCGAATTTTATTTCAAGCGAGCGTGATTCAATTTCTACCTTTTTTTTCCAAAAATAAAAACATCTTGTATAGATTATTTGATAATATCAACAAATGCATGAGAACTTTACATTGCCAACGTAATTACGTAAAACTCTTTTCCAGTCTTGACGCTCATTTCCAGTTGCTGTAATGTAGAAAACAACCGTCAATATTTTTAAACGAGTTTTTCAATAAATGTGTACTACTTAATCACAATTTCTCCTGTAAATGACTACGAAAATAATTCAATACTCCCAAACGCTTCCAGTTGACTCATTACCTAAAATTATTTCATTAAAAAGGCTAATTTTATTCGAGATCTATCATCTCGATTTCAGTTTAGCATATGTTATAACAAGAAGTCTCACTCAGCCCAGTCTAGAAGAGTTATGCATATATAAAGTGAGACAATAAAAGAAATTCAAATATATGTTTGATATTTGCTATTTTAATTGAAAAATTATACGATTTAAGACGATAATAATTATTTAAAATTCGAAATTATATTGAATGTCGTCGGGATTCGAACTCAGCATCCACAGATGTACGCTCTGTTGCTCTACCACTTGAGCCACGCTATCCACAAAAAGCCGATAAATCTCTGTTAACTTGAGACCTATAATAATTGTTTACATATTTCAACAATAACAATATATTGTTAAGGATCGACCAATAGTTGATTAAAGTTTGTTCAGATTTCTAATTCAATCACCACAAACAATATTAAAATATAGCTTTCGTTTATTACAATATATAAATAATAAAACATCAAAACGTTTATTTACAATTTAAATATAATTTTATTAAATATATTTAAAAAAACTTACGTAAATATGATACTATCGTGGCTGAAAGATATCTCCCCAGGTTAGGGATGCCAAAATCTGTAAAACAATAAAAACGTTTTACAGTATTTGTTAAACAATATATAATAAGACAACAAGCATTATATTTCGCCTTTGGCAAGTTGCTAAGTTTGCTATAGCAAATTTCTGGATAATAAACAATAAATAACCATCAATATCACAGACATTTTTTACAACTGTTGTTTGAAAAGGACTTTATCCATTTCATGTATCGTAGTGTAGAAATACACAAGTAGATGTCGCTAGTAAAGTTTCGGAAATTTTTAATATCAATATCTAGGAATTTATTGTAATTTCTTTGGTATGTTCAAAAATGTTTAGGGTGGTTTGCTTATTTATATAACTTCGGAAATAAAGAGCCTAATAGATTTGAAATTCAGGCGGCATGAATTGTGTACCCATAGATTATATATACGAAATTTGGTAACAATCCATGTAGTATCTTCAGAGAAGAAGGAGCGACAATGTTATCTTACGAGCGAGCGAACCTGTTATTCTGGGTGATGAAGATGTATTTGTTCAAATACTTTTTCAATCTGAGATACTTGTAGATTTGCGACCGAATGGTTTTAGTTCGGTGAGCTAGAAAATATAAGTTAAATATTTTGCAATGATTTGCGATTCGCATTTAGCGAGATTGAGTAAACTATCAAAATACTGTAACTATAGTACCAAAACAAACATAGTATGGTTTGTATATTTTACTAAAATAAACAATGTATAATTAACTAAAAATACATCATAAATGTATGTCCATAATCCGTTGACGAGGGGAACGCATACCTCAGGGGAGCGCGGATAATGAAAATAAATGAAATGGATCTAGTACATTGTGCTCAAACATAAAATTAGTAAAGTGCTTTTACATTCACAACTACACTCATATTTGTGGTTATGTGTGTGTGTGTGTGTGTTTCAAACTGACCCTATTACATCTCAACTACTAAAAAATACGGTCCCTTATTCCCAGAACATCAAACATTTAAATTATCTCTAGTCAATTAATTAGAAAGAATATTTTCGTACTTTATCATACAAGTTTCAAAGTTACTCGTGTGAATGTCCATAATATGGCACTCGCTACATAAATCAAATTAACAGTCGAGAAATAATGATTTTAGGAAGTGATTATACCAAGAACTTCATGCTGCTAATGCATGTAATTCTATAGTTGGATTTATTCTGAATCAAACGAATTAAACCAGAATGAAAAACACTAAAAATTCGATTGCAGACTAGTAATACCATCTATATATTTTTTTTGTGATTGACCCATATCTGCTGCTGTATTCATGCCACAGTATGCCCTATATGGTAATCATTTTGTTATTTTTAACAATGAGGTTTTTGTATCTTTCGTTTGCGATGGTTTTTTTATGTGAATATATTTACATAAATTAATATATTGCGTTTTGTTTATTTTATTCAGCGATTTAATATAAATTTGGCGTAAATCAGTCGGTAAAAGTTTTTGTAATTGTAAGAAATTCGACTCAATTAGAAATGCCACATCAATTTAGCTGAAATATCGTTTCCCGTAATACGTTTGTACTTTGCAAAGTATCAAATTTGAACATTTGATATATTTATTTCAATACAAATGTAACGCATTTAAAATCGAAGACCTACTTTATTTTGACCTGATTCGTTTGATTCTGAATCAGTTCAACTAAAAAAACACGGCTCATGTATCAAGAATGAAGTAAAAAAGAAGATAGAAATAATCATTTTGAAATGTTAAAAAGCTATTGCTATCATTGTTACTAATATCACTCTTATATTTTAAAACGGCAACGGCTGACGTGTCTGTCACTGGACTATCTTATACGCATTTTGATTAGTACGTCAGAATTAAAAAAAAACCCATGCACTGATATCTTAAATGAATTTTTAAGATGTTTTAAATTTTGATAAACATAACAAAAATATCGTCCGCTAAATATATCCGCAATTGTATACAAATGAAAACAATCAGCAAAAATACACGACCCATTCAATATAAGATCATATATCTTATCGTGATAAAATGGAAATTGTAGAACATGTATGATTTTAGTTAGTCGTGTAATAGCGTATGACATTTTTATAGTAGCCACCTTTAGTGCGGAGGTAGTACTACAATATTAAACGCTGCATTACGTTATACGTCAGTGTATACTTGTCTGTGGATCAGCGCCAGACATGCCGTGGCGAGTAGATCAACTACTGCCGGAGGACAATTATAGACATAACCTCCGCTCGTAGACGTGAGAAGTATTGAATCTAATATTGAAAATAACTTTTTTTTGACCGGTACCTTTTCTGAAAATACTTTTCATATAAAAGATATGCGTAATTTTAATATCTTTATTTTCATTCTTACTAATTTTGCTCAAAGTACTACCATTTTTGAGTTAAAGCAGAATATTGAAAGAAACACTTTTTTTGTAACCAGTACCTTTTTTGAAAAATATTTTCAAATAAAAGTTATGCGAAATATTATTATCTTTTATTTCCATTCATAAAATTTTACTGTAAAAACTACCGTTTTTGAGTTATATCAGAAAATGCAAAAAATGACTAAAGTAAACATGCACTTCCTGTTGGAATATTCTTTTCAAAAATAGGAGGTTTTCCTGCCAGGCATATAAAAATCTTAAGTTTGAAGTGTCATAATTGTATCTTTTACCGTTTAGGCTTATTTCCGTTAAAATCTCGAGATCGAATTTTTTCATGATTACAATACTTACTTATGGTTCGTATAAGAAAGTAATTATTCACCTTTGAATTTACATTATAACTACGTCACAAGCACACAGTTTCAGAATAATAAGGAACTATTATGATTTAGGTTTCTTATATTAAACAATATTTTAAGCTTGCCACTTTTTTTGGAGTTATGTTTTTTGAAGTTTTGCGCTTACAGGATACTTTTGATAAATCTAATGTCTAGCCTATTAAGTTCGGCACACTGTTAAAGATCGTTTGGAAAGTGGCTTTGCTTGTGCACACATTTGCTGAACCAATCACATACCCCAATCGTAGACGAAATGCTGACGAAAACGTCAGAACGAATTGAAAATAGAAATATGATATTTTAGCTAAGTTCTTTTCGTTGCTACTAGAGGTAGTGCAATATAGTGTTGCTGTTATTTTATACTATTTTATTGTATATTATTATAGTCCATGATGTCAATTGGATAGGTGATGAATACCTTTAATAGATTTCATGCTGTATTTTATTTACGTATGTGTTGCTCTGTATTTGGTTTGGTTCTTCGTGTATTGTATTCATATTACAAATTCTTCATATTTCGTTTGACTTGCGACATAGAATTTGATAACAGATAAACAACACCAAATATCGCTTTGATAGGAGATAGCATTTGATAGTCAGTGTTCTCAGTGGCAAACTTAAAAAATATCCGCAGTGTCTTGCACTGAACTTTCTTGTACGTATTTTTTACGTTTTAAAATAAACTTAAAAACTACTAAATACGTGCATATATGTTAAATTTGAAATAATATGAGTCTATTTTGTTATTCTGTAAAACAATTGATGAGATTGATACGATTATGTAATAATATTTCATATATCTAGGTAACTATGGTAAATAATAAATAAGATGAGAATTAATTTCAATCGCGTTTTTTTTTGTAACCAGTACCCTTTTTGGAAAAATGTTTCAAACAAAAGTTGTGCGAAATAGTAATATATTTTTCATTTTTCAGTTTTAGTTTAACTATTTTTCTGCAATTACAGTTGATTCAGTGATATTGCAGAATATCGAATATTCTTTTCAAGCCAGGCATGAAGTTTCATAATTTTATTTTCAACCGTTTAAGCTCTCGCTCTCTCTCTCCGACAATCAGTCACTCACAGATCCACAGACTCACATGCACGGGCACGTGGAAACACATAGACAAATTAATTATTTTTTCTATATTTTAAAAACTACAACGTTCAATGAGTAAATAGTTTTAAAATTATGGTAATTTTAATAAAAAAATTAATCCAGAAGTGCTTCTCATGTCTTTATACAGGATTTTTTTTTAAATCAATTTATTAATACTAATTTCATACAGTGTAATGTAAACATACACTTGACTGTTGGTCAGTTAATGTTCTACTAATGTGTATACTAACTGCACTGTTAGTGACTAGAAATACAACAATTTATTTACACTTGTGCCAAACTAAATACGTTACGCAGAGTAAATTTGCACATAATACATAAAACGTATGTATGTATGTACCACATACAAATAAAATGTTCCTGGGTTTCTCTTGATTTACTTGTGTTTACATTCTATTCTCAACAAGTTCTTAATTTAGATTCAATCAAAATAAATTTCGATTGATTCTAACAAAATACTTTTCACAATACAAAAAGAATGGAACTATTTTTAAAAAATCAATCTAAACGTTCATATTCTTTAAATGTTTTTCTAAAGGTTTGCACATTCGAAAACACATTATTTGTTAAAAATATTTTGATATATTTTTATAATTCTATGATAAAGTGGCAAAAATACTAAAGGTGTATTATTAATTCAAATTGATATTTCTGATTTGGAATTTATAGATATCTACATCTCACATTGCATACTCTTATACGTAGTAGATAGGAAAGGGTCCTAATATATGATTGCTGAAATGCGATGAAATATAATTATTCATTTTACAAATTTAAATTGTGTGTATTGGATCAAGTTATAAATAATTACAGAATTGTTAAATGATCACTGATAATTGAAACTCAATTATTAGCATCACAAAAATATTAATACAATTATGTTCTGCACACGTAATACGTTTATAGTAATTATGACAAAAAATGGAAATTGATGAATTTCAAATTTTTTGGTCGAAATTATTAATTTTGAGGTAAACTTTCTAAACACAAATTGCTAATTATATTATGGGATTTCGTTTAGTATATCTTTATTATTTCTGTAGGAACAGCCATTTTCTAGATAATTTGAAAAAAAATAAGAGACGACACGAGTTAAGAATAAAATATTCTTTCCAAAAATACGTTCACTTCCTAGAAGTGAGTAAATCTTAAATTTCGACAGTTCTAGAACATTCACACACAAACAGAAAGATTGACGTCATTGAGCAAATAGTCAATATGAGATTTAGAGATTCTCGAAACGGATATTCCGAATTCGATATATTATTTTGTATAGAAAGGGTCAAAATCAAATAAATTCATAGGAAGTAATTAATTTATATGTATTCCATGTATCGGTATGCAAAAAAAATTGTTTTGTAGTCAAATAATGGCAGAATATATATATTTTTAAATTTCAAATCTGAGTGTTTAATTCACGTAACTGTAGATATGTAGGGGTGAAATAAAACAATTAGTGAACGAAATTATCGTTGGCGGCGCTAGTAGCATTAATAAAAAATGTCGGGCGTAATGACCAATGTGTTTGACAGTTGTGATAGAGGCTATGATTGGACGTGAAGTCCAACAAAGTGAACTGTGCATCAAAGTGAACTGATTCCATGCGTTCTTTGCTAAAACGAATCACCCTTGGAGTCAGAATCTTTTTCATTAAAACTGTATTATTATTGTAATAGTGTAAGGTATTAATTTATTACGGTCCTGTGTTCTTAAAATGTCACTGTAAGCAGACGTTGAACTATATCTTTCTTAAGTAGAACAGTCACCGTTGATACGTGATACTGTGCACTAGGGTTGTGAGTGGATGAATTGTGCATGTGTGAGTGCATACGAGGGGTGATGCGGTCCAAGGGACGAGCGATGCTGTTGGTCAAACCAATGCTGTATGTTGATGGCGGATTGCTAATTGTTGAGTGAGTATTCTCACTGTCATTTCAGGTATTTGCTTATTTCCTTATCCTCAATGTTATATCCGCTAATCAAGGCGTGCTTGGCTTGTTCCAAGATTAGATCTGATAGCAGGTAATTCAATACAGGATATGATTGCATTTCGATTGCAGGACCTGTATTTCAGTACTTGCACCGTGGGTGCGGGTGATTCTTCCTCAGGGTGGATCTGGCTTCGACCAGGGTTGGACCTGAGGGAAATTCGACCAAGTAGGGTGGATCTGGCAGAGGTCCAAGGTTGGACCTACTTGGGGTTGCCTACCTAGTGGGGTGTGCCTGGTAGATCCAGGATTGGACCCACTAGGAGATGCCCATTAGAGAATGCCCGTAATGGAAGCCTGCGTTCAGGGTGGATCTGGCTGTGGACCAGGGTTGGACCTGCTGGTGGTTGCCTATCTTACAGGGTGTGCCTGGTAGCTCCAGGATTGGATCTGTTAGAGGATGCCCATACGGGAAGTTTACCATCAGGGTGGATCTGGCAGAGGTCCAGGGTTGGACCTGTTGGTGGATGAGCTTGTCGTGGACAAGTATGAACAGGGCTTTAAGGCACTGGCTCCATATTCTGTAACCTACCTAATCCTTTGTATAATATCTTGTGGTATCGGTATGACATGTTGTATTTTTATAATGCAGGTGTGAAGGATACCAAGGCGACGCCCAAACCTTAGGCGCCGTTATAACCATCGATGTGATCGTAGGATGTCTTAGCATCAGGTCAACTGGTCATTTATACATATTAATCGTAATGACTTTAATTAGACTTTAGTATTGTTCTTCTAAAACTGTTTATATTCACTGTAAAAAATTGATGTAATTTTACTATGCTTTTCTCTGTAATTATTACAGTAATTACAGTAATTATATTAGTAAATTTACATAAATTCGTAATATTTCTGATAATTACTGTAATAATTACAGAGAAAAGCATAGTAAAATTACATCAATTTTTTACAGTGTTGTATTTTATAACCGATCCATAACTACGTTAGAAAAACCGCTCTTATAATTGTTATTTACAAATTATTTGTGAGTTAGCCGAAGAATTTACTTCGTAAGGATATGGATATGATAGATATTTTGTTCCTTCGAAATTTATGAAAAAAACAAACAGCTGATTGGTTCATTAATGCCCGGCGTAAGGACCAATTTTTGTAGTACATTAGTTTCACTACCAGAGAGCGAGTTGTTAATTTCGTTCACGAATAGTTACGATCTATTTACACAAAAACACAGCTTAGCTCAATTTAAACTCATGTTCTTTCTCCATCTATACGTTGGGTAAACAGATAAAGAAGATGAGTTTAAACTGAGCTAATTGTAAGTTGAGTTTCTAAGTAAAGAAATTGTAGTTATTAGTAGTGATCCTAATACTAATGTGTATATATACCCAATTTTTAATTTAGAATCTAGATTTATTTGTATTTATATTGTACTGTAAAATAATTCTGTTATCAAAAACAATAAGTTTTGTTTTGAAAATATTTTTATAATATGAAACCAAAAGCATTAAAAATGATTCCAGTGTAGCATTCCAATTGATAAAAATGCGATAGTGACTTATGAAACAATAGCATACACGTACTGCCCCCCTCGTACATCATATATATCGCGAAATAATAACAGACACGCGCAACTGATTATTATAATGATTGGCATACGGGCTATGACGTCATTAGCACCATTATATTTGCTTTGCAGCTGGATTCCCTTTTAAATATTTTTGGGTATTATAATATGTAATCTATATCGATAGCGTCTACAAAACTCTTTTTGTTTCAAATGCCATATTAACAAATAAATTACAATTCTTTAGTTAAGATTTGATTGATTTTTTACTCTCTTATACGCAGTATAAGTAAGTATTGTAATCATGAAAAATTTCGATCTCGAGATTTTAACGTAAATATACGTTTTTGACCTTCCCTGAATTGATTCCGACTATTTTCGGAATGACGTCCGTCTGTGTGTGTGTCTGTGTATGTGAGCGCTCTACAGCCTATATGGTTGAAGGTAAAATAATGAAACTTCAAACTTAAGATTTGCATATGTCTGGGCAGAAAACCTCTTATTTTTGAAAACATTATTCAAACCGGAAGTGCATGTTTACTCTAGTCATTTTTGCGGTTTCTACAATTACTCAAATATGCTTGCACTTACAGAAAAAATGTTGAATTAAAAATTATAAATAGGACAAATAAGATACCGGAAACGAGAAAATGGCTACTGAAATTGATTTTTATTATAAAATCTTTTCACATAAATCGTATCAACTGTGCCTGTCAATTTTTTAATAAAACAAACAAAAAAACTTAAATAATTTGAAGTTTGACATTTAATAATTATTCTAAGAAATATAATTAGTGAAAAAGGGTGCCAAAGGTTAGTAAAATATTATTATTTAGAAAAATAATAAAAATGTGATATGATCTAACATATGCATATCCACATATGCGTAGAAGAAAAATCAGTGCATGACACTACAGATGTTTAATTTAAGAAATAAACGGGATTGTATGAAATGCAATTACTGTATGTAGTGGTGAATTACTTACACAACACCAGCAATGTTTTCAACTGTCGAATGAAATAAATCTTTAAAATCGTTCGTAAATTACTTTTAACCACAAAATTTACAACTAAATTGGATTTGAAAACCTTTGTTTGCGAATGATTTTAAAACGTCTCGGCCAATGAGTATTAGAAGTATTTCTGAATTAATTATTTTAATGAAATTATTGAGATCGTCAACTCGATTGTGATTGGTTAATAGGTAAAAATGTATTTTTTTTCCACAAAAAGTTCAATTTGAAATAATCGTACCGACCGGTTTCGATTATTAAATCAGTTATATAATTCACCCCGGATACCCTGGAAGAAGACTTACTTTATTAATTGAAACAGACCAGGAAGATTATTTCAAATCTGAAATAAATTGTACACTGTAGTAAAAAGACGTAGTTATCTCATTTTTACTTAATTTAATGAACATTCGTATAATCCTAAGACTATTAACGCACACATTCAATGGTTCTAGTATTTTAAAATATAAATCTTTTAATAATGAACAGAATGACGTCACTAGCACTTAATAACACAATATATAGTTGGCATTAATGCTAGTGATTTTATACTACTATTGAGACCAATGAGTGTTACTATTTATTTTCTGTTGGTTATGTTGTGAATTAATGTAAAGGGGTTTCTGTCACCCTATTTGAAGGGAATAAGCGTCTATTTATGAAATATATTAACAATAAGAGATTTTAACCGAAAACGGATGTAAAACGTCTCCATTAAAATATATATTTAAATGAAATGCTTGTGACGTCATCATATACATATTTTAAAGGCGAATAATTATTAATTCTTGACGTTATAAAGTAAATGAGTGTAATTTATTATAATGATTCTAGCGTATTATTGTGATTTATAATAACTTGACTCATGACTATTGTTTTAACGTTTACGTAAAAAATTTTCCACGATTTACATGATATTGAAACAAAGTGATATTAATATAAAACATTGATTTTTTTTTATTATTATTTTAACCAATAAAGACTAGAAAATAATGTGAACATTTGATTTGAATACAATATAAATTCCTATAGTTTTAAAATTGACCTACTCATTTAACAAATATTGTTGTATTCTCAACTATTATAAGTAAATTGACTGGTTTGTATGTGATGCCAATACGATATTTCTGCAATAAAAGTTATAATACTTTATTTTCAATTACTCAGCAAAAGTAATGTGACACTTCCGGCTAAAGACGGAAATGAGGTCTACTTTCGATTGTTCGCTAGAAGACTCATTTTATATCATGATACCCACAAGCCCACAACAACGAAAAAAAAAACCGTTAATTTGTTCAAGAACACTCAACAAATCAACCAACCTAGAAAAACTCCACTAATTAAAGGTAACGTATAAGGGCACCTTTTTTTGTGTGTTTCAACATATTTTTTTTTTTTTTTTGGTTTAAATTTCGTAAATTACAATAAATATTTGTTTTCAAAAATTATTATTTTCATCATAATTTACTAAAATTTCCAACCAGAATTAAATACTTAAACTATTCTTACCGTCATGATATTTGAATTGTATTACATAATTATAAGTTCAGAAATGATAATTGAGAAATTATAAATAAAAAAACATTGTTTTTATACTTTCCTACCTTTTATTTTCTCACCTTACTGCGTATTTTCTGGCGAGTATCTGTTAGTTTATACAGAACAGCTAAATAGTGACACGGATAAAATATGCATGAGCAAAATTTACTATATTTGTCATTCTACAGCTGATTAATGCTCGCCCTACGTTTACTACTTGGCACGTGGTGTACTAAAACACCGTGTCATGAGAATTTCATTACAATACTTCCGGAAATTAACGATTGCATCGGCGGCAGTGGATCTTCTTAACTACCATGAATTTATACAACGAAGCACAAAAAAGAAATATATACACTACGCAGTTCAATTGATGAAACACACACACACACAGAAAAACTAGTTTAAAACTCATATAGTATGTTTAAAAATAATAAAAATAAATAATAATATATCACCTGAATGGGTTAAGAAAAAAAATATAACATTTTTATGATTCAAATAATAAAATTGTTATAGCCCATAAATAAACAATTTATGTGTTTTGATTAGTTGTTATGCGTTTAAACAAGGTATTTATTTACACAAAAACTGTTATTATTGCAAAACTACAGATTAATTTAACACATCGAATTAATCATACCCATACTTATCATAAATATAATAATAAAAAAAACATGTTTCATTTACCAATTAATTTTTTTTTTGGCGCGACAGTATTAAAATTTAATTCCGCAACGTTTGTCACTTCCTGTCGCAATGGTATTCGAATACCTAAATGGCAGTCGAAATATATAGTTTTCATAATTTTACGTCACTAGTTCATAATAAATAAAATTAACCTCAAATTAATAATAATAGAGAAAGAAAATATATAATGTATTCAGAGACGGACTAGCCGTAAATACAACGGACGAAATTTCCTTTGGGAATTATATTGGCATCGAAGGCCACGCCACCTACATAAGGTCCCCCTCGAACCACTTCCCCCACCCCATAAATGTCAATCATTATATACTTTGATATTAATAGCATGCTTATTCTATATATACATGAGTAATAATCAATATAATTTATTTGATTTAAAATTTCCGGTAGAATTTTCTAAAAATTTTTGTTCAATATTTGGTGATTTATTATTGTATTGTGTATGCATTTTGATTAAAGTAAAGCGGCACAGTTACCGGTAGATGTAGCTAGAAAATTAATGCAAGTCTGTTTGAATTTTGGGCGGCATTTTAAATTATATGTGAAGGCTACTGTCGAAATGAATAAATTTTTTACAGCGTATGCCCGGCACCTGTCACGCTGTCAAATTGAATTGCAAACCCTAGCTTAAGATAGTTATTATAAATGCATTTTTCAAACTTGTAATTTTGTTAATTTAAATAAAGTTTGAGTCCAAAGTTACGTTCAGCCTTGTTACAACAAAATAACGATTTGATAATTAAACGAAAATAAATTCTAATGTTACTAAACATTAATGTCATCGTTTACTTTTTTTTTATATAGAATTTGTAAAAAAATATATAATCAACAAAACATACCAAACGTAACTTTATTTTAATGATTTCAAGGTTATGTTGAGTTTGTTGGTTCTTCAAACGGAAAAAAGAACTACAAATTTCATTTTACTTTTCTAAATTTATTACGGTTTTCATTATTGCATACACATTTTTTAAACAATTATTTATATATAATTATTTATATATACAGTGTTATTAAAGATATGTTATTAAAGATACAATAAAATGGTATAAGACAATCTTATACAGGACCAAGGGGGACATCCAACTATGAAAGAAAATATTTTTTTAAACCAGTGGTTCTCAAGCAACAACACAAAGTTATATTTTTTCAAATGAGATGCTATATATGTTTTAGGCCCATTTGATAGAGTTTTTTTTCTGAATTCCATCATGTATTCTTTTTATACCCTTACATGAGCAAAATATTGAGAAAAATGCGATTGAAAGTTAATTTTATTTTTATAGTTATTTTTCAGTAGGCTATGAAAAACAATTGAGCTTAAATACAACGAAACATAAATTAAATACATGAAATTATTTGTTATTAACTTTATAAATAGTGTACTCTAACACTGGAAAAAATTAATAATGCTACTTCTGAATCAATTTTGAAAAGATTTGAATTATGTTTAGAAATAGATGGAAATCAGATAGTACATTATTTATAAAGTTAATAACAAATAATTTCATGTATTTAATATATGTTTCGTATTTAAGCTCAATTTTTTTCCATAGCCCACTGAAAAATAACTATAAAAATAAAATTTATTTAACTTTCAATCGCATTTTTCTCAATATTTTTATTATGTAAGGGTATAAAATGAATACATGGTGGAATTCAGAAAAAAATACCCTATCGAATGGGCCTAAAAAATATATAGCATCTCATTTGAAAAAATATAACTTTGTGTTGTTCCTTGAAAACCACTGGGTTAAAAAAATATTTTCTTTCATAGGTAGATGCCCCCCTTCATCCTGTATAAGATTGTCTTATACTATTTTATTGTATCTTTAATTACATAGAAGTTATTCGAGGTAGCTCGTTTCGCTGTTAAACCCTGTATATATATTAAAAAAATGTAACTGATTTATTTTTTGGGTAACAAATATAATCAATTTCGTACTTTAAAAGTAAATTTCCTCTCATTTTTGCATTGTAACTTTGGAAAATAGTTAAATTAACTATAAATTTTGACTATAAAAATCCCGTATAGACTACAATATAAGCGATATTCTATTTACACAAAAATGCAACTAATCTCAGTTTAAACTGTTTTTGCTCTGTATACTCAACATGTAGACAAATTAAGAACATTAAGCAGAGCTAAGGCGAGTTTTTTTTAGAAATATAATATAGCTATAGCTAATCAAAACGTTGAAGTTTCCATAAATTTTAATTGAATTAACGATTTATTTAAATTATGTGAACTATATAAGTTAGATATGTTTAATACAACTGGACTAAAGACACATAATATCTAAGCCAGAACTTAACTTAGCAAACATATTATCTACATTAATAAAGGTATTCCTAAGAGAATTTAATTATTTGATAGGTTAGGTTACATTTAGTAGTTAAATGGGACGTCATGTGCCTATAAGGTACTTACTATCCAATTCATCATACACGCTCAAATTAAGAGACAGAAATATTAACTATTCATATTAATACTAAGCGTGACGTCATTAATATCACAATGAAACCGCAGTTTTATGTAAAAAAAATATGAAAACAAATTTAAAAAATATAATTTTTATAGCTAATATTTATATTATATTGATTCAGAACAGTTTTTAATAATATATCGCGATTTTTGAATTTTGTCGAAATATGAGACGAAAAGCCGGTTCTGTTAAATAGTATTGTTTAATTTTATAGCGTGTATCAATCAGTATTATATGCAATACAAAACATGTAAAAACAGCCAATCATTTTGCCCCCATGTGATTTCAAAATCGATTTTCTATTGAAGGTCAATATTTGAATCAAAATTACATATATTAGCAACAACAAAAAAACTACAAGGTACCAATACAAATGAATATCATATATTTAGTAATAATATATCTTTAAATAGTATTTCTATCGAAATTTACATCATTTATTTGACTAGATAAAGTCAAATATAATAAATAGTTTCTTGTGTACATAGTGATAAAATCGTATGTTTACTTTAGTAATTTTGAAACAGGCTCATCCCATTTTATATGTAGATATCTATGCCAGGTTAGGAGTAAACGTCACCCGAAATTATCGAAACTGTTCAGGATTAGTCATAAAATACGCGAAATCGATCGATTACGAACGCAAGTCTAATTACCGAAAAATGATATAAAATAAGTTTGAAATAAAATACTTACTTTTGGTGCACTGACGGAAAGCAGATACAGTTGTAAAAACACTATAAGCACACGGGGTCCGCTTGGTTTTGATGCGTGCAGGGACCTCTTGTGTCGTTTCACCGCTTAATACACACCGAACACAATTTGTGACCCAATTTAAAACGTCTCGGACTGATGTGACTAGTGAATTTTTACTTGTTTCACCTGACACACCGTGACTTATAGGAATCTGACGTCATTTTCTAAAGTCAACACTGTTACCCGTTGGTTAAAATGGGAGTAAAAATGATTTATATCAAAACCAAGATACACAACAGAACGTGCTACTATACGCAACTATACGCGCACACACGATAGTACGTTCCCTAAGCAAGGTTATCGTAAAAGTGTTACCAAACTTCATTGTTCCCAACTGCTAGCTACAAAACTCCGAATCTTACAATATATGATTTTTCACTCATATATTACAATATAAAATAATAAATATTATCATTTATATACTATATATTACTGTAATAAAAATATGATCAACAAAATTTATTCCACTTAAGTAATAAAAGTCAAGGTTCATAATTATTTATCACATACTTGGGATCACTGACGAAACGGCTTAAGCGTTTATTAACACCGATTATATATATATATATATATATATATATATATATATATATATATATATATATATATATATATATATAACGAAGTAAATAATTTATTATATAGGTCGTAGAACTTCTAAATTAAATAGAAATGTTTGAATATTTAAAAATAATTGTAATTTACACTTAAGAAAAATAAACATTATATTTTAATAATTTAAGACTTTTTTAATTTAAGAATTGTAAATGTAAATTTAATAAAAAACTATGACTTTTTTTACATTAATTAAATCAAATATTGCGCGTAAATTTCCTTATTGTGAAACTTGAACTGGCCAATCCTAGCGTGCCACTTAATTGTTACCAACCTGAGTAGAAATATTTTTAAAAAAATGTAATTTTTATTTGTTAGTAACCCGGTTATTAATATGTAACCAAATTTAATCTTCACCATATATTTCCGTAAGTAAATGTTTGTTTACAAATAGGATTACATATTTCAAGAGTTTAAGATGCGATTGTAATTAAAACAAGTATAGAATTTTAATTGCAAGTAATTTAAGGTTTAAAAGGAAACGAAATAACTTCGAATTAAATTATAATCTAATGGTATTGTAAAGGTTTATATTCCATTCAATAATTTGATAAATTAGTTAGTAGCCCCCATTAAAATATAAAATTAAAAAAATCATAGCGTTCGATGTCAGTGACGCCAACCTAGCTCGAGAAATATATGTGAGATTTGAAATGAAATAAATCAAATTATTCAGGCAACACATTTTATTGATGAGAAGCTTCCACCGTTTACTTAATATAATATTCTTGTACTAATAAACCACAGCTTCACTCACAAATAGCAGTGTTTTATTACCAAATTTAGAAAAACAAAAATGATATTTTTCATTGTTTTTTTTATGTAAATAGCATATTAATATAACACATGAGTTACTCATTTCGAATGAATAATATTGAACAGAAGATAATTACAAAAATCGTCATTATTTGTGCAATGCATATAATTATTTTACATGTAACAATTATAAATGCATTATTATGGAATTAATAAATTTATGTGCAAACTGCATTACATATAATATCTATTATAATAATTGTGTATTAAATTTTGCGCACAGCCACATTTCACCAATTATATAGATGATAATAACACTAGAGCAAATTATGTGCTGCCAGAATCATAAATTAGTTAATCTACCATATTCATCATCGTATGATTTTAAGCTTAAAAATTATAAATATTGCGTATTATGAATCCCTAAAATTGCAAGACTATAATTATGTGTCGGAGGGGGTTGAATTTTGATTTAATTTTTATTAATTACACACTACACCTAGTCTTTATATACAAATTTATTGAATTTCATTATTAAACTACTATTACTCATAGAACGATTTTGTTCGACCCCAACTAACCTATTTGTAATAAGTTCTATTTACTTGTACGAACATAGTAACAAACGACAATTTTCGTAAAAGTATTACAATTTTCCTATTTTTAATATAAATCACTTTTTTACACACAAAGAATTTTTATTTTATTTCACTGCACTATTCTATTCAACAAGTTTATGAAATTCAATATTTTATATATAAATACAGGAAACAAGGGCGACTCAAGGTAAAATTATTTTACTTCCAAATTAATATTGAGTAAAATGTGCTACAATTTCTACTCAAAACGCAGATTTTAGCGTTCTTTTCATTATTAAATATATATTTTAAAACATCTCGTCATTTAAAGTAATAATTTACGATACTACGACTATGCCAAAATCGCGTCAAGTTTCTGCGCAACATTTGATGCGCATTGGCACAAACGATACTTTAGTACTTTAAGTCAACACAGATGTCAGTCATTACCTTGAGTCTAAGTATTATATTCCGTAATTGCAACAACGAAAACTGATTTCTAATTTATTTAGTTTCGTCCCTATGTTTAAGGTTTAAGGACTAAACTAATTAACGAATTGAATAATTTCGATTGGTGGTGCAATTACGGAACAGCCCATAAGTCAGTGTTATAGTGAGGTATTCGAATGAAATAAAATTTGTTCTGTTCGTACTGCACTTACTTGAAAATACATAATTTACTTATTTTAAATACTTCTACAATACATCAAATAAAGTGTAGAACAAACAGAATGAAAATTCCAAACATTTTTTTACTGAGTTCAATCAAATGAGCACTCATAACAAAACAAAAAACGATACGTGACGTCACATATGTGTGCCGTGATGCCATGAGTCGTTTTTCATTTTGTTTTAAGTGCTCGGGAACGCAGCTTTTCAGGGGTAGTCAATACACTTTATTTTTTTAATTCTGCGACATAACAGTACTGGTACGTGAAAAATTGTAAATGTTTCGAAAAAACACAAATTAGAAACGTTATTATACACATTATACTGCGGTAAGCATGGAACTTATTTAATTTCGTATCTCTGCTTCAATGAACCCATTGCATATGACGTCACAGTCGAGGTGCGCAATGGTCCGTATCATAGGTGTTCCGTATTTTAAATGCAATGGATCTATTTGTCCAAACAGTTGTCAGACGTTTTGCTTATACAAATATTTGGTCCTTAGTACAACACAGTGTATATGTTTTTTTTTTTAATTTAAAATGAATTATCAAAAAAGAACCACAGTAAAAATAATAACACGTACCTATAAAAGTATCGTAATATTTCGTATGCGACACAATTTTGAACACAATGCTGTTTTCTTTTTTGTTTATTAGCATTTTTATCATGATTATTATTTTTAAATACATTATAAAATTACGAAAACTTAAACATTTGCTCCGATGCAAAGTAGTATTAGTAGTTCTTTTTTTTTCTATGATTTTTTTTTTTAATTATTAATATTTCCTATTCAAGCAAATAAATCTAATTGCTGAAATATTCGATTGTGACGTTGACATCTCATTTGCATTAAATAAAAGATGTGGAAAGCGGTGACGTCACACGAGTTGATTATAATAACAATGCAAAATAACCGCCATATTTTAGAGTATTGATACAAATTAAATGACAATCAGTTCTTACACTCAATCACAGATCAAGATCATCTACAATATGGCTGTTAATAATTGGTTACCATGCTATACTACTTTAAATTATTAACAAAAAATGAAACCAGTTAATGGTTTTTCGAAATAGCTGCTCATATTTTATGGTTACCAATGGTCAAAATTTTAACCGCCATTTTGTAGACTGTTCAAATAAAACAGTATCACACAATGGCGGATATTGTGTTTGTCAAGATAACCAAAGTGTCCGTGACAACACACTATCATCGTCTATTGAATTAAAATAATCACTTTTATACAATTCAACCAATGGTGGATATATAATTTAGATGTAATTTAAAATGCAATATTTGTCATTTTACATTAAATTTAAACAATATATTCATTACTATTTTTAATATAATGCTAGGCGTTGATAAATGCAAGAATATGTTTTAATGGAAATCCAGAAAAGATAAATACTTTATAGATTAACTGCATTAACAGATGTTATTTTAAGGTTCATCTAGAAAACACAAATATGTTTACAAGTTTTGAGATTACGTACAGTTAAAAGTGGCCTGACTATTCAAAACCCTCTTGAGATATTTATTTAACTCACATTTGTATGTTTTCAAATAAAAATCCGTATAAATTCAATTATGAGAAGTTAGATATTATTTTATGTTTATTATTAAAAATTAAAAAGCAGCCAGCCACAAGTTGGTACCAACAACCAATTTAGCAAAAGAACTCGCTCTAGATTTTATGTAAATACAAACGTGTCTATTTCATAACACTGTGTGTTCTCCAACTTATTGTAAGATAACAATAAATAGTAATTTATAAAAAATGTAATCAATTACACAATTTTTAACAAATTATATTTTTATCATATTATTTAAAAAAATGTGTGTAGTAATAAATAATAAATACGGCAAGAGGACTTCAAATGAAATCCTAAAATGACGTACAAGCAAAAGCAGACTGTGAAAACTTCGTATTGCACACTGAACACATCTGAACCTTAACATAATTACTGAATGCAATAAATTAAATAACTTAACATTTGTTGTATTTTGGTAACTACCATCAGTGTTAACATGCCACTGCGAACTGAGTATTTAACTTTTCTGGAATCGAATGTAGACACAATTGATGAGAACAATATATGCCTTCAGCACATACATCCACCTTCTGCATCTTGTTGCTCGTTTTGCTGTGGTGGTTGAGTTTGCAAATCGACAGCTATACGAAATTAGATTAAGGAAAACAGGTTACAACGCGAATTTACAATGAATATTAGTAATAAAAAAAGTAATGAAGAGTACGACATAGAGAAGTGGCTGTGATGTGAGTCTATAGGGCGAAAATATATAAATTTTTATAAACCATATTTTTAATATTACGTTTTTAAAACAATTTTTGCTAGTTGATTTGGTCACATTACAGTTTTCATGTTTTTCTGTCTTGCGCCACTAAATATTTACATTTATAATTAACAGGGTTTCTATTCTGTGTTTAATACACGAAGCAACATCATGCAAATGGTGATACATTTTTGTGATATATAGCAATTACATGTTAGAAAATGTGTAATCCTGCACAACATTTATAAACTGGTAATCTCTGCCCGCTCGTCTTACTAACGCATTACGCCGCTATGACGTAGTTTTGGGAGCTACGTGATATTAACTATACTAACTACTCCCAAAACTAAGTTATAGTGACGGAATACAATAACAAGGCGAGCAAACAAAATCCCAATATTAAAGAATTAGGAACTGCACAGAAGATAGTAATGCATATCGTGACGTCACACACATGAAATAGTGGTATGTTTACTAGTACCACTAATGATTACCATTGCCATCTAGATTAGAATGTCGCCTCTATAATTAAAGTGAGGTTCTTGCGTTCTAAAACTGATAAAGCTGGTAATTGCTAATGGTAAGAGTTATAAATAGACCCTTAAAGTATGTACACTGTACAAGTGTTATTAATTACTCACATATCGAAATTGCTATATGTTGAATTTTAAACTAAATTTGGAATAGTGGATGAAAAATAATAGACTCACATCACGATGAAATTCTAAGAACATTTAAAGACAACATTAGAAAAAAGTTAGATTGCAGCTAGATGTGCAAATACAAAGCATGCATGCCGAACGAATGGTTTTTTTTTAAATAACAAAAACAAACAAAAATACTATCATTTGATACATGTAATTATTAGCTTTTATCAATTACAACTCAAATATATCGGGGATTTATTGACAAAACGTACTCGTTAATTTCACTACTTTATTTTCAAAGTAAGCCATAGACGAAATACACGAAAGATGTAATTAATTGTGAGTTACATAGAAAACAAAACCTAAATATATTAGAAACGTTACTAAGTTTTGGACAAAACACATATTTTTTTCCAAAACATAGAGTTTTAAATTAATCGTTCGTAAAATGTTACTCTTTTAATTGTAATCATTATTATTATAATTGTTTACTTTCGTGAAATGACTGAATATTTTCTGCCAATAACCCCCACAATATACCTTTTCATAATTATTTCCTAAGAATCTGTACAATACAATTAATAAACTTGATAATAAATAATTCTAATGCGAGTTATTTTTATTATTGATAAAAAAAAATGCCTATATGTATATCATTATTCGGTTGCCGTTCATGTGCTTCGCTTAAGCTATACAACCACAATTTTGTGAAGTAATTATTGCTGCCAATAGGCAAGAAAAGTGTACGACGTAAAAATAATGAACGAGGAGCAAAACTCAAATAAAACTGTTTAGAAATAATCTAAAATATTACTGGATCATTTACATAGATTTGATTGAGCTTATATCTTACGATTGCATTTGTTGCTACACTCGGATTTATTATTGACTTCGTGCATCATAGTTATAAATCAAATCCGATCACCAATACTTAAATACATCAAAATCTGCCTAGTATTATTAAATATGATACAAATATCATACTTTAAGTATGGCCACATTTAAAAATGATCAAATTGAGCAAATTTATCACACCTCTAATATTACTCTAGTGATTCATACGAGCCACCCATAAATTGTTAGAAATCGTAAAAGCATAAATATCTTTCAAATATTTAACATAATTTCTAAATATTAACAATGGTTATCCATAAAGCAATCAAAATTGACAACGATCAAAAGGTCACAAAATGTTTTTATATAGTAAGCTCGAGTTTATTTAAAATATTTGTTCCACGTTCATGTTTTTACACTCAATTTTGCCCATTATAAGATTTGGCATTTCCCTATAAATATCCCTAGCAACGTATTTTTATTTAAAAAAATAGTTTCGATATTAATATTTATTTTAATTGGTATTTAAAAAAGTAGAGAATATTTAAAAAAAAAAATGGAATTGATTTAATTTATTGCCAACTAAAATAATCATATTATGATTCATATATTATAAATTAACTAGTTTTCATTTTAATACAATAAAATATACACATTTAGATTTAGATTAAAATTGTCGTTGAGACACGGTAAAAAATTTAGCTCTTTTATACTTGAAAATAATTTCAATTAGAGGTAAACAGTGCAAGTTATTTGAATTAATTGTTTAGGAGTTATTTCACTATAGGATTAATACAAAAAAAATCTGCCAATTTTTAACAAAAACTCGTTACTGTTAACGCTTGAAATTTGTCGACATTTGTTCTAAGTGGACTGGAAAATATACTAGATATTCGACACAAGTAAGTAAAAATAGTACGATTTAAATTTTGGTAGATTTTAAAGGCCTCTTACAATATATTATAAAACATCACATCTATGTTGCATTTAGCTGAAGTGTTGTAATTATAAGTTTGTGTTTTAACAATTTAATCTATTATTATTAAGTTGGAGCAGTTTTAGGAATTAAAACCCGTCTATATTAATTAAACTTGTCCAATTATCTAAAAAAGCTATTTAGATATTATTGATATAAATAATAATAAATTCAAAGTAAAACACAATTGCGGCTATTTTTATAATTAAATGATTAGAATATTTATTGCAAATGTTTTATAAATTGTTGTAAGAGGTCTTTGAATAATCAAAACAAATATTGACGAATTTCGCATAAATGTGTAACGATGTCGTTGAAGTTTTCTACTATCGAATTTAAAATGTCAAAAAATAAAGATTAACTTACAGAAACTTCAGATGTTGTGAGATCCCGTAAAATATATATTATTTTTATTTATATATTTGCGTGTGTATGTGTGTGTGTGTGTGTTTGAATAATATTTGTATAATATATATTTATAAAATAGTGTAGAAATCGAATGTTGAGTCGGATAATCAGTCATCCTAAAGTAAGTTTTTAGTTTATTTTTGTTTTTTAAGTTATAATTAACTTAAGTTTACTTTCAGCATGCACAACCTCCGTCTGGGTCTTTAACTTCGTTGGGGGTGTCTTTCAATACGACTTCTTGCACTAAGAAACATAATTAAGGAAAAATCATAACCAAAAACGAAAAAATTGTGGAGAATGGGTCTATTTCGTAATTAAATTTGCTCAACATTTTCCAAATATATACAATATATAATAAATAACTTGCACGCGATACACGCTACAAGTGTCTCTGTGTTTTACTCATAAATCTCATACACATTTAAATAGACAAGAAAGAAGCTTTAGTAACCGTGGTTAAAATGAGTTCTAATCTAGTTATTTTACGAAATTTCATTATTAATAAAAATGTGAACGCTTAAAACAAGATATCTGCCACTCCATTTATGAGAAAGAGCGTAATAATATACATACCAAGGGTTTATTTCATAAATAAATCAACGCAAACGGTTACGTAAAATCGATCGATTTATATTTATGGATTACTTTAGAGAATGTAATTACGTAGAGACCCATTTTTTTTTTGTGGAGAAAACTTAAAATGATTGCAATGTTTGTTTGTAATTATGAATAATAATAAAAACTGAACTAAACACGAAAAATAGCACATGCGGCATAGTACACATATTAAAAAAAGGATACTGTCTTCTGGTGGTTTATTCTCCGTAGAATCCATACCGGGTAGAGCTGCGGCCACGCGCCTAAATAACTGTAACAATAATATTTATTAAAGTTTGTAGTTTCATTTGTATTTATCTTAAAATAAAGATGCAAATAGTCAGTGTAGTTTTCTAAAATACTTTATTTACAACGACTAGTGTCGGCAACAAGTAAAAAATACGAAACAATTGATACGTTATTCGTGATCGAAATTAACAACTCGCTCTCTGGCGGTGAAACTAATGTACTACAAAAATTGGTCATTACGCCGGACATAAATGTACCAATCAGCCGTTTGTTCCGCTAATGGCAAGCTGTCATTTTTTCATAAATATCGAAGGAACAAAATATCTATCATATCTTACGAAGTAAATTCTTCGGATAATTCACAAATAATTTGTAAATAACAGTTACAATCAAAATACACTTTTAAAGAACACAAAATAAAAGATTCCGACTCCAAGAGCAATTCGTTTTGGCAAAGAACGTTTGTAATCAGTTCACTTTATACATATTTCATTTTCCTGGCTCTCGCGTGTCCAATCATAGCCTCTATCTCAATTGTCAAATACATTGGTCATTATGCCAGGCATTTTTATTAACACTAATAGCGCCGCCAACGATAATTTCGATCACGAATACTGATTAGAAAACAACGACAATAATTACCTGTTTAACATTATAGCCTGCCTTGGCGCTAGTTTCTATGAACATAACATTTAGTTCTTTAGCTTTTCGTTCGCCTTCTTCGGTACTAACTTGCCGTTTATCTGACAAATCTGTTTTGTTTCCTACCAACATGATTATAACGTCACTACCACGTTCTGTTCGTACGTCATCAATCCATTTTGATGTTTGATGAAAAGAATTTGCATCTAAAAGTACAAAACAACATTAACTCAAGTGTTCTAATTAGTTGGTTGAATGAAATGAATCGTAATCATTCTAAATATGATATTGATTAAATAAATAAATGTAACAGTTTTGTTTACTAAACATTCATAGTGTTTGATAGTTAATAGACTTCAATTGTACAATTTAAAATCACACTTATCAAATATAGAATATGCGAAATTAAATTGAAGATAGTTAAAAATACTTTCATATTTATTGTAATTCAAAATTATACAATTTGATAATTAAAAGAAGAGTTTTTGTTTCGGAGATATATGAACTGGATAAAACTAGGTTTATTGGTAAATTTAATTAATTTAAAATTTGAATGGAATTGATGATTTTCCTATAGAATGTATGGAGCATGTAGAAATTTATTGGATTTTTATAAGTGCGCAGAATCCTTTTGCGCATTTCATAGAAATTCATTTGAAACATTGTAAACAAAAATACAGTACTAATATTGTTTCATACGCTTAGTCTTTAGTAAATAATAATTATGAAAAGCAATTAATGGTAACGCGCGTGTAGGCAAATCATTTTAACTTGTTTACATGCGTAAGTAGATATTCTCATCATTGCACTCTTTCATCATTAGAGGATTACATGATTTTACTCTAATTATCACTTAGTATTCGACTGTTAAATATAATTAAAACAGAAGTTTGAAATATGACACCCCACTACTATAATAATTTTCAAAGTGGAAATGTATTTAGACGTTAGATACTATTAGCTGTATAATTTACAGAAAATGGCACGCAATAGATTTTAACATGCACTGATGGTACAGCAAATGGTTGGCACCACTGGTCTACGCTAATATAGGTGATTCTCACAATGCCTTTTTCTCGGAAAAAGATTTACGTATGCTAATTTTACTAAAGATATATAAGGCTTTTGTAACGTTCTCCGTAGGATAAATTTGTATTTTTTTTTCTTCTAAGCAATAAAATGAGAAAAAAAGACTACTACAAGAAGTAAAAAAGATGTGTGGTACTTATACACCATATGTAATATCAATTACGAAGTATTTAATGGATTAAAGTATGCGGATATTTTTAATAATGTAAATGCACAGAATGCAATACGTAATGTAATAGTTTATTTTTATCATATTTTAATAGTGTCAGCAAAATTATAAAATGCATGCTCGCAACATATTATGTATGTTAGTATGTTTTTATGTTGAAATATTAACATCAATATATTTATAAATATATTTCGTTTATAATCGATATTTACGAGTGGCTAAAATAAATAAATTACAATTTTGCAATAAACGTGCTTTGATATTTACACGAATAAATATTTGATTACTTCGTCAATTTAACAATTATGACAGCCAATTGGGGGTGACTATCTCATCATATTAATTAATCTTTATTTAGGGTGTAATTGACGTAATTAAATATAATTTTTCTAATCAATAATTAATTAAATGTTACACAAATTTAAAAAAAAAACGATAAAATCTCAGATTAACTAGGGTAGGAAATTTAAATTAATTTTTTAATTCAATTTTCAAGTAGCGCGGCGCGTCAAGAGTTAATTATCTCGCGATTAAAATATTAATTATGACGTCACTATCGTACAGTTCCACCATAGTTTCAGTGGATCAGTACAGAGAATGAGGAAAATTATAATTTTTATCAGTTTTTATGTAAACATCTAGTTTAATTTGGTAACTGAACTCACTAATAGAGAAAAAAAAATTTTAGTTTCCGGAAATGAAGACGAATAGCGATATTTTTGATAACAAAATCTACTTTTATCAAACATAAGTAGCATGTGCTATAATCATTCATACAGCAATCTTATTTTAGGTGTTCTTTTGCTTTATGGTAAAAATTGCAACTAAAAATATTGAGGAAAAAACCGCGAAATTCAAATATAATTCTTCGATGTTACATTGATGTTGTAAAATTAATTTTTATAACACTCAAGCAATTAAATTGTAAACTGTATTGAATGTTTCGTGCAGTATTTAGAACGTTTCCGAGAAATATTATATTAAGATTATATATTTAAAACAAAAACAATGTCAAATCCACACAATAATGCAAAAACATGAGAACTGAAAATACGTTATTGATTTCACGTTGAAATCAAACTTATTTTTCCCGGTAGTAAAATGGTGAAATAATAGGGACGCAGGTATGTATATAAAAATGGATTATGAATAAAAATAGTTACTAGTAATGTCATAAACAACGACTGCTACAGTAGAATCTCTGATGTATGAGGGTATCAACGATCGAAATCTTTCTTGACCGGCGGTGTCCCATAACTGTAATCTTACAGTACGATCTTCTAAGTACATCGTTTTTGATAAGAAATCAATGCCTATAGTTGCCTGGAACAAGTAGAAAAAAAAAACAAAATAAATAAATTATTTAATAAAAAAAAAAGTTTGTCAATTTGGCATATTTTTCAAACAATAATTAACAAGAAAATGCAAAAATACTCAACAGCTTTTACTGTATAAGTACAAACTGTACTTCTACGAGAATTATAATTAGTAGAAAAAGGAACAAAATTGATTTAAAATAAAACATATAATTAAAACGCTTTTGATATTTAGATATAAAAGGCGAATCCGAGCGTGAACCAATATGATTAAAACGATTACAGTCGTTTTTTCCATTGTTTTGTAATTTAGATTAAATAATTTGGTATTATAATTTTATTTCGCTCTCGACTATTCACATTTTATATACAATCTAAAGTAGTATGTATTACAGAAATATCGTTCAAGGGTTTTTAGTGTTACTTTAGTGCAGCTCATAGGATTAAGACAAAATTATATTTAATTCTTAAAATGCAGATTATTTTTAAACCGTTGATAAAAAATGCAAATTGTATGTGAATCACCGTTATCCAATCAATCTATCGATTAGAATTAATCGTTTTTTTCAAATTACTATCTAAACTAATATATTAGTCATAATTCAAACATATATGTCATATTAGTAATATAGTTTTTTTTTAAAATTGACATTAAAATAAATGTAATCGTAAGCAGATTTAAATAATAATCTAGAATTCTAACCTAATTTCTTAAACAAGAATAGATAAGCTAAATTTTTGATTCAAGTATTGTTACCATTATTTTGAAAAAAAAAAATTGTCGAATCTGTTATATTTTATAGTATAATTTTTTACCGCGGTCTTACGTCATTAATTTTTAAATATGAAACAATATTGAATATTATTAAAAAAAATTAAATATTACTTAATAATATTTTTCATGATTTATTGCACTCTTTAGGTAATTTTTCGAGCAAAATACCAAACATTTTTTATAGCTTTCGTCATTAATATAGTTTAAAATGAAATTTATCGTAGTTAATCTAATTTTTGGTGAAAATTAAAATGTCATATTTCATAACTCTAACATTAAAAATAGAGCAAAAATTAAATAATAGAAGTACTAACATTCAGATTATAAGTGAATTAAAAATTATATTTATTTGTAAATTTAATCGAGAAATGTAGTAATTATTTTTATAAAAATTAAAGAAGATTCGTGAAAATATTATAAGTAACAGAAATATGTCTGTACTACTTAAATAAATTGGTTCGAACATTTTAGGCCATAAATAAATGTCATTTATTTAGTAGATAAAATAAGTATTAAATGATAATAAACAAGTAATTTGTATTTTATAAAACACTAAAACATTTATATTTATAGAAATACGTAAGTAATCAAATATAAAACTGGAGCAGTTCTTATTTTTTTTGCTTTCGGTCTTTACGAGTTGGAATAACGAGCGCCCTTAAATTATTTATAATATAGAAGACAAATAAATCCACCCTGACCTTACATACACAGACTACCCCCTCCACAATCCCAATATATCAATAGTGATAGTGCTCTTCCGAAAGTAATCATAAACACCTGTATCCCCCGTTATTTCATTTACAATAATTAATCAACATACATATTTCTGCTAACATGCACATATCCCCCTTATAATTTATTTAAAACACAACCGAATGTTAACGAACCAATTATAGATTTTAAAATAAAACTTTTATAGCACAAAACACATAAAATAACTATATAGCACACACACACACATTTATTACACATATAATAAATATAAAAGAAAACGACTTACCTGATAGGTATTATCAAAACTGTCATACATAAACCTTGTAATAAGGGATGTTTTGCCAACTGAAATTAAAAATTAGGATCACATTAATTTAGATTAGCATAAAACATATGTGGCAATTATGTTTTGTCAAAGAAACACTTAAGTTCTGTCAATATTTTATGACTTTCCCGTTAGACGTCAAATATTTTATTTAAAACACCCACACACAACTACAAGATGACGTATTGTATCAAAATTGCTTTAACACAGTTTAGAACTGGATGAATATTGCACAGAGAATTTACGAAAAATCTATCATCGGAATTATTTATGTCAAGAATATTATGCAAACTGTCAAATATCACATATATATGTAGATTTCTTACCACTCTGTTCACCGAGGAACACTAGTTTAAATTTCCGTAACGGATTACCAAAGTCACCAGACGTAGACATGGTTTATAATAAGAACTAATGATTTTTTTACAGAACTTTCAATACTTGTATCACAGTAAAATACATTAATAGACAAAATTGACAGAAAGAGCCACGGCAGCGACGATGGCAGTCGACGACCACTCCTTTGCTTAGCAGCACTATCGCAACCGGCGCCACGTTCACGGCATATAATGACAAAAAACACAGGCTCCCATTCAGCTCAAAGACACTCTCAACAAAATTATTACAAAAACCTGTTCACCTCTTTCTATTCACATACCCTACAATTGTACCATTGCAACCAACTACAAATTTTAATTCATCCCCATAAAACGTTTAGTCTTAAAGTGACTTTATTTCAATTTACAACAATAATAATAATTATTAAATTAAATCAAATTTCAGAAACTTGTCTATAGAATTCAAAATAAACCATTAAAATCAATAAATAAAAAGTAATGAACACAAACTAATTAAAAAGGAATAAAAATAAATGCAATTAAACTCGAAATTGTTATCAGTTCATTTATAATAATTAATAATAATTGTATCTATGTGGTATATTTAAATTATTGCTTTTATATATGTATAATACAAAAAATATTAAATAGAAAAAGAAATAAAATTTCTAATTAATAACAGCAAATGTAATTTGTGATTTATAATTAGTTGTACAACATATATTTTTCAATATTAAAGCGTAAATTTGCTAATGCGGTCCTGTGTTAGGATATGTACATTCAACTAGTGAGGGGGGAAAATGTAAAAAAATGGATAATAATGTAATTTGGTTTTAAATTTGCAGTAATTAAAAGCTAGCGCACTTTCATATGTTGTTTGATTACGAAAATCTTACTATTATTTACGACAAAATATATATATTAAATTTATTGGCTTACATTTGATTCAAACAAATTTGAAAAGATACAAAATTATGCAAATAAATATAAATTAAGAACATTTGAAATTAATTTCTTAATTTGTAGTTAGTTATAACTACTTATTCAGAGATGTCGTGTATATGTTTCAAATGACTCAGATAAAATTCCTAATAGTATCAAAATTATAACAAATCATTTTTATGACAGATTGCATTGTTCTCGTATGACGGAATCTAATTTCAAATGTGCGAAATAAAATTTTACTTTTTCTCACGAGAATAAACAATGCTGATTATTAAGATAACTGTATACGATGACTGTTTTAGTAATTATTTCAAGATTTTGGAAGATATGAGAAAAATTCTATTATTTTTTCTCATATCTTCAAAAATGTTGTCATATTAGTTTATTAATTGTTTAATAGTTTAAATATATTTATTTACGTCGTGATGTTAAGTGCGCATAGCACTGCGCACTAAACAAAAATTGGTATTTAAAAATGATGCGTTTGAAATAAAACACATAATTAAATCTATATGTACAGATTTTATTGATTCAAACATTATATATAAATAAACTCAAAATAAAATAACATTAGTAACAAGAATTTGATTTTAAGAAATCAACAAAATAATCGGTAACAATTTGACACTTTTTGGTTTAAAAAAAAGCAGTTAATTAATAATGTTCATTATAAACAAACAAAATGAGTTATGCGAATATAAAATATTCCAAAAATGTTAGTAAGCCTACAAAACCGATTTGTTAATTACTATTATGCCCAATTTCGTTTCGGTGGATTTGGATTATGTTCAACAACAAGTGTATTGCACACAATATCGTAGCCAGTTCTATTGTATTGGAACAGGAAAAATGCAAAGCAAAACGGGAACATAACAGCTAAAATAAAGTTCTTAATAAACGAACGGCCTAAAGCTATAAAAAAACTTAAATCTTTTGCGGGATACACTAGCACTGTTTGGCGATTGTTACGCATTTCTAGTGGTCGTATTTTCGTTGATACGATTACGGTTATACCTAATAAGGCTTTCCCTGGGCTTGCACAACCGAATCGTGCTTCGTCTGTTCCTCGCAACCAATACACCTGAAACATTTATTTGTATTATTCATTTTTCCTTCTATTTGACCAAATATAAATTACACTTATAAAGAAAACACATAGAGACCTTGTCACAAACCGCTATTGCATAATTTATATGAAACATTTATACAACGGTGACCTAAGTGTCTAACTTGTGTGTTTATTGCATTTGTTAGTTTTAATAATTAGAAATATTTATTCTTAACTTTTAAATAAAAGAATTAATTACATAACACATTTGAATAAATATTGTAAAATTCCTAGGGCTCCTATTCTGTTTTTATTATACGGAGGTATGAGTGGTGATTTATTTTGGGAGACATCTAGCGGTACATTTAAGTAAATTTGTATATATACCCATACCCATAATGGGTGCTTTATGGCCAATCATACGTTATCAAATTACGAATTGCTATCTTTCCCATAATATAGAATAAAGGCCCGTATCACAACACAAAATTTGACAACATTCAAGGCTTCCGACAGAAATTCTGTTCATCTAAATTACAATTTAAGAAATTCACCATGCGTAATAAAAATGATATTGCCGAAACTAATACAGATATATCATTTTCGAATAAGTATAGACAAAACCTATTGTTATTGCACATAAAGAACAATATTGCATAATAACTCTTTAACAAAATAATGAAACAAAGAAACTCTACATAACAAACACACTACACAAATAACATCGATGCAACAAACATCCAAAATGTAGTAAATATTTAATCGAATCATACCGCAATTCTGTCAATAAAATACAAAATGATACAGCTACACGAGTAATAAGTTTCATTATGTGATCATTAATTTATGAAAGATTCAATTCGGTGAAAACGTTTTTCATTTATTATATATAAATGGAAATGTATTTTGATCTATATATATATAACAGAAACTTTAGGTCTCTCTTTTCCGTTGAATAAATATGAAATTAATAAAAAACACATTTAATGTGTAATAATTGAACAACCTAAGTAAGTTTCATACATTTTAAAAAATAAATATCCTATTCAATCAATCAATTCAACTAAATTGTATACGAATACACTAAAACGTCATTAATTTGAATAGCTTAAATAATTTATATTTGGTAATAAATAAAACTACTGTTATCACTAGTGCCTAGACAAATGTTTTTTTATAGATTGTTTTTCCAAAAATTACGCCTTAATATTAAAATACTGTGCGCACTAACAATCTGCGCATTGCGTGTGTCATAACTATGAAATAAATGAAATGATAATTAAATTGAAATATATATCGACTGAATAGTAAAAGTACCTACGAAATTTGTGAAACAATTGTTTTCAAAAAAAATCTTAGTGTCAATTTTACATACAAAATAATAACAATTTTATGTGTTTTCGTGTGTGAAACCGTATTTTTATTGTACTTCTATTTGTCATTCGATGATTTATAAATATCATATATCTTAAATGTGTGTACAATGTCATAAATGTTGGGTATGGCAGGCGGGACACAAAATTAGATTTGTTTAGAGGAATTTGTCTGGTAAAAAAATATATAAAGATATGAGTGTGATAATGATGTCACGTAGAATTGTTGTTTATAATTTTACTTTACCTCATATGCACAGACAATAATGCGGTGAATGCCTTCTAAAATCAAAATTCGCGTCGTTATCTCAGTACCTAAATGAATATCGGCAATATTCGAGAGTATATCATCCTTCAAGAACTGCCAATTTCTGTAACACAATCACAATTAATATATTTAAAAAACGAAAAGTATCACTATCTCAGACTGCAGTATCACACAGTCGACTGTGGTTCTGAGGTAGCAATATATAATTCAATAATTACGAGGTATCCGTTACTTCTAATGCGATTAACGTAAGAGATAATTTTAATATAAACAAGATGATAAAATCTACCCCTTCTGCAAGCATTCGTTTCCAAACGGGCGGTATTACAAATTCGTATCCTTCGTTCTCAGTTAAATCTAAATTAAAACACACATATCACATATAATAAATAAAATTAATGATGACAGTCGTAATTAATTTCTGTGAAACGGTACATTAGATTAATTTTTTTTTAAATTAATTAAAGCTGTGGTCATAATCGATCCTAAAACTCCCTTTTATTTCGTTAATTATATTAAAAATGATCTATTTAGATTTTAAAATAAAATGCTTTCGTATATTATTTATTTCGACAAAAATTAATAAATGCAATAAAATAATCAACACAAACAGAAATAAGCATATATTTATAAGTCAGGGTCTTTATAAAAGATATAATAAAAAAAAAAACTAACTTTATTTAAATCTTGCATATAAAAAACAACAAAAACGAATATAATTTTATTTATCGCAATTTAATGCAAATTTTTTTTCAAAATTGTTTTTGTTTCGAAACGGTTTAAACCATAACAAAGTTCACCGAATGACGTCACTCCTAACGTAATTTGAACAAATAACGTTAAATTATGTATTGAATAGTTTTGAAAATGGTCGAAAATTAGCTTAATATGCATATGAATTATAATGAAGTTGCGTACTGATTGGATTAAAGTAAAATACCTATTGGTAATTGTCTAGGCTGGGTTTGTGACCGTTGTTGCTCATTTCTAATATTATATTCATGCGCCCGCACTTGTGCAATGGTAGTGAATGAAGTATTGTTGTTATGTAGAATATAATTGGCCATCACAAAGTATGGAAAAAATGTTGTTATGTTGTGCCAGACGCGAGCTTGGTCAACCCAAGTTTCCAGTGCTTTTGCATATTCCTCTCTCGATTGAAATTGCAGATTTATCTGGTCACTATCAATTTGATCTTTAACGTCACCCATTGTTTAATCAAAACGTTACAATTATCAAGAAAATAACACAAATTATAGTTGAAAAAACTACGAACGATTTTAATGAAGTACTTGCACACTTAACCTCACATAATTAAAATGAATTTAACTCGATTTAAGGGTCGGCATTGTAGAAAATCAACAGAATTTTGAAAACAATTCGTTTTGATGTAGTTTATTATATTTACAAAAGTTTTTTATGTGCATGATAAGCTGATAAGAATATAATACTTGGTTATACTTGAAACAAATGTCAAAGTAAGTACTTGACTAGCGACTACTGCGATTGCGCTATTACATTTTAGTTCGTTATGCAGCTCACAGATGCCACTGTATTACCATAAATAAACAAAATCATATTTATTTTTTAAACTTATAGCACATACACTACAGCGCTTATAGAGTTAAACAAAATGGCACCAATAAATGTAATTTATTATGTACAAAATATTAAATATCATGCGAAAAGCATATAAAAAAATAAAATTACAATATCACCATTAATATTCATTATTACTACCGAAAAATGATTATTTAAATCTTTAAAATTTATTAATGGTGCTATTCTGTATCTCATATTGAAATTCTATAACATTATGAGCTAGGTGGTGCTATTCTTTATTTTATATAGCGATTCTATAACATTATGGACTGTAAACACAGAAATTATATATTATATTAATTTACATCTTAAACATCATTTAATGGTACTATTCAAAGGTATTATCTTTGAATGTACTATTCTTAATTTGATATTGAAATTCTATAACACTATAGGCAATATGGTGCTATTCTTTTTCTTATATATAGAATCTATAACGTTATAGACAGACACATAGAAATTGTATATTCATATTTAAGTGCTTATGACCTTTATAGAGAATAACACAAATAAATATATGCAAATTTGTATATATTTTTTGAAGTTATAGAGCTGTTATTAATTTTTTTACATGATTGTGAATTACTAACTCGCATTGTGTTATGCTTAAGCTGTCCCGTTACCAATGCGTGTACCAACGCGTCCAGCACTCTCAGCTTTCTAATATTTACATATATACATACATATACATGCATCTAAACGCCATAGCTGAGACGATGTTCAATCTTATATATCTTTCTTTGCTGCACGAATTTAATGACTGTATCTGTAATATAATTCTCTGAGTAAATGATTTTGGTAAAAAACAAAACATTGAATTGGTTTTTGAAATATTTGCCTGTCATTAGAACAAATTCAAATTTTTATTACGATTAATTACAAAACATACAATTGGCCACAACATATACATAAACGTGTGCCTTTATTTGTAACATATTTTACATTTAACTAGAGTTATGACGGTTAAAAGAAATATGTAATTAATAAATAACTATGTACAACTACATTTATAGTAAAAAATAAAAAAGGAATACACATATATTATACATAATACAATGGATGTTATTCGGTATAGTTTCCAGCAGCATTTTCAAACACAAGTTAAAAATGTTTTAAAAGCTATACCGAATAAGATAGAACTATACATAAAAGAGCATATAAAGTCGATTTTCTTATTTTACAAAATGAACGAAACGCCGCCAAGGTGTGCAATTTTTAAATTTGTAACTGCCATTTTTATTTTCAACCTAACATATAAATACTTTGTGTATCAAGTGTAAATTGTTTGTATTTTGGTTAATAAAAGCTTATATAATTATACAACATACAAATAATTTATCTAACTAAGACACAAGGAAATGCTACTATTTACTTACAACATTTAGGGAATTTATATTTGGTAGATAAAACAATATGGTTGGTACAAACTTAAAAGACATATTACGTGTTATTCACTTTGATTGCAATAAGAAGATATTTGTTTTATCTTCACACGTTCTAAGGGGAGGAAGTCGCAAAATGAAAATCTATTTTACCTGTATAGATATTATGTAATTAAGTTTTTTATAGATTTGTTACTAGTTATAGGTAGAACATAAAAATTATATATTAATAACACACATATGATTTAATGATATAGGTTAATTTTAAAATTGAATCAGCTCATAAAATTTGTATATTCTTTGCGACTTCCTATTTTAAAAGTTCAAAATCTAAAATTTCTAAAACTAAATCAAATATGGCAAATTTAATACTGCGAACTTGGTGAATGTTGTTGAGGTCGAGTGTGATGGAAACTATTCGAATTCGAAACAGTCGAAAGGAGTTGCGTGGGGGGTGATTGTCTAGTATCACTGCCGCCTGCTTGTCGACTATTATAACCAGGTTGAGCAGCAGAAGGAGGTTTAGTCCCATACGCCGCCGCAGCCGCAAAATTACCGGTTGGTGCTTGTCTTGGTGTTGTATTCGAGCCGTGATATGACCCATAACTCGAATCATCTGATTGGGCCGATTGTCCAGTCCTGCGCGGTTGACCATTCACCATCCCATACATAGATTCAGGCCGGTTTGACCGATACTTTTGTCCTTCTTCATACTTCTGAGCAGTTTCTGAGCCTGATGGGTTATTTCGTGTGCCGTATAGTGTCGCTGGCGTCGTTGAAGCCGTGTACGCACCAGTTCCATCGGTTCTAGAAGCCATTCCTGGTGCTAGAGGTCGGATTCCGTAAACGCTTTCGGATCGTTGTTGCATTTGGTTTTGAACGTTTTGGTTCTGGACGTGACTGGTTGTTTGTTGTTGTTGTTGCTGGTTGAGGCGCATTGGATAAAGGGACTGAGCTGGAACTAGCGGTCCAGGTCTTGGTATAATGTCGCGATTGATGGCGGTGTTTGATTTTGCGTAAACAGATTGGGAACGGTTAAGATTTGCGCGGGTTAGAGGTGGCGATTTGCAGTACAGGGATTTTGTGCCTCCGTACAAAGATTCGACGCGTTCTAGTTTCGTTGGTGGAGCTGAATAGAGACTTGCTGATGTAACGCTGGTACAATAACCTCCTGCCCCTTTAAAGAAAATAACAAAATAAGCAAATGTTATTGATATAAGTGCTTAATTTAGTATTTTATATAAATTTTTGTTTAAAAGTAGGTCGAATTTATGCTATGTTTGCATACACATATTAAATAAATATATAATTTCGTATTCATGAGAATTTAAAGAAACATATTACTTTATATATTTAAACATTTTTTTTGTTTAATTGAACCGTTTTCGAGAAACTTATAATAAAAGAAAGGTAATTTTTTAAATATTCTCTATAACTAATAAATTAGCTTATCAAAATGTTGGAGTTTCTTCCTCCTTACTGGAACTAAGAGCTGAAAAATGAAAACTAATTCCCTAAAATATGGTCTTACCGGAAGCGGAAGCCGGTCCACCAGATGCACCAGCTGGTCGGTACGTGTTATATGTTGATCCGTGAAATTTCGCCGATACCGGCTTGTCCAAATCGTCATAAGTATCCTCGTCGGAGTGAATGCTGGACGAATCACCATCAATTGACGTCTTTTGACGACGGATATGACGTCTGGGATTGAAGATGAATTCGTAGATAAATCCAGAGGTGGCACCACCGACCAGTGGCCCAATCCAGTAAACCCATTGGTTATCCCACTTGTTGAGGACAAATGAGGGGCCTAAAGATCGTGCTGGGTTTAGGTAAGGTATCTGTAATTTTAAAAAAAACAAACATTAATTCAATGATAAATATTGCTAAAATGGAATGAAATTGGTTAGGGATGTTCTCAGTGGAAAAGTGACAAAATCGTAAAAAAATAATTGTAATACTCATATGTGAAAAACATCTTATATGAAATGTCAGTTTCATATCTACTGGTAAAGCCAATATGCAAACATTAATAATGTTGCAGCTTGAAGAAGCATCAATGCCTTAAATATATAATGAAATATTCGTTCGGTGGTGTCAAAAAACCGTGAAAGAAAATTGTATGGACGAATGAATACACACATACAAGGAAATATCATACAATGACACAGTTTTCGCGATAAATCAATTTAAATGTACTCATCTATAAAATATTTAATAGTGTCGTTAAATTAATTGAAATTACATGACATTATGTTGTTTTATTATGAAAATAATGAAACTTCAGGCACATATATTGTCGATGTATTGTAACATTTTATGTTGTTCTCTAGTAGTGTTTCACATACGCCGAGGCATGGCATCATGGACATTCCGGATCCAGTTTGCACCTGCTCTTTAAGTATTTCACTGTGGCGGCCAAAGGCATCTTGCGTCTTGTAAGTATAAACACGTACACAGATCAGACACACGCCATGTCCACTTTTGTGGTTCGCGAGACAAAATAAAACGTATTTCAAATGAGAAGTTAATTTACCGTGCGACACCACACGCTGAAGGTTATGCTAACAAACTTGTATTTACCATACCATAGCATAGCATAGTGAATATAAAAATATATTTTCTGTTATCGGCTATAATATTGATATTGTGATATCATGTATTGTTGATATTAAGCGATCAAAGACATATCTTTCTCCTTGTTATGTTACCTTAATATAACATGTTTAGAATATTGTCTTGTTTTCGTTTTAAATGCAAGTCTCATACAAAACATACATTTTGCAATGTACGTAATTAATTTTAAACTAAATATTTTTCATATGCAACTACATACATAAAAATTGATTTTTGTTTATAGAAAAACATAGAGAACAGATAATATTTCCGTATGTGTGTGTGTTACAAGAATAGATTTTATTATTATTTTATTTATAAATACAGAAAGGATTAATTTTAAATGCAAAAAGGTCTCTAAATAATAAAGAATTTATGCGTTTTTGAATGTCGAAATATTAAATCTATTACAGTCTAACTTTGACCTTGATAATAGTTTCTGCTATCCTGATTCAGGCACTGGTACTACCGTTTCCTGAGTTTACCTAATTTTAGGTAAGTTTCCCTAAGTTTAACTTCCGCTCAATTTGTTCAATGTCAAAGTGGAATGTTATACTACAATCAGAGAGTGACTACAATTGAACTTGTATAGGTTTCTATTTATAAGTAAATGATTAATATATTAACAGTGTTTTCAACTTACCAACACTCAGTGTTTGATATAAAATCATGCACGAAATGAGGTTCATAAGTTCACAAAATCGCACTAAAAACCTTTTTCACTCAAGCACTAGGTTGATTTCTGACATATTTGCACTGAAACTATTTCACTTGTTGCAAGAAAGTTTGCACTCAACGTGAACTGGGTGCAATTTAAAGGCTAAGAAATCGTAACACTGATTAAGTGTGCGCTGACAAGTTAGAAACGCTACACCAAAAAAGTTCACACTCAGTGTGCACTCAACAGGAAAGTAGAAAACGTAATATATCAGCTGATATATGTTAGTGATTTACCATCAACCCCAAACTATATTTAATTAATGATAAACTCATTCAAAGTTAACCAAACTCACACAAATGTGCGATAATGAAGTAATATGAAAGAATTCCATAAGATGTCTATTTCGTAATAAAACTATTTAGAATCTGAGTATACCTGCTTCTTACCTTTATTCGTACACCTGCCAGTTTCGAATAAAAAAGTTTCTCCAGAAAATAATAAGTGGGTGATGTGCGGTAGGTCTGTACCGGATGTGGGTTGTATATGTTGTATGTGTGTTAGTTTTAGGATATGATAAATGTTTTTGGTTTCGGTAATAAAATGAACATTACTTACAGATACAAATGTGCAGGCGCTGTACGCTGCACCGATCGCCAGTGCAGAACTGCCCATCCATTTGCGGTATGTGTCCATCGATACGAAATATGTGAAGACGACCATGAATGTAAGAACGAATTCAACGCCAAATCGTTCCCAAGCTGGGATTGCAGAGCTATTCGCCAACACCGATAAGTTACCGTGGTAAGTAGGCACTGAGACGCTGCAAAACAAAAAAAAGAAACAAAATGTTATGGTTTATCTATCAACATGTTTATTGTTTGCGTTTAATCATATGATCTTGCAATATCTATTAAAGTAAAAATATATTTATTTACCCTAGCGTGAGACTGATACTTTTTATATAAGATAAACAAATTAATAATAGTAAATATATTTACATATATTGTCGAGTTCAATAAAGGTCAATTACAATTTGCAATATACATAATGTAAACTTGTCTTATACGTGGTAGTTTTTTTCTGTATACTAAAATACAAATTAAAAAAAAATACAATTATTTAATAATAACATGTAACCAATTATAGCAGGAAATTGTTTGATATTAAAAAATATCTTTCATTTTGAATAAGTGCAACAGTTTCGGAGATATTGCACTAAACCATAAAAAGTGCTTAGAGTAAACATGTATTTCCGGATTGAATATTCTTTTCAAAAATAGGAAGTGTTTTTGTGAATCATATAAAAATCTTAAGTCTAAAATTGCATGATTATAGCTTTTGCAGTTTTGGCTGTAGCGCGTTCATAAACAAACACACACACACACATTATATAGAATAGCAAACGACTTAGCATTAAAAGGCTCATGTTTTTTTTTTGTGCTTAATATAAAACGTTTATTTGAAGTTTGAATATTTATTTGAGAAATGTATTATAATTTAAAACACATTAGTTTTTGATTAGTATATTAGATTAAAATTAAAAAAATGTGCATAATCCTGAAAATGGTACATAATCTCATGTTCCAATTTTGCATGAAAGTTGCGATAACGAAAACCTAATTTCGAATAGAGTCTATAAATCTATATAATTTACGTTTTAATTTAGTTTATTCTTGTTACTATCGAGGGAAATATGTATTAAAATCATCTTAGTGGTGGCTTCACAGCTTGAGATCATTACAATAGTAGATAATAACACGAACGATAATTTATGCTTATGTGGTGTGTGGATGACAGGTGGTGGCCTGTTTCCAAGGGTAGCCTATGTTCTATCCTTCGTAACACACATGTAATAGCAGACAAGTGTGCGCGCATGCGCAGCACTTACACAGCGCCCACTATGCACTAGCACAATCAGGCGTGCTCCGTGTAGAGGGCGCGCAAATTGTTTCGGGTTATAGCACTAACATGTGCGCGATAAAACCTGTTCATTTTTTCTCTATTGTATTGAGCCATGACACCCATGGGACGGGGTGTGCACATTAGCCACTTCAACATCATTCATCCCCCACATTCACAATACCACACTCTTAAAAAAAGATTGTAAATAATATGTGTGACAATAAAACACATATCCTCTCGCACACATTTATAAACACAAATCAAACCACACGCGCACTATATACATATACGTAGATATATTTTTATTTAGTACATCTGTTCTGAATTATAATATATACTACGCAGAATTACGCCACAAGACGTCATTGGTTATAATAACGTTTTTACTTTATTAGTTAAAATCGTTTTTAAACCAAGACACACACTCTTAGAACAAATTTGTTACCATAACTAAGAATTTGGTTTCGCTAATAAAAGTCTGTTGCGGCAACTAATCTAGAAAATATTGTAACAATTTATTACCGCCACTGATTTTTATTAGTGAAAAATAAGGCAATCAAATTCTTAGTTACGATCATATATTTTTTTAAAAATGTGTATCGACGAAAGCTATCTCATTTGCAAATTTAATTAAAAATTATTAAAACCAGTTGCTGCGAACTAGAAAATCAATTTTCTTTCGTCATAATTTCAATAGAAATGACAACCTATTTTGTAAATCTTGATTGTCATGAATACAAAATTATAAATTTGTTTAAAATGCACCAATACGTAATTTTCAATATTAATTTCCGAGATTATAAATAGATTAATCAAAATTATTCGCATGTCATTGCAATGAGAACACCGTAGGTAATTTAATTGTATTAAAAAAAACTGAAAATTATTATCTATTTTCCCGGAAATTTCGATGAAAAATGTAATTTTTAAAATCTAATTTGCTCTATTGTGAAAATTAAAATGAAAATATTAAATAAAATGGTGACTTTCTTGCATAACCTTAAAGAAATCATTTAGATAGTTTGAGTTCTATAAGAGGCTCGTGCTATTTAAAAAGGATATCCGGCCATTGCCGGTCGTATACATTGCTTCAAAACAACGGCCGCCCACGATTGTTCTACTGTCATACGTATTTGCAAACGTCGAGATTTCCTCTATAAAATTTATACGGCACAAACAACCTTGTAGATTAATAATGTATTTAAAAAAAATTATCCTTATTTATTCAAAGTAATTTTTTAAAAATACATTTTACTCTCGTAAACACTCTTATCGTGCAAAATGCAGTACTGTTAACGGTGGCAAGAAATTACGCGTAATAAAGCAATTTTCGAATAAGTGTAATGAATTCGGTTGAAGTTAAACTGTTTTCGAATCACATTTAAAAATTATGGCTCAATTGCGAACGATTAACGTTTGGTGATCTCCCACGGTCCGATTTTGCACAGATAATTTAAAATCAATCCCCTAAAGCCGACTGATCGACTTTAAACGCACGAGGCACGCATGGCACACGGGCCATGGTCCGTGCTGCACGCGTGTGTATATGGTCTAATTATTTAACACAAACGAAAAGTAGCGCACATGACACGATTCCCATAGGGACGCATTATTCCGGGTTCCCGAAGGATTAAGCCTAGATACACGTGAAATATGAGGGGGTTATAGTTTCTCACACAGGATGGACATCATTGATAAATTACAGATTCACATACGATACAATTAGATTCTATAAGTAAATGTTACCATTTACGTTCAGCGCTCAACGGTGAACATGCTTCAACATTTAGTAATATTTATCACCCATGTATATAGTGTTACAGATTTTCTATATAAGAAACAAAATAATGGTGAGATTATTAGCAGGTTTATAGATCTGTAACGATTATGTGGACATTTTGAAAGGGTTTAAAATATTTTTATTGAATTACAAATGAATATTTTAGATTTTACTTATAGAATTGTTTAGATTTACACCATAACAATAATATATAGATTCTATAAGACTTTTCATAATTAAATAGTTAGTAGCTTATATAGAAATAGATACATAGAGTAACTATAAATTAATAGTGATTTTTCTGCAACATATATGAAAAATAATATATATATTATAGTGTTATTCTTTATAACTATAAGCGTTATAGATACAATAAACGTTTGAAAAATTATATAAATTATAGACCATAGGTCTATACAAATGTCTCTATAGCGTTACAGAATGTCTATATAAGAAATGCAACAACGCCTAATAGAGACTAGATACTTTTTAAGGTTAATTAGTGTATAGCGCTTATAGTATTATATAGAATAACACTATTATGTAAGAGATTTTATAGTTTAAAAAATTAAAAGCTCCATTATGTTTTATAATCATATAGAATACACCATTTCATATAGAGATTCTACATATAGACATATATATTCTTTTCAAGGTTAGAGAGCTTATAGTTATACGGTATAGTACTATAAATATCATCAGTTATGATCATCTGTTTGTTTAGTAGTACTGATTTAAGAACTGCTTTTATTTTAAACAAAAAATGATAAATTATTACCGATGTATTTGGTTGATTTTACAAAATAACGTTGTTGTACCTTTTATTTTGAGTTTATTTAACATAAAATGTTCGAACCAGTAAAATCTATACATAAAGATTTAATTATGTGCTTTAATTCAAATGAATCATTTTCAAACACTAATTCTTGTTAAGTGCGCAGTAATATGCGCACTTACCATGTAAATAAAAATTATTTTTGTGAAATAATTTTGTGTCTGTGGCTGTGATTTTAAATATTAATATGCAAAATTTAACGACAAAGTTTATGAGAAAGCTAAATATCAACAGTAGCAAAAATAAAGTTAAAGTAAAACCTAAGATATGCTATTCACTAGATTATCGGTGGTTAATCTAGTAACAACTGGTAATCTGGTAAATAGTATATCTTCTTAGGTTTTATCTTTCTACTGATGTTGACAATTTAGTTGTGGAATACGTATTTAACTTTGTCAATTATTTTATGGTTACGGTTTTTTATTATTGCGCTATTCATTGCTTGTTTTACATAATAATACTAATAATTATCGTAATAAAAACATTCTTAGGACTGGAATAATTACTATTTTAAATAGCAAAACATTGTAATTCATGAAATTTTAAGTTGTTTCAAATACATCTATCTTTGAGCTAACAGTATATGTTAGATCAAAGCAAATTATATTGTTTGGTTAGGTCATTGAATTACATAGGGTTGGGTACTTAAGATGAAACATCTTGTAGAGTTGTATTATTATTATTTCGACATTTATATCAAAACTTACATATTCATGTATGAATGCGTAATATTTGAGGGTTAAACACATATTTACCCAATCTGGATGGTGTATGTTTTTATTTATTGGTTCAAGTGTACAAATGCATCTAGCCGAGTGTAATTACACAAATCCTTAAAATTTTAAGGATCTTAATGTATTATTATGAAATTTTATTACAAATTAGCATAAGTGTTTAAGCTCGTTAAAATGTACATCTGAACATTTTTGTTGAACAATTTATATGAATTATTTAATTATATTCCCGAACCCGCATAAAAATACATATAATTAACAAATATAGATGTGAAAAGTGGAAATATGTATGATTACATTTTCTGCGTTCTCCATAATGCGGGAACACATATTTATAAACAGAGTTGGACTAGCCCAAAAACAACAACCAATTTTCTTCGTATACGACAGAATTAGATAGTGATTACGGTGATTTTTTTTTAAATGATACTTTGGGAATAAATGAAAGGGACATCGAAAAATATAAAAACTTCAAAAGTGATTAAATATTTATCACAAAAATTTCAAAGTAATTTTATGCATTACGATAAATTTTGTTTGTTATAAATAAATAGAAGTAAATTATAAACGAGGTTCTAAGTATAAAATGCCAAAGAAAAAAGGCAGATGATGAGATTAGGTGTTTTTCTAAACCTATTAAAAAATGTATATAATAAATATTTTTGCTATTCTAAAGTTTATCTCTTTTTAATTTCATTGACCTAAATAAGTTTGAAACTAAAGCCGCTTCAGTTATGTCTAGTTATCTTGTAATTGGTACAGTTTTTAAAGAAACTTTTCAAACAAAAGTTGTGCGCAATATTAATATCCTTTATTTTAAATATTACTATATTTTCTGTAAGTACAGCTCTTTCAGAGATATTTTAGAAAAACAAAAAAAATGCCTAGAGTATACATATTTTTCCGACTTGATTATTCTTATCAAAAATAGGTTTCCTTGTGAGCCATTTATAAATCTTAAGTTCAATGACTAAAATTACAACACACACACATATATTCGAAAAATAGTCGGGAACGATGCAGGGAAGGTCAAAAAGTGTAATGTCGTTATTAAAATGTCAAGATTTTTTAATAATTACAATACTTTCGTATTACTTCGTATAAGAAAGTGAAAAATTGATAGCTTTTGTTGCTATTCTGTATCTCATATAAACTATAGACAAACATTCTTTTCAAGTTTATAGAAGCTTATAGAGTTGTATAGAACTAATATATCTAATCTAAGTATATAGTGATATTTCTTTAGAATTGAGAGAACCTAACCTATATATCAACAAGTGCGCCTGCATTTACTGTTTTGCAATGTGCAATATGTTTACATTTAACGGAAGTCCAGATGTTACCAATCATAACATATACCGCATATTTGAAAACTTTATGGTTCGAAGAGCAGCTATGTATGTCTCGGGTGCTATTGTTTGGGGACTGCCGGTATGGGTACAACAGCTGCTTATAAGACACACATGTACACACACATGTATACGCACTTTGGTGTCTTTGACTGAGCCCAAACCCAAGCCGAAGCCCAAACGTGAGTGTGACCGCCTTATATTTTCTGCATCTGGTAGTTATTATTTAAAAACACGATTTTTGGTTACTTAAAACTCTGCCTGTGGCCACTGTCATTATTTCACTTGATGAATGCGTGTCTTGTGTTCGAAATTTTACTAGATTTGGTCATAACTGCTCGTTTAAACTTGAAACTTTTTTGAAAGAATTTCATCATTTTGATTTTTCAATTAACTTTATACCGAGAAATGTTTCATGACACTCAATTTACGATGTGATTACGTGCTAGACTATTTATATTTACGTCTTGCGTATGCAGCATACATCGTAAATACATAAGGAACATAGAAAGTTGAATAAATTACAAACTTAATTTGTTTTTATTTAAATATTCATTTTTTTCGATTGATTTAGCCTCTACTATATGAAATAACATTTAAAGATACTTCGTCATTTGTTTCATGAATTATTATATATTATAATTCATGAGTATACTTGTTTATTTATCTTTAAATAATATTCATATTTAAAGTTATTTACTTCTGTATGGAACTAACTGCAAACATGTACCCAATCCTCATTAATTCTCAAACACTTATCAACAACTCACTCACAAATATTCAACTAATAGTATCAGGGAGTTATAATTATAAAGAGGTCGTTTTGTATTAGGGAAAAGAGTATTATAACAGTTTACGTAAGCTGCATTCCCTGCCACAAAACAATCTCCTATACATCATAACACCCTGATAATATGATAAGCTGCATTTACTCATTACACATCCTAATCAATGTAGAAATATATAAATATTACGTGTGAATTAATTTTAATCAAATATTAATATAATTGCGAACGAATGAATAAAATTTAAAGATACAAAGTTTGCTTTATTTTTTACTAACTTTAATAAAGATCAAGTAACAAAAATTATATTTACGCGTCTACAGAATTGTGTATGTGTTTGTGAGATTTGATCTCGTTTGACATTCTTAAGTGAAATAAAACTGCGCAATGTCAAAGTTTAACTTTTGTTAAATGGTACAGTCGGCATGAAAGTGTTTGATCTTCAAATTATAGGCAATTCAAAAATATTATTTTTTTTAAAAAACGGTGAGCAATGAAGGCGTGTTAAGATACGGTTCAATGGAGAAAAAAAAATTGTTGTATAAAAAAGACACTTATAACGTTATTATATTTCTATTCACTGCAGCTACAAAGCTATCTTTATATTCTTATTATTTGAGAAAAAAAGGTCTCGAGGCTTCGTAATTATTATCCCGAAACGTTTTTTATCATATTTTTAACGAGACTGAAATAAGGGTTGTTATATTCTTAAGAACACATTTGATTATTTTTTATTTTACACTTTTTTTTTACAAGGATTTGTAATAAAACATGTATACAGCCAACTCTTGCAGTTTGTATTTAATTGAAATGTTATTAAATTAGGAAATTTTCGTTTTTAATAAAATATAATATAACTCTGATATTTTTTAATGGAAAATTATAATAATAATAAAGTATTGATCTAAATTTAACTGTTAATAATCTTAGACATTTAAAGATATAAATTGCATGATGACAGCTCTATAGATGACATCAGAAAAAATTAGTTAGTTTAGTGTTCTTTACAGCAAACGACTGGAGATATTTTATTGCAAGTGTTGGTAACATTTTTACCAATTAGTTGGTAAAACGAATTTCTAAGACGCTCATTGGTCATGTTAAACAGAAGATTACTATGGTTTTTTAGGTTCTGTAGGGGAAAATTAAATATTCAAAACGGGAAAAATGACGTATTAAAAAGGACTTTTTTGAATAATAAATAATTTATTAAATTTGATTTACAAAAAAAGTTAACACAATTTAAGTATTTGGTTTCTGTATTTCGATACGAGCTAGTTTGAACTTGTAGTAAGTGTAAAAATTTCATCAAAACAAACCTAGTGTTAAAAATATTTAAGAACTACACTCTTGGGGGAAAATTAATGGCGTGAAACACGGAATGTTTACTGAATTTTTTTTTAATGGTTCTCGAGATTTACAAGTGTGTGCGATGAAACAAACGACTTGTGAAAAACTTAAAATAGAAAACATGTAACAGATTAACAGTTTGTAAATTGATTTAACAGTATACGTATTTTCTTGACATATTTACGTTTAGGGTGTAAAACCAGTAGCTTATGTTTTGACTAAAATTGCATTCAAAGAATTATTTAACAATAGCACCCTGTTTTCTCGACCCATTACATTTAAGTTATGCTAGGTCAGTTACGAATGGTCAGATCAGCGGTGATCAATTTAAGCATTATATATTTTGTAAAGAAAAATTAAAGTTTGCAAAACAATAAATGAGAAAATAATTGAAACAATAAATCGCATTTGATTTATGATTCTATATTCATAACAATCAACAGATATAAATTGAGATATTTGTTGAAACATTTTTTATTTCATTAAACCATTTTTTACAGAATTATGAAGAAAATAGGACTAATTTATTAGTAACTAGATTGAAAATTTTCTTTAACAAAAAGATCACTTTTTATCGTCCTGCATCCAAAAATATATAACTCATATACTTGACTGTTAGCCGCCACTCATTTGCTCGCTCGTAAGACCAAATTTGTCGCTGCTTCTCCTCTGAAGATATTAAACAGATTGACACCAAATTTGGTATATACCATCTATGACTACATAATTTGTGCCTACCACATTTTAAATCCACTAGGCCCTTTAGTTCCGTAATTATGTGGTCCCAAAAAAAAAACACCGACCTTATATACTGATTGTTTAGTATATTATAATAGTTGAAAATAAGCTATTATAACGTAAATTGATTATGAAGTTAAATAGATAAGAAAGCATAAACTATTACAGAATTACAGAGTCAGTTTGACTACCCATAACATTTATAATAATCTGTAAGGTAGAAGAAACAACTGATTTATGACAACATAAAGTATAGAGGTCCATTTATTTTCATACTAAATTATTATAATAAACACATTTTTCTCGCAAACTGAAAAGCTAAAACACATGGCCAACACATGTATAGTAAATTTAATTCAAAACACAGACACACTTGTTTAATATCCACAATATTTTTTATTTGATTTTTTAAGTACTTCTTAGATGAATAAAAACACAAAATATATATATACACTGCAAATAAATGCCATTTTTAACTCAATTTGTAGCCTTAAATAGAATTTCTACTCAAATTAAACTAAACTATTATATATATATATACATTGTAGGTCTTATAACTCAGAAGTCAGTCTTTATTAACAGCTGGCGTGATTTTTTCTAACCTAACCTCACAATATGTTAGAGCTAGCAACTGAAGCAGAAAAAGAACACCATCTGATATATGTGTTCTTTTTTTTTTAAACTGAACTAAACCAAATCAAGCTAATGTACTTTTAAAATGTTTATATTATGAAGTTAGTGGTGTCATTTCAATTTCGAAATTCATATCACGTAATACGTGTGTGTTGTAAGTTGTAAAATGTAAAAAGACATCTGCTTTTTGTGTGCACGCACTTTTGGTTTCGTGTAGGTATATTGGCAGGCCTGTCTCTGTCTGTCATCGGTCGGTTACGATTGGTTGATTTCGGATTACTTAGCGGCCACCTGGTTCAGACGAAAGCTGCACGTCTATAGATGTGTTTCAAATCAAAATAACTTTCGAAGATGACAATCATCTTCAATTTATGTTAAACTCATTTACGAAATACTTATTTATGCCCTGAAATATGTGTATTTAAATAGCACTTAATATATGTAATTTGCAGTAAAGCAAAGTTTTCCTTTTTATTGCCTATTTTGTATAAATTAGAAATGTTTGGGTTTTACAAAATAAATCATAAAGTTTACTGAAATTATAACAGATTTTGAAAGGATGAAAATATGAATTTTAAGCAACTTAAATAATCTTCTAAGTCGTAATTTAGTAGATTTTCAATATTGCGTGTCAATTTCACAATAATAAATATTTTATATAAAAAAACACATTTAGGAAAACAAAAGCTTTAATCGACTATATAAAGTCATTATATCGCGGCTACTATTTTGAATTAATAACGATTGCCACAAAGGGAGCATTACAATCAAATTGTAATTTAATTCGCAATAATCGCATTTAACCGTATCGTTTATTAATTATTTAAATTTCGTAATTTAAGTACATCCCCACCATACAAATTAAAACGCATTTTTATGAATGAGTTCCTTAAGCATTTCAACCAATGAGCATGTAGGAAAACTGAGCTTAATCACATAATATCGCCAACTGTATAATGCAGAAAACACTAGATTTCATATGTTTGTTTCGTCATTAGGATGATGTAACTTTAAATATTTATACATACGGTATATAAGATTTTAAATAATAAAATTAATTTGTATTAATGAAATTATTTAAACTGGGTAGTGAGCAACTATACATATACATTTATAGTAGATTAATGATGGTGGTATGTGACGTGTAAGTGTATCGTCCTGGCACTTGTTCATGAGCTGACAATTGTTTCATGGCGAATTCAAGCATAATACAAACACACAGGCAACTTATCGGTGATTCGAGGGGTGGTTAACTCACATACACTCATCACTCAAACGTGTGTTTTATTGCGGTCGAATATGTGGCCAGAGCATCATGCTTGCCAAACATACTCCCATACGTTTTATAGCATGTGCATCGTTGTTCGTTGTTAGTGCAAGTGTAGTGTGGTGTATGGGTTACGAGATGACAATGTATGTTAATTCGCCATATATTGGCGTGAGCAATTCTAGGCCCGTGACCCCTTTTATAGTTGCGGGACATTTGTCACTCATCTGAACAGAGAGGGTGTATATGATACACCCCACAGCATTCAAAAGTATATACATACATTTACGCACTTGAACCCCATGAGATGAGCGTTTTACAATTAACTGCTGTACATTTTCAAATTGTCGATTTTTTTTTTATTTGAATCAAATTTCGAGGAAAAATTACGAAAAATTAATTGTGTGTTCCTTTTAAATATTAAATATTTTTATTTAAAAATGGCTATAAGATGTATAAATAAATATATTTTTCATCTTATTTGTGTCTTATTAATCATATATTAAGAGCAACTTTGAATGAATTAGTGCTAGATAAACGAAGTCTATTAGGTCTGTTCAGAACAGGAAATAAATTGCAACCTGAGATATTTCAGTAGAAATGCAATAGCTGAGAGTTTGAGTCATTAGGAAATTCGAGGTTTACGCAGAAAGTAATTGGTTTCTTGTAGCGTTTTATCCAAAATTAAGGCCCTTACACACGACATCATTGTTTTATATGTAGAATTTACGAGTTTCACGCAATATTAAATGTATCAACTAATAAAAAAAAAAACCAATTGCCCTAGGGCCCTATCACTCCCACATTATTCGTGGTGAATAAACACCCGTTAAATTATAGCACTTCTACGCTAACCAACTACCATTTATAAATACTAATTATCGTCAGAAAATACTATAATAATTCATTTAAAATATCCCATCATTCATTAGAGATTTTACAATATTAGCTTACTGCTAATTCAATTAACGTCTACTGGTGTTTTATTCCTGATAATTAATTCGAAATTTCGCGTAATTCTAATGCACTTTTCGTGTAAAGTTACGTCACAACTAGTATGCATCCTATTGTCATTTGTGGTACAATATATTTCTGTAGTAAACAGCATATGTCTGTAAATGTATATTACAGTATTGTTTCGGTGAACATTCTGGAGCTGCTGACTTATACAGTTACACATGACCGGTTGAGCGCCAGACAAGTAGCATCATGATCCAGCATACAAATTAGACCACCAGATAGACAAATGTAAAAATAATTGCACATGTCATTTCAAGTGTAGTTATGTAGTATTATGCAAATTATCGTGAATCTTATAACAATATAAAAAATAACAGCAGACAAACCCGCATATGCATAATATAGCTAAAATTACAAGTCCAAACCACTTGGAACATGTTTAAAGTTGCACAACTATAAAAAATATATAATGCGCACATAAATGATTATAATTTATGATATTTATCCGTTTTGATTTAAAATTATTTACTTTACTAACTTTAAAAAACAATCACGTCTAGGAGGAAAATAATTTTATAGCAATTACATGTCGAATCTTTAGTTGAAAAACGAATTCTATCTTTCATTTATGAGCGACTATGTACTTATGTATACAGCGATTGATCATTCATAAATAAATGATATTTTTTTTAATTTAATTAACATGTATTTTTATATTGGATAATTGAAATAATTTTAGCGATAGTTAACAAAAATTCAATGCAGAACGCAATTTATCCATTTGAGGTAAAATGGATAAACTAGTTTAGAAAAAAAATTAGGAAGCAGGTAAATAAAATATAGTAATAAAATAAGATAGACTTTTAAATGACTAGTAGTATATAATAGTAGAGACAGACGCCCAAAAATACGTTTTTCGTCTGAAGATAATAAAAATGATGTGTACCCCCCCAAATTGCAGTAATACCTGTGTTATACGACCATGAAGAGACTGCGCAGTTGGGAGGTACAGATAGGTATGAAGAATGTAAAGATACCTGTGGAGGAGTAAGAGGGTGGAGTGTACAAAGTAAAGCAGCTGCATTATTCGTATAGTAAACATCTGAAACCCCCGCAAAGCGAAGTAAAAGAGAAGAACGGTAAGCGCAAGAGTACGGATGTTGTTGAATTGTAGGTTTGATGGTATGAAGGGCGAGGTGTAAAGGAGCCAGGTGAATCCCAAACTCAGGTAGAAATATGGGTGCGAGGTTGCACGTTTACCATCTTGCCTGATCTATAAATATAACCGAAGTAAATTACACGAAAACCTCCTGGGCCAGTTTCGCGCTAGGTATAGATATTTTTCTAAAGGAATTTTACAGTTGATTTACGCTACAGTTACTCAGAATCGTTTGCCATCATCGAGGATATATACTATTGAAATAAACCTTACTTCGTTTGCTGTTCAGTCTTGCACTCGAAATATTTTAAAAGTCGCTTTTCTGCGATTATTCTCTTAAAAACTGTACAACTAAATAACATATGACTCAATTTGTCATAAATAATAAATTATAAATTAAAAGCGATGTGTTTCAATGATACACTTTAATGATTATTATGGCTGTGTGTGTGTGGGTTTGTGTGCATGTATAAGTTATAGGATCCGATCTCAGGTTCAAGTTTGCTCGACGAGTTTTGATCTAACTTTACATTAAGACCATTTCCAAGGAAATAGTGAACGAGCGAATAAGATATAAAACTTAATTTTCGAACACCTGCACCTAATTAAAATGCATGCTTGCAAATCTGTTTCTAACATGCTCTTTCATTAAACATAAAACATCTGTCACCCATATTCCAGAAAAACATTATGCTCAACAGTTCATTATACCACTAAATATAAAACAACTGTTACATTCGCTTCACTTTAAACAATACGTCTCATTGTACTGTGTTCACATGTTTATATGTAAAGATCTCTATAAAAATTACCCTTGTACTATTTAAAAATAAAACAATTATTATAGTGGAAAATATCAAATTTCTTAGTTACGGAATTATAATTAAACACGTGTCAGAGTTACGTCAAGGATTTCGATTAATTCAATTCGGAACTAAAATCGTGTGTAAGGATTTAAGGTGGTTTTTTAGCAAAAGTATATATCACGATGTGTGCACACTTGGTTGGAATAAGATCTCTCCTCGGGGTCTGCATGACATCCGTTGTCACTTGCATCCTGTTTTTTTTTTGCACTTAAAATATGAGCCATTCCCAAATGATTAGCTAAGTTCGCTCGAGTTGTCTTATTTTATTGAGGCACGCACACATGTTCACGTTATGATTGAGCATCTGCCACCGAAGTTAAATCGTAAAGAAAAACTTCCGATGAAAAAAATACATATTTTTTGAAATACATTCGTAGAATAACTTTTTAAAACCTGGAGATTTTTTTCGCGTATACCATGAAGTTTCAAGCAAACCGTAAATTATTTTGACAAAGTTTTTTTTATAAATTATTCTCAGTATTTTGCTATTAAACTATTTTTAAAAAAAATATACACACGGTTTAAATAATAAAGATCCATAAATATTTGCAGTGTCCTATACTGGACTTTATTATACGTATCTATTTCGATAGAATACAAATATAAGTATTCATATCACAACTTTAAATGTTATAAATAAATTGTTCAATTGTATTCTTTTCATTCATTACAAATAAATAAATATGGTGATTATAGGAATAAAATTAAAAACTAATGAATTTGAATCGAGATTTTCTGGGAAATGGTACACTTTTTGCGAAAACTTTTCAAATAAAAGTTGATAAAAATATTAGTATCTTTAATTTTCAATCTTATCAATTACTCTGTAAGTATCATCATTTACGAGTTATCAGGGAATGACTGAAAAACTGACAAGAGTAGACATTTGGTATTTTCAATTAATCTTAAAATGTTTAAATTCAAAAACTCATATTTATATGTTCAACGGTTTTACACACAAACGTAATTGTGGAAATAGACAATATGAATTCAAGGATATTTAGGAAAGAAAGTAATAATATGAAATATAGAGCAGCATAAGTTTGAAAGGAAAGAGTTTAATGGCGAAAAATTGTCAACATGCGAATCGATGTTAAAGGTTTTCTGTCAACGCTAAAGTAATAAAAAAAACATTAATTGCTTATGCCTCAACTAATCCATCTATAATAGTTAGTGAAACAGCCGAAGTAGATCAATGATCATATTAAGTAACTTAATATATGAATTGTGCACTTTGAAACGTTTAAGCGTTGTTTTTAAATGTGAACTATTCAATAAAAAAACATTAAACAACTGGCTTTGAGTATATAATAAATGCGATATGAAACATGTTGGCAACCACTGAACGAAAACAGTTTCGGTGAATTTAACAAAAGCACGGATGGATGGATAGAAGAAGTGCACGAACAACCAAGACAACATGATGTATAAGAGGGAGGGCAGCTTGAACACTGCACACTAAAAGAACGTGCAACACTAGGATAGGATAGGGCCGACCACTTGCACGAGAACACGATACAACGGAAATAGGACGTACCATATGTATAAGCAGCAACAGGGGTCCTTTGCTTCTGTCTTACTATAATACACATACATACGTCATATATACACACACACACACATGTACGCACGTGTCGGCAAAGAAAACCACCGACTACAAATACAAGTACAATCATAAACAATTATTTTGGTCTTTTCAATGAGTCTTTATTGTGAATAGATATGAATGTCTTCGTCGATATAACAAAAATATGTTTTCTTAATGTCTTAAATCACAATTGAATACATAGTTTTTTAATAATAATCAAACAATAGCGTATTGTTTACAATTTACAAGCTTATTTTCAAGAATTAAACGCCAATGTTGGGGAAGTTTAAAATGTATTTAATTTAAAAGTTAAATTTATTATTTTGAGACTTTACGAACTTAATTCGAAAATGATTCTAATTTCACGACAATAAGAACAGCTTAAGTATTTAATTGTGATAGGGAGATTTCATTCGATTTTTTGAAAATTATGATGAAAAAAAAACAGATGTGACACTAATTTAGGCAATAATCATTTTAGTTATATTCAAGTATTTTATATTAAAAAGAAAAGAACATCGCCTATCCGGAAATTATAGGAAAAAAAGCCATTTTTGAAAACAAACGTAATTTATTAACGAAAAAATAAGAGAATATTAAGTTTTTTTTTAAATTTAAATTGCGGATCGACTACTATGGTCATTATCGCTAATATTAAGTTTATTTGAATGAGTAATCATTATTAATCTTTTTAGGTAATTATTTTATTTCAATATTACTGTATAGAAAATTCCCTTATGTTGAAATAATTTAACGCCTATAATTACCAACGAAGTATATAAAAATATGGCAATTATTCTCAAAGAAGTGAGAAATGACACAGTCGTATTATAAAATTTTGTATATTTTATACAGCGATCACTTAAGCTCTATATATATACTTAATAAGCGCGACGAGTGAAAAAGCGCAATAATCTAATTCGACTTACCCATAAAGTAGTGCTGCACCGGCAATTCCACCTCCACATTGTGCGGTGATAAACATAGCCGCTCGCAATGGTGATATATTTCGAGTGATTGCCATTGCTACCGTTACAGCTGGATTCACATGGGCTCCTAGAAATAAATCCAAAATCAAATTCCATGAAACATTCTCATGAACTACACAAAGGAAAGTCTTGAACTATGGCCAGCTGAGCAAAATAATAACAAGGTGGTATATTTGGATAAAGTTCGTAAATGGTGTAAAAACCAGTTTCGAACAGAAATAAAAATGTTTTATCTACCACAAAAGGTGAGTTGTCGAGAGTGAACACATATTGTGATTGCGGCAAAACAGATCAAGTTAGTTCAATTATTTTGTAATTACTACTCAAAATTATCACCTCTAAAATGTTTCCATTAATCTAAAGTGTATCGCAAATTAGTTTAAAGAACAACACACGATTTATCACAAAAAAAAAACAATTACATTTGCTTATTTTACCGCTGCAGAAAAATAATAACACAATTTCCCTAAGCATATTTAACATAAATTAAATGTATATATGTTAATAACACCTGCGCGCGTTGCTAAGGGTTAAGCAAATCAAACAATGTTGTTAGGTACTAAGCAATAATGTTTTTACCTTTAAATTGAATGATAATTGTTAATTTTTAGGTCGCTAATTATTAACTGATAAATTTAATAAAAAATATCTTATAAATTAATTATCATTTTTGAATAATAATAAAATTATATTTTCCTAAATATGTACATTATAATCTATATACATATATGAAACTCTGGTCGAGAATATATTTAATCGTAATACTATTATGAATCGGGTTGTTTTGCGAATTAAAAATTAAGTAACGTACCAGATATGTGGCCGAAACATTGTGTCATTGTAGTCATGGCAAAACCGGCGGCTAAAGAAGTAGCGACGAGTGCCAAAGATGGTCCAGCACCAACAGCAGCCCCGCACACAATAAAAACATAGAAAAAACTCGCTAAACACTCCGAAATAATACTCCGCCAAAACTCTAATGTTCTAATTTCCACTGTCATCGGTGGTTTTTGATTACCAACGCTACTCATCGGCACACAAGCACTATCACGTCGTAACGTGTCTAACTTTTCGAATAAAGTCACTATGTAGTATTCGATATTTTGAGTATCACTCGGAAGGTTTAAAATTTCTTCGGCCATGGTTGCAAAAATAACACTGTCACACACACAAGAGTTCGTTGTCAAGTTCAAATAGATTACAAGCCCTCTGCGATCATCGGGCACTGAATGAGGAAGTATCACGTGTATCTTCAGTCTTCGCTATCAAGCCGGCCCGCCAAACAAACGTTACCCTCACTCCTCGGTTTGCCGACCAACCAGCAACCGGCATCAACTGCTTTGTACCCCTTCGAATTTACTGCATTAAAACTAGTCTATACATACATATGCCGATCGTGCTTTTGCTTTTTTATTATTTCTAGTGAGAGTTAAATTTGTATCATTAGCCAATGAAAGTAAAAACAATAGAAAGGTATTCTAAATCAAAAGAGAGAAGCTCATCTGAGTTAGAGTCAATAAACAAATTTCCATTTAGTTTCCATATCATTATATGAACCTTTTAGTTATCTAGTGCTGTACTGATATTAGTAATAAAACCGTATAAATGCATTAATTATATTTAATTATTGTCGCTAATTAGCAATGAAGGACAATTCGTTTGTTATTAATCTAAAAAGTTTAAATTTCTACATCCAAATTTTATAAAATTACGTAACTTCATAAAAATTGAGTGTAACAAATTATATGAGACATACTCAATTTTATTTTCTGGACTTATAAATACATTTATTGAAATAATTTTTATTTCACAACTTCAAGCACTGTTTAGTGTTTGAATTTGTGGCTAAACATTTTTTGAATACCTTATCATTTGCCATGAATTACGATGAAAAATCATCGTTTTATTTTCAAACAAAAACTTTATTGTTAGTTATCAACCATCGATGGAATAATAAATAATATAGCATTCTTATTTTAATCACTCATTTACGTTTACAAAAATTACTATTCAAAGAATAATACAAAATAAAACGGCGACTTTCTTACTTTAAACATCGCATTAATTTACTTTGCCGTTGCGTATTTTGCTCCAATTAAATTTGTCATCCACTAACGACAGACCCTCTAAGATACATTTGTCTCTTACAAGTAATATTATAATGAGTAGTATATTACGGAGTATGCGCAATTATTTAAAATAAATTAAAATATATAATCAATCTTAACCAAAACTCAAAAACTGCGAACTCGAACGAGTTCCTATTATTTCATGAAACTAGTTCTTTATCGCAAATACTGGAATTGAATTCCTGTGCAAATCAGACGAGGCTTATGGATCTCATATAGACATTTTATAGAAAATTGAATATTTGTTTCGTGTACTTCGTTCTGGGTTCGATCCCTAGTGACACCCGATACATTTTCTCAATGCCAAATATTTAATTTACAACGTAATATTGCTATCAATACGAATATTTGACTTTGCACTTCATTGTCGCATATTATACTTCGTATTTATATCGCCTCTAGTAGGAAAGTCTACACACGAATCCAGCTGTTTTTCTTTCGTTCGATTAAGCAACATGCTACGCACATACGATAGTTAAGTTGTATTATTTATATGCAAGGAAATATAATGATTCATTAAATATTAGTAATTTTATTTTGATAGTAACTATATTTGCTGTAAGTGCAGTTGTTTCGGAGATTTTATTAAAAACTTTAATTCAAAATTTCATGCATATAGTTTTAACAAATTTAACTGTACAGGGTTCACATACATACAAACACACACAAACATAAAGACATAATTCCAAAAATAAGCAGATTCGATTCAAGAAATGTCAAAAGGTTTATTCTGTAATATATTTTACTTTATATAAGAATGAAAAATACAGAGAGCCTAGCATCCTTTTGAGTAAGCAACGTGCTACGGACGTATGTAAAACAAGTTGTATCAAGTATCAATAAGAGGTGTCACTTGATGAAAATTTCAGACAAAGACAAAGGTATTGTACTCAAACGAGACCTTGCATTCTTGTATCAAGTTGAATTTTATCTCATAGCACTGATCATTGTTGTATAAGTTGACTTTCTTATATATGTACATAGGTGAATTTTGTTATGCCGATTTATATTTTAAAAAGAATTTGTTTATATCATATAACATATTTGTTTTTTTATTGAGCATTTACGTATGTTTTTGTTGATTATTCATAATTGTTTATCAATCATTCATTTTCATACATTATTTATCAATCATTTTATGTGTTTGTTTATTTACATATTTTATCGTTTATTTACTATTTTTAATTGATCGCTTATAAATTTGCATTAGTAATTCATAATTTATGTTTACAATTACATTGAACTTCTGTATATCACACATATTATGAAAATGTATTTTGTAAAGAATTCTAAACTTATTTCCGGCAAATATGAACAAATATTTCTACAGTACTTAACAAATCAAACATTATTTATAAATTAATTCCCAGCGACGCTAAACACAAACATATATGTAGCTTATTCCTGATACATAAAGTAATATATATGTAGATATATTTGCATATTGTTCTCTGAACCACAGACAAGTCTGTGTCGGAGCATAATTCATCTGATATGTAGCATATACATAAATGCATACATATATGTTTGCTGGGTTGCTATGCGACCAACACACGGATTCTAAATTATAATACTTTTGGTTTCTTAGAAATTGAATATGTACTAAAACCAAGATTATTAATGAAAATATTATAAATAATATCAAATATGAATTATCTGGTTTTATAATAGGTATAACTTTATACATATTTGAATAAACGTAATTGTGAAATATACACTCTTCTATACCTTACTAAATTCATGAGAAAAAGAAAGATATTCAGTTTTATATTTTCATTTATTTATAACCGCAAATATTTCCAAATAAAAAATATAATATAAATTCTACAACGCTCTTGATACCTCTGCTGGAGAGTAGCTACAATACATGGTTACCTGTATAGAACGCATATTCAGTTATATGAAAACACCATCGATTCTAAGCAATAAATTCATATTTGCAATTTTGTCACATTTATTCGTGTTTAAATAATATTTTGTGACATATATTTAAATTTCAAAATTATTATTATTTCACATTCTTTCAGATAGTGTATAAACATTATAAGTATTAATAAAAAATAAAAAAAACCTAAATGCTTATCAGATTCAATTTACTAATTTCAATTAGCTTTTGCTAAAAATGTAACAACAAAAATTCGTTTCGGAGCATGTAAACATTCGATCGAATAAAGAAGCATGTTAGGAACGCGCGAATGTTTATTTTCAAACAAATATATAAATGCATATGTTATCGATGTAACAGCAACAATCTTATCACATGTATCAGTTACACAGTTTTTTTTTTTTTCTACGAAATGATAAAGACAGACGTAATAAATCTTCAACACATTTTTTTCTTTTTTATACGAATGTATGTAGTAGGTATATGCATATGCGATAGCATTGTATTCATGCAAACTCGAAATTTTAAAGGAAATACAATGCTTGATCATTCCTCAATTGAATCTGACTATTTCCGGAATGAATATGTGAGCGCGTGTATATGTGTGTGTATTTATGCGCATCTGTATGCATGTGTGTGTATGGAAGTACGTGTATGTGTGTGTGTGAGCATGCGTGTGTGCGTGTATGTGCATATATTTGTGTTTTCATATGTATGTGTGTGTGTGTGTGTGTTTGTGTGTATATGCGTATGTGTGTGAATGTGTGTATATGCGTATGTGTGTGTGTATGTGTGCGTGTGTGTGTATGTATGTGTGTGTGTGTGTGTGTGTGTGTGTGTGTGAGCGCGCGTTTGTTTAAGAGAGAGAGAGAGAGAGAGAGAGAAACCGAAACCATACAGAAAAATAGTTATATTTTAAATTAATGACAATTATATTTAGCACGATTTTTAATTATTCTTAAATAGTTTCGTTATTACTAAATCAATTTTAATAAATATATTTAATTAAAGTGAATTAAATAAATATCAATTAGATGAGTACGTATATAGTAATTGTCATAAACAATTAAAATAATAACTACAGCATAGGTACACAATATGGTTATTTTGTATAACAACCGGATATTTTATATAATTACCAGATATAAACTAAACAATTGACTAAATATACAAAAATGTCAAAAGTCCATTCGCACTTCTACCCTAACTTGCTAAATAGAACCCAACCCCTAATTTATGACACTTAACGTTAAATGAAAGACTCAATAACTAGAATTGTTAATTTATTCAAATATATCGGTAATAATGACATTTTAAAACTTATATGTATACATCACTGTTTTTCATGCAACGTTTCATTTTCTGAGTCGGTGTGTGTGTGTGCATGATTAAAAATCCGCGAACAATAACGTAATTAAATCAATAATATTATACTTATCAAATAACGAATGTTCAGCACATGGAACCACATTTAGAAACACATTTATAACCACTGCTAATTGAATATATTAAATATTTTGGAATATTAAAAGATTTCACGTTACCTGCAAAAAACAGTTAATGTTCGATGTTTTATATTGTTCGTTAAGTTTCTAATTACTATTTATCAAATGCTTGGCTCATTCAAAAGAATTCTATATGTATACTTTTGCAAATTTACAAGTTATTTCCTAAAAATCTAAAGTTAAAAAATGTGACATAGCATGTTATTTCCCTGTCAAGAATTCATATTAAACATTTCTATGAGTAACTCCTTTCAAAGTTACCGTGAAATGAAATGATCTTTTTTTTTGATAAGAATAAATAAATTGTAAATGTTTAGATTTATCTTTAGTTGCATAATTCTTAAAGATTCTCTTTGTATTTAACAGTTAATTTAAAAAGTATTAATACAGCACACTGCTGACTGTAATATACATTATTTAGAAATACTGTCGTAATTTCAGTGCCTTTTGACAAGAATATTCTATATATATATACTATATTTGATATTTTTAATAAACAGTAGCTTGTTTTTTAAGTGTGGGTAATTATTTAATAAAAACAAGGCATGCTGGTAGGGCACACATTACAAATTCTAAGTTAAATTGGTATTACTCATTAGGTGCCAGCCTGCTAGCTAGTATGGGCGTTGTCAAATGAGTTTTAAATTTGCGATATGAAAATCTGTTCATAATCTACTATCATAAGATAACAGTCATATCATTTTCGATAAAACCTTTCGATTAAACGATAAACGTGTGATTTGTGACCAAATATCCTCGAATTTACAGTTATAAACGTAAAAATCACGCAAAATAAATCGTGTTTTTTAAGTTTTGTGTAGTATTCATACTATAAAGCGTGTTCTTTAATCGATGATTAAAACATAAGCGGTGATTATAACCAATCACAAGTCAAGTATTCTGATAGTTTCTAAAGGGAGGAGTGGGCGGTAAGAGAAGGGGTACAGGTGAAGCGGTCAGTCTGACGTCGCAGTGTGCTGCGCACACCTGAATGAGGTGAACACAAGTCAACTACTTTCTTTATTTAAAATGGCGTCTGTATCAAAACAACAGACGCTACGAACATTCTTGTGTATTTTGGTTGTGAGTGGTGTTTGCGGGCAAAATGACCGTCAATATGGTCGCGATGGTGTGTACGTGCCACCGAATTTAAAAGATGATTCGAAAACGTTCACGTACAATAACAGGCGTTACGGGGTGTACGATCAAAATTACAATTACGGCCGAGGTGGTGAGCCGTATGATTCTCGAAGAGTTGGCCCGCCAAATAACCGATACGATCCCAATAAGCGATACGACCCTGTAAGTAATTTCTTTTTGTTCTAAGGTACTAAACTGGTAACCTAGTTTCCTGGTTTTAGTAGTAATACAAATGTTGTTTACTTAACCACTTGTTGATTCATACTGTCATTGCTCATACTTTTCGCAGAATATTTGCTTTATTTTGCATTATCAATGTGATCTATGATAAAAATCCCATTAGCAGTTATCACAAAATATTTCTATTTGATATTATTATAGGCATTTGACCTATGTATTTGTTTGAACTAAATGAGTAACTCTTCTCATAGAAATGTTATAGTTAGTTGAAAATATAAATATATTATATTTTAATTTGACATTTTTTTAAAACAAAGACAGCAACATTAAATCCTATGATTCCTATTTGAATAAAAACTATCTTACAGTGCAATAAAAGGTCATTTAACATAAATAAATGAGACATTAAAATATTATAAATTTAACAAATTTATAATAATAAGTCTAGCAAATCAAAATAAACCCTAAAATTTGAACATATTTATACATATTGATTTTTATTATAACGTTTATTACTGTTTTTTAAAAATATTCTTAACGTTTAAAGTTTGCGAGAAATTCTAACATTTCTAATAATGTAAGGTTGTTCTTATACAATGGTGTACTTGTGCCATCGTTGATGTTTTTACACTCTCGAAATATATTAAAATCGTACTTTTAAATATTATATTAGTTTTAAAATACACCTAGCACCCTGAATGAAATTATGCGTACGATACTGACTTAGTGTACTTATATATTATTGGTCAATTTTGTAAATAAGTGTTTAATTATCGAACATGAGCGTCACTTATGTGTCAAAAAATAATTACAAATATCTCATAAATACAAGTAAAAACTACTCTAATTATTAAATGAATTTGTCTAATTGCCTTACGCCCATCTATGATGTCAGATGTAGGTTTATACCAAACATCTTAAAACGAGCAAAACTTATAATTAAACACTGATCAAATTCGCTATCAAATCAAGTGAATTTTGAAAATATTTTTTCAACTAGATTTAGAATTAGTGCCGTTAATTAAAACAGTAATTTACTTGTTACAAGGTCTTGACAAAGTAATTATTACAATAATTATTAGTTTAATTATGCAAACTCAGCAATGATTACCATGTGTTTATTTCTGTAAATTTGGACCACATATACTCATTGCACGTGCGAATCATTGTATAATTAGATAATCATACTATAATTAGTAATTTACGAAATATTTTGAGACATACTAGGTACTAACTAGTCTGTATCTTCTGTAGATTTTGTATAACAATTTGCGATATAAGCTAAGACAGATTTTTTTGGTGCTACCAATAGAAGGACTGTCACAACTGACCTTTATATGTCATGGGTTGTAGCTGTAAATGTATGCGTTTTCTTTTATTGGTATGCTATATTAGCACAGAAAAATGTAGAATAGTACATGTAATGTAATACATACACTTACGTATGTAGAAATAGCTGATAAGTGAAAACAGATGTTTTTATTTAAAATTGCCTTCATGCATTACTTCTCAATTTTTATCGCCAGAGCTCTGCGTTAGCTTGAATTGCGATTAAGCTCTAGACACACACAATTGTGTATTCTTCTCAAGGTTATAGACCCTATAGCGCTTATATAGCTCTACAAAATAAAACCTTATGCAAAAATACCAAACATATCCCCAGTAGCACAGTAATATTATACCAATATTGGCTAAATATGGTTAAGGTTAACATAGTACAATATTGGCGGTGTATATCAGACTCAAAGACGCGCTGTGTTTAGGTATCCATATTTTTGTACTCGTTTCTATGTTCCGCACGTATATTAGGAAGTTAAGTATTTGGCGATAAATGTAAAGAACTGCTTCAGTTAAAAAAAAGGTTTCCTTAACATTTAGTTAAATTTGTGCTAGCTTCAAATAATACACCACTGGTCTCTGCAATACATTGTAGAAGTAATCGTTTGCGCTATATCAAAACATTGTTATAGCGCATGCGCTTGACATGACGTATTGAGTCAAGATACAATATATATCCAATATTTATTTTATATTGGCTTGCTATTTGGTGCTACTAGGGATTAGAATAGTTTCTGTAGTATATTTATAAGAGTGGTCGAATAAATGACTAAGATGGAATGACACGTGTATTACAGGATGAACGAGATCAACCCGAATTGCCTGGTATTCTGGGCGCATGGCGACCTGATATACAAGGGAAGCTAAGATCGGACAGCTTGTCTCTGAAACGAGACGTTATTGTGAACACTAATTATGGACAAGTGCAAGGGTTTTATGTTCATCTTTACGATAATCCTAATCCGGATTCACTGTACAGACCGGGCAGTCGTCCAATTGATCAAATTGAAAAGACGGCAGCTGTATTCTTGGGCATTCCATACGCTATGCCTCCAACTAACGAAGGCAGATTCAAGGTACATATCAAGAAATCATTTTTTATTTCAAATATATGCTCAAACTTCAAAATTAGACATAAGCTAATAAATAATTTTTACGTAACATTCAGTCTAGTCAAAACATAATTAAGCAATTTATCAAAGCATTATTAAATATAAACTTCATTTGTTTCATCAGTGGGAAATATTTGATTTTGTTATTTTGCGATTGTTACGAAATTGTAATTGCAAATATAATAAATGATGCGGTTTAAAAGGGAACCAATGCGATAAAACTAAATTAAATTACTATTGAATTATAATTTTTAAAAATATTTGTGTTATATATGCAATTTCAATACTTATGATGATATGCAACAAACAATACAGATACAAAATTGTCATTCATTGGTTTAAATTATGTTAAAAAGTGTTTTATTTTGATGTAGCCTCCACGTCCAATTAAAGCTTGGCAGCTGATGCAAGCCGTCGATTTTGGACCAGCATGTCCTCAACCAGTGGAATATATTGGATTCACCAAAGGGATCAGGACAATGCATGAAGATTGTTTGTATTTAAACATATATACTCCATCAGTGGAAGGAGTTTCCCAGAAATTCCCGGTTATGTTTTACATACATGGTGGGGAATTTTCTAGAGGCGCTTCCAACACTTTTCCAGGACATATAATGGCTTCATTTTATAACGTTGTCGTTGTTACAATCAACTACCGACTTGGAGCTTTAGGTATATAATATAACTTAGCTAAGTCCTATTTCCTTCTTCAGATAAGTTACAAATAGCTATATGACAGATAAGCATTGAATCATGTAGTGGATTATTTGAAGGTCGAAATTCTGACTCTTAGGCTCGGTATTTTCAACTTTGAATAAAGTCCCGGATAAACTATCTACAAGATAAATTATTTGTAATCATTTCCTATGCTTATTCTGCAAATTGACTATTTGGAAGAGCCTAATAATTGTAATGTATATGATTTTAGGCTTTTTAAGCACTGGCGATTTAAACTCTCCCGGAAACTATGGAATATTAGATCAAGCAATGGCGTTGCGTTGGGTTTATGATAACATCGAATCATTTAATGGTGATCGAAACTCGATCACATTATTTGGCCCTGGAGCCGGTGGCGCTTCAGCTGGATTACTGATGGTTGCCCCACAAACTCGTCACATTGTTACCAAAGTTATTGCACAGGTACATCATATTCCAACTCCAATAATCCAAAAATAATATTTATTTACTTTGTATCTATTTAGTTTTCCTTTACTATTTTGTATATTTGTTTGTACATGTATTAATATTTTTGTATAGAGTGGGTCTGGTGTTGCTGATTGGGCTTTTATTGGCGATAAATTCCGCGCCCAAAATACGAGTCGCGTTTTTGGTCAATTGATTGGATGCAGTATTGAATCGTCCTGGAAGTTGGTGAATTGTTTGAAACAAGGTCGTAGCGCGTATGAATTGGGAAACGCAGAATTCCCGCCAGATGTGGGTATATACCCTTGGGGTCCTGTTATTGATATGAACGTCACACTGCCGTACTACGAAGGTTGGCAAGAGAAGGACTGGCACTTTTTGTATGAGACTCCTGAAGATATGATCAAGAAACGTATGTTCAATAGTGGCCTAAGATACATGAGTGGCGTAACGATGCAAGAAGCTTCTTCTTTTCTTTGTAAGTATTTAGTCAAAGTTGCATTCAAATGTTTATATGTTGATTTTTATAGAAATGTTTACATTTAAAACCCTAAACAGGTTTTATTATCAATAAGCATGATTTCATTTAACTTCAAAATACATTTTATAATAAAATTGTAACTATTAAACATATTGCCTCTAATTTATAATTTTGTATTCATTACAATTTAGAGATGCGAGTGGTAAAACTTTTATAGGAAAATAGCAAATATCATTCATGCATTTTATTTTTTCTTGTTTTTTGGTCTAATATCTATCTGATAGATAAGCATAGGAATTTATATGCAAACAAATAAACTATCTGTTAGATAGATTATTCGTGTCATTATTCAGAGGTGGATGCTTCTTAGTTTATTTTATTGATTAATCTTGACAGACCTTTTTACACTGTATAGACTTCACATTGAGTTTATAATTTTTTTTTTACAGTCAACAACCAAAGTCTAAAACCACATTTTGAGATAGACACAGCGTTCTTTGAACAAAAAGTCAAAGAAATGGTGTTTAGATACAATTACACTTTGAATCCGGAGGGAATATATGAAGCAATCAAATACATGTACACCTATTGGCCGGACCCAAGGAATAAAACGCATATTAGAGAACAATATATAAATGTAAGCTTTTTCAAATACTATAGGCAAAAAAAGTAAGCACGTGACAAAAGACGCGGGGATCGAATTCGTTCGCATTCAACGCTGCGAGACATGTTAACCTTATGGCTAGAATCGGCGGCTCATTTATTTTGAGACATTACACTTGAATTTGTCGATGAATCAATGAAAAAAATGAATGTGTTAGGGGCAATAGAATAACCTTTATGCTATAGTGTTTATGAAATTACGAACATCTTTAATAAAGCTATATTTTCAAATTGAAAATGCATTTTATGTTAAATGCGCCTCTGCACATGCGCGACCATGCGCAATATGCTGCGTTTGTTTGGCTTCGTTGTAGAAAATGTAAAAATCCAAACCTACGCAGCATATTGAGCATGGTCGCGCATGTGCAGAGGCGCATTTAACATAAAATGCATTTTCAATTTGAAAATATAGCTTTATTAAAGATGTTCGCAATTGCATAGCACTATAACATAAAGGTTATTCTATTGCCCCTAACACATTCATTTTTTTCATTGAATCTTCGACAAATGCAAGTGTAATGTCTCAAAATAAATGAGCCGCCGATTCTGGCCATAAGGTTAACATGTCTCTCAGCGTTGAAAGCGAACGAATTCGATCTCCGCGTCTTTCGTCACGTGCTTACTTTTTTTGCCTATTACAATATTTAACAGAACTATTATAATATAAAATTACGATTGAAGATGTGTAAACATCAGTGTTTGCATAGATGCCACTGAAAATACTTACGCATGTATACATTTTGTCTGTTTTGGAAATTGGCACTCAGCGGTGCATATATAATTGTTGTTTCTATTTAGATGATGTCTGATTTCTTATACGTTGCACCCCATGACAAAATGGCGAAACTATTACTCCAACAAGAAGTACCTGTGTATCTATACGTGTTAAACACATCTGTGGAAGCTCTCCGATTACCACAATGGCGCAATGTACCCCACGACATGGAATACTACTTCTTATCTGGTGCGCCATTTATGGACACTGAATTTTTCCCATCCAAGTTGCGTTTCGAACGTCAAATGTGGACAGACAACGACCGCAATATGAGTCATTTCTTTATGAAAGCGTTCACAGACTTCGCTCGCCATGGGTATGACAATAAAACAAATTTAATTAACTTTTATTTTCCAAACTATATAAATTGCAGCAATCCATCACATACTGAAATCTTGGGTTTACATTTCGAATCAGCTCGTTTAGGATACTTAAAATATCTGAACTTGAATACAACTTATAATTCTTCGATTATGTGGAACTATCGACAAACTGAATCTGCGTTTTGGAGCCAATATCTTCCGACTGTTATCGGACATCTAGTGCCTACGTATCCACCAGTGACAGAAGTATGTCTTTCTTAAATATTCCCTATTGTTTTGACCTAACTGATTGTTTTTTGCTGTTTAGTATTGGTGGGAACCGAAGGAACCGTTGCAGATCGCGTTTTGGAGCATGTCTGCAATGTGCTTGTTGCTGATCGTCTTGGTGGTCGTTTGCTGTATGTTATGGAGGAACGCAAAGAGGTAAGGCAAGGTAATTCGGTACCCAGAATTGTTTTAATGAATTGCTGGGGGGAATTGCACGGTGCTACTACTAATTTTAAATATAAGCTTCGATATTATTATAACATTTACAGGATACTTTGCTAATAATATCAAATTTAAAATAAAATTTAATCTAAAATTGGAATATAATAATAAATCGATCAAGAAAGATATTTGATTAGAATGTTTATATTAGTAAACTAATGCTGGCAATATCTTTACCCCCCTTGGTTATATTGCAAAGTATCCTCGTGAGATATCTCTTCTATTATCACGACACTAATAATTACTTATGAATAACTTCTATTAACACTGTAAATATGTCTTTTGCTTTGTACAAGCAGAACAGCTAGCTTTAGGAAATTACGAATGAAGAAGTAAGTCTCATCAATTGTTTCCTAAAAAGTATTGCGTAAGAGCTGGGCTATAATTAGGTTTTAATGTAATTAATTTTAAAAGTTACACCACTATAGTAATTGATTTAGTTTCATTTATTAATCATTTAAATTAGAGTAGACATATCTTTTTGGCGCAGATTTTAATTTTTTTTTGTAAATTATGATTCTATTAGTTGTGCTCGTAAATTAAATTTTAGTGCCTTGAGCAAAAAATGTTACGACGAAAGCCACTCGACTCAACAGAATAACGTGTTTATATAACCAGTAACACGAATAGGCAAAAAAGTAAGCACGTGACAAAAGACGCGGGGATCGACTTCGTTCGCATTCAACGCTGAGAGACATGTTAACCTTATGGCCAGAATCGGCGGCTCATTTATTTTGAGACATTACACTTGCTTTTGTCGAAGATTCAATGAAAAAAATGAATGTGTTAGGGGCAATAGAATAACCTTTATGTTATAGTGTTATGCAATTGCGAACATCTTTAATAAAGCTATATTTTCAAATTGAAAATGCATTTTATGTTAAATGCGCCTCTGCACATGCGCGACCATGCTCAATATGCTGCGTTTGTTTGGATTTTTACATTTTCTACAACGAAGCCAAACAAGCGCAGCATATTGCGCATGGTCGCGCATGTGCAGAGGCGCATTTAACATAAAATGCATTTTCAATTTGAAAATCTAGCTTTATTAAAGATGTTCGTAATTTCATAAACACTATAGCATAAAGGTTATTCTATTGCCCCTAACACATTCATTTTTTTCATTGATTCATCGACAAATGCAAGTGTAATGTCTCAAAATAAATGAGCCGCCGATTCTGGCCATAAGGTTAACATGTCTCTCAGCGTTGAATGCGAACGAATTCGATCCCCGCGTCTTTTGTCACGTGCTTACTTTTTTTGCCTATTGAGTTGTGACAGCGAGAGAGATGCAATGCTTCCCCGTCTCCAAATTCAAAACCGGGGTATAGCAATATGAGATATTAGCATTGTGTAAATGGCCGAAAAATGAAGTAATTGTGGTATGAGCTGAATTTCAGAGGTATAGCGGAAGAATTTTGCAAAACGTTGCATTGCCATCACACATGCCAAGGATGTATTTATGATATTGAATTACTTTTGGTTTTGTTAAGGGTCGAAATAAAAAATTTATTTACAAATGAAAATTAAAATATTTTACACTTCAGTTCAAACTAGCTGCTGTGAGCGCTGGTGGTGGTAATATCTCTAAGCTCAACCTGTCAAATCTTAGAGATATTATAATTTTTACTCAACGTAATGGACCGATAGCAACAAGGGATATTGTTTAATATTAAATCAAACAATACGGGAGAAGAACAAAACAAAATTAATGATTAAGAGATAAATTTTGAAACATATTCAAATTACAGAAAGTGACACATTGAGCTTCGAGATATAACCACCACATGCGCTCGCGGTAGAACACAAGTAAAAAATATTTGAATTTTCATTTGTAAATAACTTTTTATTTCGACGCTTAACAAAACCAAAAGTAATTCTATATCATAAACACATTCTTGGCATGTGTGATGGCAATGCAATGTTTTGCAAAATTCTTCCGCTTTACCCTCTAAATTCTGCTCGTACCACAATTACTTCACTTTTCGGCCATTTACGCAATGCTAATATCTCATATTGCTATACCCCGGTTTTGACAAAGTGGAAGGGGAAGCTAAAATGTACTCTTTTCAATTTCGCATCTCAATTGGTATCCTATGAACCAGTGGTTCCCAATTTTTGTGTGTTTATAGATGAACGTTAGCAATCATATTCTAAATGATAATTTATAATTAATATCGCCCATAAGATACTAATAATTTAGAGCATATTGAGTTATATTGTGACGTCACATACTATACTTAAGCTCAACATTTTGAACTGTGACTAAGATTTAATATGAAAGCTTATACAAAACTGTGTCCCAGACAATCGGATAGGTACTACAGCGGCGACATATTCATGGTACACGACACCGGCGATGCGGACGGCGGAATCGAGAACAGCCATACGACACGCCACAGCCGCGACAATGTTTTCGAGTACCGCGATACCCCCATCAGCCAGAAGCCACCCTCGTCCGCAGCGACAAAACCCTACACATCAAGCAGCACCAAAACCGGTGGCAGCACAGCATCTCTGCGCTCCAATAGCGCTCTTTCGCTCAAAGAAACACACTCGTTCACACCGAGCGGCACAACGCCGAGCGAACAGCGCAAAGGCACACCGCTAATGGCAAGTAAGAAATCGTCGCACAGTAAAACACACCTAATACAAGGTGTACCACAAACTGATGTTTGATATTTGATACTGTTCTTGTTGATATAAAGTGTTATATATGTTTTATCTAGTTGATTTGTTGAAATTATTGTTTAAACACACTTCGATTCAGAGGAATCCCTGCCATGAATATGTAATAAATATATATCTAGATTCTAGGTATTCGTAAAATATTTTATGTAATATAATAGAAATTTGGTTATCCGGATTTAACGGAGATGTATATGGGTAATTGGGGTAACGAGAAATCAGGGTAATCGAACAAAGCATTTGTATACACACTTTAATCATTAAAGTTTAATGTCTCATATTTATTAAGAAATAGTTTTTTTTTGTTTGAAAGTTGCTATTTTTCTCAATTGCATACATTCGTTATACATATTATTTATAATCTGGGATTCAGATATTCGAAACTCTGTTTAATTTGTATCCAGATAATCGATTTTCTACTATACTATATTTAATATGTAACAAAAACATTTTAAATATTTATTCTGGAACAATTGTTGTGAAATATGGTATCGATTCCTCTAAAAAATTGCTCTTAAATCAATTTACTTGTATTATTATACAAGACACTTATTGTCAAACGCACTTCAGTGACTTTGTACAGAATATGCAATTTCTACTAGGTATATAGACCAAAATGATGATGTCACACTGTTGTGCATACCATTACAAAAATATATATATTTTTCGTAGTGACATTACACTTTATGGTCTATTTTTATGCACAAATTGAATGACAACTTACATTAATAGTTTAGTGTATATCGAACAAATATGTTCTCATTTAGTTATTATTCATTATTAATTATCAGTATTTCTTAACATTTTTTCTAATATAGCTTAATATTTTCAACACTGCCATATTTGTATTTGGTTAATATGGCTTTTTTTACTAAATGACAAAAATGTAAACTAATCTTACTTGCCGTTAACGAGTATTGCAGTTTTGCGTTAGAATGTTGTTATCTGTTAAAACTAACATATTTATAGAAATATTGTTTAAAATATATATATTGCTTTACTTAATTAAAAGCAATTTTGATACGAAATTTGATATAACATTTTTAACTGCCAATATGTGGGCTGTAGTATTAATTCATAATCGCAATTTTCATTTCAATTATGTGAGGTTCAACGTACTTGAAACTGTACCTCTACTGGGTAAGTTAACATTCTCACTTTTGAATTTTAATAAAATATAAAAAGAGGTTGTAGTTTCAAGCTACAAAAATTATGATCTCAAAAATGTCGCACTGAACATTTCTCTTATAGAATCGTTTGTTTTTAGTAAACATGAAGAATTATCTAATCAACATGTTTGAAATTGTAAAATTAAAAAAAAAGAGCTCAATTCTAGCAATAGAAAAATTACAGTTTTATAACTTTTGAGTAAAATTTGCCCTTTGATAATTTCGTCAATTATTTTGTTTCATTTGTCGAATACATTATTAAATATAATATTTCTAATTATTTTTTATTAATTATTCAAAAATTTACTTGAATTTAAGTTTTACTTTGCTGCCCTTAAGAATAATTTAAAGCATAATTACTAATTCGGTTTAGCAATTGTTAAATATATTGATTGGATTCTTCATGTAATCATTGTTTCATTTCATTCGCATTCATTTTGCAATGCCATACATACGTGTTCTTATTTCATATATAAAAATGATTAAACGATTATATTATAATTCAATAATCAAATGAAGTGTACACACACATAACATGCAATTTATCGAAATGTGATATAATTGCGTTGTTATCTTCATTTAAGATCAAACATATTCATTCGAGTGCATTATTATATAGGGTAATCACAACGTCCGTCCATAATATTTACCAATAATTACTTAAGGAATAGCTTTATAAAAACCATAAAATGGTTGAGAAAGAGTATTTTTTAAATTGTACTGATTTTTTTATGTATTTTGATTTCTTCAGTTCTCTTCGTTATATTTTGCAAATATATGATCAAAGCTGGTATGCAAATATTTACAAATTAATATAAGTTTTGTATAAATAATTTTAACAATAAAAATATAAGTGACCTTATTAATTCCAAGTTTGGTCATTTTTACCCCACAACTATTTTCCTTGGTTCATAGGTTTTATTACAAACATCATTGAAAAAAAGCTAACGTGTCTGTCACAGGACTTTCTTATACGCATTTTAATTAGTTCGTTAGAATTAAAAAAAAACTCATGCACTGATATCTTAAATAAATTTTTAAGAAATTTTAAATTTTGATAAACAACAAAAATATCGTTCGCTGAATATATCCGCAATTGTATACAAATGAAAACAAACAGCAAAATTACACGACCCATTCAATATAAGATCATATTTCTTATCGAAATTGTTGAACATGTATGATTTTAGTTAGTCGTGTAATAGCGTATGACATTTTTATAGTAGCCACCTTTAGTGCAGAGGTAGCACTACAATATTAAACGCTGCATTACGTTATTCGTCAGTGTATACTTGTCTGTGGATCAGCGCCAGACAAGCCGTGGCGAGTAGATCAACTACTGCCGGAGGACAATTATATAGACAAAACCTCCGCTCGTAGACGTGAGAAGTATTGAATCTAATATTGAAAATAACTTAATTTATGTTGTAACCGGTACCTTTTCTGAAAATACTTTTCAAATAAAAGATATGCGAAATTTTAATATCTTTATTTTCATTCATAAAATTTTCTGTAAAAGTAAAAATAGCAGTTATCTGCTACCCTATTTGATGGGAGTAGGCATGCTAATCTTTATATAATTAGTTTTCTACCACCCAGTTCGTAGTGCAACGAATGACGCAAGCCACTTGCATTAATTAAGGGGTTAAGTCACTCGAGAGCTAGAAACAAAAGGGCTTTATTCAGATTTTTTTTTTTTTGGCGAATATATACTTGTTGTATTAAAATCATTTACAGGTTTTTATTAAACATGTATTAGACTACATTATCAATTTTTTCCATTACATAATTTATCAAATTGGGGGCGCCAGTGTCGTCCAACTAAACTGGGACAAATCAGTTTTTAAATATTTTTCTTTAATTCTCGAATTACGTAGCCGAATTTTAAAATATTGATTTTTGTAGAAATGACGCGCGACTTAAATAAAGGGTACGATTTTTAGCTAAAAATTGCATATGAATTTGTTAATAAAAAAATAAATAAATAAATATAAAAAATATGGATATATGTAACGAATTCTCAAAATCATTCATCATATTGGAGGGAACAAAAATTGTACTTTGAGATAATAAAGCCTAAACTTTTTTCGATATTGTGTCAACGCATGTTCCACCGTAGAACTACACATCTTGCATTGTATAATTGTAATTAAACTAACAAGTAATTTGTTGGTAATAAGAATAACAAAACAACTCTTGTAACAAATATTGATTAAATATTGTTTAATTAAATATCATATATCTAGTTCCCATCCAGGTTTTTGAACAACGTGAGCTAGCCATTTTAATCAGCAGTTCATTTAAATCTATGTTTTTATTCATTTGTGGGGGCCACCAAAATTTCATTGGCAGCCCTGCAAAAATTGGAAGACCTAGTAGCACATTGCTACCAGGCACTAGCCCATATCAATCGTATTTTACGTATATCATATAGTTATTTCATTGCCCCTCTCATCATATTTAGTAAGCTCAATAAAAGGGAGAAGTAACTAGTATGTCCAGAGTCATCTATATGTAACCAATAATGTTTATAAAAAAGGCATAGCCACCTTTAGTGCGGAGGTAGCACTACAATATAAAACGCTGCATTACGTTATTCGTCAGTGTATACTTGTCTGTGGATCAGCGCCAGACAAGCCGTGGCGAGTAGATCAACTACTGCCGGAGGACAATTATATAGACAAAACCTCCGCTCGTAGACGTGAGAAGTATTGAATCTAATATTGAAAATAACTTAATTTTTGTTGTAACCGGTACCTTTTCTGAAAATACTTTTCAAATAAAAGATATGCGAAATTTTAATATCTTTATTTTCATTCATCATATTCCCGTTCTGGCACTCGTAGTGAACGAACGTACAGTTACTGAGCTCCTAAACGATTAGATCACTTCAAATTATAACTAACTAGTTATAATTATATATTATATCATCATACTATTAAAGCTAAATACAACTAAAATAAACACCTGGCCACAAATACAATTACAAAACACGGAGGCAACTGGCCAACGTGTTTTTAACAACAAATAATATGAGTGCAACTCAAGAAATACAAAAGGGCCAATGGTAAGTTACTAACAGAACTAGAATAAAAAGAAAAAATGATACTGACACAAACAATATACGAATGGTAAAACCTAAAATCATTTCACAACCAAATGCCGGTACCTTCCCAGTACCGACACAAAATAAATTCCAATCCTTAAGTGACATATCCGATATATCTGAAAGTGAACATCAAGAAACACCCACACCGAAAACTCCAAAACCACCACCAATATTTGTCGCAGATGTACAAGACATTAACCCACTAATAATATTACTAGATGAAGAAGCAAAAACAAACTACTTCTTAAAAACAATAGCCAATAAACAAGTCAAAATCCAACCAACTAACATCGAAAGTTACAGGAAAATAATAAATAGTTTTACAAAAGATAATATATTTTATCATACCTATCAAATAAAACAAAACCGATCAAATCGAGTATACGTTAAAAATCTACATCATTCAACAAACATAAATGATCTAAAATTGGAAGTAGAAGATAAAGGACACAAAGTAATTAATATATTTAACTTAAAGCACAGAACAGAGAAATATCCTCTACCTATCTTCATAATAGAAATTGAACAAAATATCAACAATAAAACAATATATGATATACAATATCTACAATATACAAAAGTAACTATTGAACCACCCAGACCAAGAAAAGAAATCCCTCAATGTGCCAGGTGCCAAAGATATGGCCACACTAAAACCTATTGCGCAAGGAAAGAACGCTGTATAAAATGTAGTGAAAACCACGCAACTAAAAATTGCTCTAAAAACGAAAACACCCCGGTTAAGCGTGTGTTATGTAATGGAAATCATCCGGCAAATTATAAAGGATGCACGATCTACAAAGAAATATATAAGAGCAAATATCCACTACTGAGACAAAGAACAACGGCAGAAGAAACTAAAATTAATAATATACAGCAAGTCAATCCAAACACTACATACGCACAAAAAGCCAATACAATCGACCCAAATAATTTACCGCAACCACAGATAAAACCAAGCAACAAATCATCACAAAATAAACTATAACAGATGATGATTCAACTAATGGGAAGGATGGATACCATCTTAAACCTGCTCACAGCGCTAGTTTCATAACTTTCATAATGCTACAAAATCTAACCATAGCATTATGGAATGCCAATGGCTTGGCTCAACGAAGCCAAGAGTTAAAATTATTCTTAATAAAACACAATATCGACATTATGCTCATCTCTGAAACCCATTTCACAAACCAAACCTACTTAAAAATACCACGATATACTATATATGATATACAACACCCTGATGGCACAGCCCATGGAGGTACGGCAATAATCATAAAAAATTCTTTAAAACACCACATACTACCAGAATACATGATGGATCATCTCCAAGCAACTACTATATTAATAGAAGAATCGACGGGACCTATTACTCTGTCGACAATATATTGCCCCCCAAAACATAATATCAAAAAGGAAGACTTTGAACAGTTCCTAAATACTCTCGGTAATAAGTACATTATAGGCGGAGATTATAATGCGAAACATACGATATGGGGCTCCTGGTTAATTACCACACGCGGAAGAGAATTATTAAAAGCAATACAAAGTAACAACCTGGCATATCACTCGACCGGCAAACCAACTTACTGGCCTACAGACACCAATATAATACCAGACCTCATAGACTTCTATATAACGAAAAATATACCGCAAAATAAACTACATTTAACAGAAAACCTAGACTTATCATCAGATCATACACCAATAATATTAACGATGGGATCAAACATAATTAGAAAAACGAAACCACCAACCTTGCACAATAAGCACACTGACTGGGACTACTTCAGAGATCAATTAGAAGAGAAAATAAACCTAAATATACGCCTGAAACAAAACAAAGACATAGACGACGGAATTCAGCACCTCACTCAATCCATTCAACAAGCAGCTTGGGAAGCAACTCCTGTTGTGCCCGAGAAAGAAAATGAAATATCGATCCCAAACATCATCATCAGGCAATTAGGGAAAAGCGCCGCATACGTAGACTATGGCAACAAAATCGTAACCCACACGACAAAAACACCCTCAACCGAATGGAAAGAGAAATTAAAAAGATGCTTTATGAATGGAGAAACAATACCACCCAAGAATACCTAAGCAACCTAACCCATACGCAAGCTACAGATTATTCCCTGTGGAAGGCAACTAAATACCTTAAAACACAAAGAATACCACCAATTAGGAAACTAGACAATAGTTGGGCAAGAAGTGACCAAGAAAAATGCGAAAGTATAGCTGAACTCTTATCCCAAGTATTCAGTCCTTTACCAATAAATAATAACACACCAGAAGAAGAGGAAATTAAACAATTTTTAGAAGTAGCGAATCAAATGTCATTACCAATAGAAAAGACAAATAAATATGAAATAGGACATCTAATCAAAACAATGCACCCAAAGAAAGCTCCCGGTTACGATCTCATCACTGGAAGAATATTAAAAGAACTACCAGAAAAAGCTGTAAAGCTTATTACCTTTATTTTCAACGCTATAATAAGATTAAATTATTACCCCACACAATGGAAAATAGCCCAAATAATCCCAATACAGAAACCAGGAAAGCCTGCTGAGGAACTGACTTCATATCGACCAATCAGTCTCCTACCTATTCTGTCAAAACCGTTTGAAAAAATCCTGCTTCAAAGATTAAGACCAATACTATTAAAAGAAAATCTCATACCCGATTATCAATATGGATTCAGAGAACGACACTCTACTATCGAACAAATTCATCAAATTTTTAACAAAATTAGAAGCGACCAAGAAGAGAAAAGGTACTGTTCAGCCGCCTTCTTAGATGTAGCCCAAGCCTTTGATAAGGTTTGGCATGAAGGACTTCTCTACAAAATTAAAAAACAACTGCCAAGTACGTACTACCAGTTATTAAAATCGTATCTTAGCGAAAGATATTTTATAGTGAAGATCCAAAACGAACACTCCGACCTAACTCCCATCCAGTCCGGGGTACCGCAAGGAAGCGTCCTTGGCCCGGTACTGTATCTCCTATATACCGCAGATTTACCCATATCAGCTCTTGCCACAACCGCTACATTCGCCGACGATACAGCACTATTAGTATCCCATGAAGACCCACAAATGGCCTCCCAAATACTACAAGTGTATCTCCATGTAATATAAAAATGGCTGAATACATGGAAAATAAAAGCAAACGCAACAAAATCAGCGCACATTACCTTCACAAATAGAAGAAATACATGCCCGACAGTACAATTATACAATCAACCATTACCACAAGTAAACGAAGTTAGATACCTGGGACTACATATGGATAGAAGGCTAACATGGGCCAAACATATAAAAACTAAAAGAAAACAACTTAATATAAAAGCTAAACAAATGTACTGGATGTTAGGTAAAAAATCTAAATTATCCACTGAAAATAAACTCTTATTATACAAGACCATGTTAAAACCTATATGGACATACGGTATCCAACTTTGGGGTACCGCAAGTAACTCTAATATAGAGATTATATAAAGATTCGAAGCAAAGACACTAAGAACTATACTAAACGCACCATGGTAGGTTAGAAATAACACCATATATAATGATCTGAAAATGGAAAATGTGAAACAAGAAATAAAAAATTTCAGTAAAAAGTACAAGCAACGCCTAGAGAAACATCCCAACCACACCGCAATGAACTTACTGGACAACACCTGGAAACAAGAAGATTAACACGCCACACCGCATTGGACCTACCATACAGATTTACATGATGGAATGTACATACATACCATGTACCCATGTAGGTATATACTTATACAAGAAGGTAGTGTCACTGGACACCGCCTTCGCAATGCTCTGTTTTATATATATTCGAACATTTACTTATTGTTATATTGTAACAGATTGTAAATAAAATGCCACCAATAAAAAAAAAAAAAAATCATTCATAAAATTTTCTGTAAAAGTAAAAATAGCAGTTATCTGCCACCCTATTTGATGGGAGTAGGCATGCTAATCTTTATATAATTAGTTTTCTACCACCCAGTTCGTAGTGCAACGAATGACGCAAGCCACTTGCATTAATTAAGGGGTTAAGTCACTCGAGAGCTAGAAACAAAAGGGCTTTATTCAGATTTTTTTTTGGCGAATATATACTTGTTGTATTAAAATCATTTACAGGTTTTTATTAAACATGTATTGGACTACATTATCAATTTTTTCCATTACATAATTTATCAAATTTGGGGCGCCAGTGTCGTCCAACTAAACTGGGATAAATCAGTTTTAAAATATTTTTCTTTAATTCTCGAATTACGTAGCCGAATTTTAAAATATTGATTTTTGTAGAAATGACGCGCGACTTAAATAAAGGGTACGATTTTTAGCTAAAAATTGCATATGAATTTGTTAATAAAAAATTAAATAAATAAATATAAAAAATATGGATATATGTAACGAATTCTCAAAATCATTCATCATATTGGAGGGAACAAAAATTGTACTTTGAGATAATAAAGCCTAAATTTTTTTCGCTATTGTGTCAACGCATGTTCCACCGTAGAACTACACATCTTGCATTGTATAATTGTAATTAAACTAACAAGTAATTTGTTGGTAATAAGAATAACAAAACAACTCTTGTAACAAATATTGATTAAATATTGTTTAATTAAATATCATTTATCTAGTTCCCATTCCGGTTTATGAACAACGTGAGCTACCCATTTTAATCAGCAGTTCATTTAAATCTATGTTTTTATTGATTTGTGGGGGCCACCAAAATTTCATTGGCAGCCCTGCAAAAATTGGAAGACCTAGTAGCACATTGCTACCAGGCACTAGCCCAAAACTATCGTATTTACGATTATCTTATAGTTATTTCATTGCCCCTCTCATCATATTTAGTAAGCTCAATAAAAGGGAGAAGTAACTAGTATGTCCAGAGTCATCTATATGTAACCAATAATGTTTATAAAAAAGGCGGGAAACAGATGACATGGTTTGAATTTTACAAATGCATTAGTATTTTCAGGGTAAAAAGAACGACGTCTTTTGTCCAATTATTTATATATTTTAAATATATATATATATATATATATATATATATATATATATATATATATATATATATATATATATATATATTTAAAATATATAAATAATTGGACAAAAGACGTCGTTCTTTTTACCCTGAAAATACTAATGCATTTGTAAAATTCAAACCATGTCATCTGTTTCCCGCCTTTTTTATAAACATTATTGGTTACATATAGATGACTCTGGACATACTAGTTACTTCTCCCTTTTATTGAGCTTACTAAATATGATGAGAGGGGCAATGAAATAACTATAAGATAATCGTAAATACGATAGTTTTGGGCTAGTGCCTGGTAGCAATGTGCTACTAGGTCTTCCAATTTTTGCAGGGCTGCCAATGAAATTTTGGTGGCCCCCACAAATCAATAAAAACATAGATTTAAATGAACTGCTGATTAAAATGGGTAGCTCACGTTGTTCATAAACCGGAATGGGAACTAGATAAATGATATTTAATTAAACAATATTTAATCAATATTTGTTACAAGAGTTGTTTTGTTATTCTTATTACCAACAAATTACTTGTTAGTTTAATTACAATTATACAATGCAAGATGTGTAGTTCTACGGTGGAACATGCGTTGACACAATAGCGAAAAAAATTTAGGCTTTATTATCTCAAAGTACAATTTTTGTTCCCTCCAATATGATGAATGATTTTGAGAATTCGTTACATATATCCATATTTTTTATATTTATTTATTTAATTTTTTATTAACAAATTCATATGCAATTTTTAGCTAAAAATCGTACCCTTTATTTAAGTCGCGCGTCATTTCTACAAAAATCAATATTTTAAAATTCGGCTACGTAATTCGAGAATTAAAGAAAAATATTTTAAAACTGATTTATCCCAGTTTAGTTGGACGACACTGGCGCCCCAAATTTGATAAATTATGTAATGGAAAAAATTGATAATGTAGTCCAATACATGTTTAATAAAAACCTGTAAATGATTTTAATACAACAAGTATATATTCGCCAAAAAAAAATCTGAATAAAGCCCTTTTGTTTCTAGCTCTCGAGTGACTTAACCCCTTAATTAATGCAAGTGGCTTGCGTCATTCGTTGCACTACGAACTGGGTGGTAGAAAACTAATTATATAAAGATTAGCATGCCTACTCCCATCAAATAGGGTGGCAGATAACTGCTATTTTTACTTTTACAGAAAATTTTATGAATGATTTTTTTTTTTTTTTATTGGTGGCATTTTATTTACAATCTGTTACAATATAACAATAAGTAAATGTTCGAATATATATAAAACAGAGCATTGCGAAGGCGGTGTCCAGTGACACTACCTTCTTGTATAAGTATATACCTACATGGGTACATGGTATGTATGTACATTCCATCATGTAAATCTGTATGGTAGGTCCAATGCGGTGTGGCGTGTTAATCTTCTTGTTTCCAGGTGTTGTCCAGTAAGTTCATTGCGGTGTGGTTGGGATGTTTCTCTAGGCGTTGCTTGTACTTTTTACTGAAATTTTTTATTTCTTGTTTCACATTTTCCATTTTCAGATCATTATATATGGTGTTATTTCTAACCTACCATGGTGCGTTTAGTATAGTTCTTAGTGTCTTTGCTTCGAATCTTTATATAATCTCTATATTAGAGTTACTTGCGGTACCCCAAAGTTGGATACCGTATGTCCATATAGGTTTTAACATGGTCTTGTATAATAAGAGTTTATTTTCAGTGGATAATTTAGATTTTTTACCTAACATCCAGTACATTTGTTTAGCTTTTATATTAAGTTGTTTTCTTTTAGTTTTTATATGTTTGGCCCATGTTAGCCTTCTATCCATATGTAGTCCCAGGTATCTAACTTCGTTTACTTGTGGTAATGGTTGATTGTATAATTGTACTGTCGGGCATGTATTTCTTCTATTTGTGAAGGTAATGTGCGCTGATTTTGTTGCGTTTGCTTTTATTTTCCATGTATTCAGCCATTTTTATATTACATGGAGATACACTTGTAGTATTTGGGAGGCCATTTGTGGGTCTTCATGGGATACTAATAGTGCTGTATCGTCGGCGAATGTAGCGGTTGTGGCAAGAGCTGATATGGGTAAATCTGCGGTATATAGGAGATACAGTACCGGGCCAAGGACGCTTCCTTGCGGTACCCCGGACTGGATGGGAGTTAGGTCGGAGTGTTCGTTTTGGATCTTCACTATAAAATATCTTTCGCTAAGATACGATTTTAATAACTGGTAGTACGTACTTGGCAGTTGTTTTTTAATTTTGTAGAGAAGTCCTTCATGCCAAACCTTATCAAAGGCTTGGGCTACATCTAAGAAGGCGGCTGAACAGTACCTTTTCTCTTCTTGGTCGCTTCTAATTTTGTTAAAAATTTGATGAATTTGTTCGATAGTAGAGTGTCGTTCTCTGAATCCATATTGATAATCGGGTATGAGATTTTCTTTTAATAGTATTGGTCTTAATCTTTGAAGCAGGATTTTTTCAAACGGTTTTGACAGAATAGGTAGGAGACTGATTGGTCGATATGAAGTCAGTTCCTCAGCAGGCTTTCCTGGTTTCTGTATTGGGATTATTTGGGCTATTTTCCATTGTGTGGGGTAATAATTTAATCTTATTATAGCGTTGAAAATAAAGGTAATAAGCTTTACAGCTTTTTCTGGTAGTTCTTTTAATATTCTTCCAGTGATGAGATCGTAACCGGGAGCTTTCTTTGGGTGCATTGTTTTGATTAGATGTCCTATTTCATATTTATTTGTCTTTTCTATTGGTAATGACATTTGATTCGCTACTTCTAAAAATTGTTTAATTTCCTCTTCTTCTGGTGTGTTATTATTTATTGGTAAAGGACTGAATACTTGGGATAAGAGTTCAGCTATACTTTCGCATTTTTCTTGGTCACTTCTTGCCCAACTATTGTCTAGTTTCCTAATTGGTGGTATTCTTTGTGTTTTAAGGTATTTAGTTGCCTTCCACAGGGAATAATCTGTAGCTTGCGTATGGGTTAGGTTGCTTAGGTATTCTTGGGTGGTATTGTTTCTCCATTCATAAAGCATCTTTTTAATTTCTCTTTCCATTCGGTTGAGGGTGTTTTTGTCGTGTGGGTTACGATTTTGTTGCCATAGTCTACGTATGCGGCGCTTTTCCCTAATTGCCTGATGATGATGTTTGGGATCGATATTTCATTTTCTTTCTCGGGCACAACAGGAGTTGCTTCCCAAGCTGCTTGTTGAATGGATTGAGTGAGGTGCTGAATTCCGTCGTCTATGTCTTTGTTTTGTTTCAGGCGTATATTTAGGTTTATTTTCTCTTCTAATTGATCTCTGAAGTAGTCCCAGTCAGTGTGCTTATTGTGCAAGGTTGGTGGTTTCGTTTTTCTAATTATGTTTGATCCCATCGTTAATATTATTGGTGTATGATCTGATGATAAGTCTAGGTTTTCTGTTAAATGTAGTTTATTTTGCGGTATATTTTTCGTTATATAGAAGTCTATGAGGTCTGGTATTATATTGGTGTCTGTAGGCCAGTAAGTTGGTTTGCCGGTCGAGTGATATGCCAGGTTGTTACTTTGTATTGCTTTTAATAATTCTCTTCCGCGTGTGGTAATTAACCAGGAGCCCCATATCGTATGTTTCGCATTATAATCTCCGCCTATAATGTACTTATTACCGAGAGTATTTAGGAACTGTTCAAAGTCTTCCTTTTTGATATTATGTTTTGGGGGGCAATATATTGTCGACAGAGTAATAGGTCCCGTCGATTCTTCTATTAATATAGTAGTTGCTTGGAGATGATCCATCATGTATTCTGGTAGTATGTGGTGTTTTAAAGAATTTTTTATGATTATTGCCGTACCTCCATGGGCTGTGCCATCAGGGTGTTGTATATCATATATAGTATATCGTGGTATTTTTAAGTAGGTTTGGTTTGTGAAATGGGTTTCAGAGATGAGCATAATGTCGATATTGTGTTTTATTAAGAATAATTTTAACTCTTGGCTTCGTTGAGCCAAGCCATTGGCATTCCATAATGCTATGGTTAGATTTTGTAGCATTATGAAAGTTATGAAACTAGCGCTGTGAGCAGGTTTAAGATGGTATCCATCCTTCCCATTAGTTGCATCATCATCTGTTATAGTTTATTTTGTGATGATTTGTTGCTTGGTTTTATCTGTGGTTGCGGTAAATTATTTGGGTCGATTGTATTGGCTTTTTGTGCGTATGTAGTGTTTGGATTGACTTGCTGTATATTATTAATTTTAGTTTCTTCTGCCGTTGTTCTTTGTCTCAGTAGTGGATATTTGCTCTTATATATTTCTTTGTAGATCGTGCATCCTTTATAATTTGCCGGATGATTTCCATTACATAACACACGCTTAACCGGGGTGTTTTCGTTTTTAGAGCAATTTTTAGTTGCGTGGTTTTCACTACATTTTATACAGCGTTCTTTCCTTGCGCAATAGGTTTTAGTGTGGCCATATCTTTGGCACCTGGCACATTGAGGGATTTCTTTTCTTGGTCTGGGTGGTTCAATAGTTACTTTTGTATATTGTAGATATTGTATATCATATATTGTTTTATTGTTGATATTTTGTTCAATTTCTATTATGAAGATAGGTAGAGGATATTTCTCTGTTCTGTGCTTTAAGTTAAATATATTAATTACTTTGTGTCCTTTATCTTCTACTTCCAATTTTAGATCATTTATGTTTGTTGAATGATGTAGATTTTTAACGTATACTCGATTTGATCGGTTTTGTTTTATTTGATAGGTATGATAAAATATATTATCTTTTGTAAAACTATTTATTATTTTCCTGTAACTTTCGATGTTAGTTGGTTGGATTTTGACTTGTTTATTGGCTATTGTTTTTAAGAAGTAGTTTGTTTTTGCTTCTTCATCTAGTAATATTATTAGTGGGTTAATGTCTTGTACATCTGCGACAAATATTGGTGGTGGTTTTGGAGTTTTCGGTGTGGGTGTTTCTTGATGTTCACTTTCAGATATATCGGATATGTCACTTAAGGATTGGAATTTATTTTGTGTCGGTACTGGGAAGGTACCGGCATTTGGTTGTGAAATGATTTTAGGTTTTACCATTCGTATATTGTTTGTGTCAGTATCATTTTTTCTTTTTATTCTAGTTCTGTTAGTAACTTACCATTGGCCCTTTTGTATTTCTTGAGTTGCACTCATATTATTTGTTGTTAAAAACACGTTGGCCAGTTGCCTCCGTGTTTTGTAATTGTATTTGTGGCCAGGTGTTTATTTTAGTTGTATTTAGCTTTAATAGTATGATGATATAATATATAATTATAACTAGTTAGTTATAATTTGAAGTGATCTAATCGTTTAGGAGCTCAGTAACTGTACGTCCGTTCACTACGAGTGCCAGAACGTGAATATGATGAATGAAAATAAAGATATTAAAATTTCGCATATCTTTTATTTGAAAAGTATTTTCAGAAAAGGTACCGGTTACAACAAAAATTAAGTTATTTTCAATATTAGATTCAATACTTCTCACGTCTACGAGCGGAGGTTTTGTCTATATAATTGTCCTCCGGCAGTAGTTGATCTACTCGCCACGGCTTGTCTGGCGCTGATCCACAGACAAGTATACACTGACGAATAACGTAATGCAGCGTTTTATATTGTAGTGCTACCTCCGCACTAAAGGTGGCTATGCCTTTTTTATAAACATTATTGGTTACATATAGATGACTCTGGACATACTAGTTACTTCTCCCTTTTATTGAGCTTACTAAATATGATGAGAGGGGCAATGAAATAACTATATGATATACGTAAAATACGATTGATATGGGCTAGTGCCTGGTAGCAATGTGCTACTAGGTCTTCCAATTTTTGCAGGGCTGCCAATGAAATTTTGGTGGCCCCCACAAATGAATAAAAACATAGATTTAAATGAACTGCTGATTAAAATGGGTAGCTCACGTTGTTCATAAACCGGAATGGGAACTAGATAAATGATATTTAATTAAACAATATTTAATCAATATTTGTTACAAGAGTTGTTTTGTTATTCTTATTACCAACAAATTACTTGTTAGTTTAATTACAATTATACAATGCAAGATGTGTAGTTCTACGGTGGAACATGCGTTGACACAATAGCGAAAAAAATTTAGGCTTTATTATCTCAAAGTACAATTTTTGTTCCCTCCAATATGATGAATGATTTTGAGAATTCGTTACATATATCCATATTTTTTATATTTATTTATTTTTTTTTTAACAAATCCATATGCAATTTTTACCTAAAAATCGTACCCTTTATTTAAGTCGCACGTCATTTCTACAAAAATCAATATTTTAAAATTCGGCTACGTAATTCGAGAATTAAAGAAAAAGATTTAAAAACTGATTTGTCCCAGTTTAGTTGGACGACACTGGCGCCCCCAATTTGATAAATTATGTAATGGAAAAAATTGATAATGTAGTCCAATACATGTTTAATAAAAACCTGTAAATGATTTTAATACAAGTATATATTCACCAAAAAAAAATCTGAATAAAGCCCTTTTGTTTCTACCTCTCGAGTGACTTAACCCCTTAATTAATGCAAGTGGCTTGCGTCATTCGTTGCACTACGAACTGGGTGGTAGAAAACTAATTATATAAAGATTAGCATGCCTACTCCCATCAAATAGGGTGGCAGATAACTGCTATTTTTACTTTTACAGAAAATTTTATGAATGAAAATAAAGATATTAAAATTTCGCATATCTTTTATTTGAAAAGTATTTTCAGAAAAGGTACCGGTTACAACATAAATTAAGTTATTTTCAATATTAGATTCAATACTTCTCACGTCTACGAGCGGAGGTTTTGTCTATATAACTGTCCTCCGGCAGTAGTTGATCTACTCGCCACGGCTTGTCTGGCGCTGATCCACAGACAAGTATACACTGACGAATAACGTAATGCAGCGTTTAATGTTGTAGTGCTACCTCTGCACTAAAGGTGGCTACTATAAAAATGTCATACGCTATTACACGACTAACTAAAATCATACATGTTCAACAATTTCGATAAGAAATATGATCTTATATTGAATGGGTCGTGTAATTTTGCTGTTTGTTTTCATTTGTATACAATTGCGGATATATTTAGCGAACGATAATTTTGTTATGTTTATCAAAATTTAAAATTTCTTAAAAATTTATTTAAGAAATCAGTGCAAGAGTTTTTTTTTAATTCTAACGAACTAATTAAAATGCGTATAAGAAAGTCCTGTGACAGACACGTCAGCTTTTTTTCAATGATGTTTGTAATAAAACGTATGAACCATGGAAAATAATTGTGGGATAAAAATGACCAAACTTGGAATTAATAAGGTCACTTATATTTTTATTGTTAAAATTATTTATACAAAACTTATATTAATTTGTAAATATTTGCATACCAGCTTTGATCATATATTTGCAAAATATAACGAAGAGAACTGAAGAAATCAAAATACATTAAAAAATCAGTACAATTTAAAAAATACTCTTTCTCAACCATTTTATGGTTTTTATAAAGCTATTCCTTAAGTAATTATTGGTAAATATTATGGACGGACGTTGTGATTACCCTATATAATAATGCACTTGAATGAATATGTTTGATTTTAAATGAAGATAACAACGCAATTATATCACATTTCGATAAATTGCATGTTATGTGTGTGTACACTTCATTTGATTATTGAATTATAATATAATCGTTTAATTAAATATATATATATATATATATATATATATATATATATATATATATATATATATATTATATATTAAAAAAAATCCTACGTTGTTCGATAGAATACTGTCTATAAATTAAGACTAAAAGATTCATGTCTATTGATTGGCTTGTACAGGCGTATTGTTTTCGCCCAGCTTCAAAAACATGGTTTCGAGAAAAACGCGTTTAAAGATAATCTTGTAGTTTCTGATTGAATGCTTGCATATAGGAGCGCACCGATAGTTGCCTAATATTCGCCCCAAAATACAACGTAAACAACATTTTCTCGATAATAAATTGAATTGTCCCTTATGCCTTACATCATTAAGTATCATTTAAGGGGTTAGTACTCCTTTGAGGCCAAAAATTTTTTTAGAACAAATAACAACCGATTGGAAAACGGAAAACACAGCAATCTTTATTGAAATTTCGTCTTTAATATACATTTTTTTTGAAATGCGCTTACTGCGCTTACTGGTGGGACATCTCCACGTGGTCCAGGTCAAGCAACAACAAAAAAAAAAATTTTTTTCCGGTTCTTAGATAGATTTTCTGTCAAGGTACATAGGGATTTTTAGAAATGTTGAAAATAAAAAATAGGGAGTTCAAAGGAGTACTAACGAATAAATAATAATTCATATATAAAAAAAAAATTGGAGTAGTGCATAGCATTATAAAAAGACTAACATTTAAATATAAAATATATACTATAAATGAAATATCTACAGTGTTTTGGCACTGATCTTTCTTATACATATTTTGTTAAAATAGGAGGAATATTTAAATACAAAATTTTGTATCATGAAGAAAATTATAATTGTTCGTTATGCTCTATTTTTTTTTTTTACGTTTTAAAATGACTAAAATCCTACCTATAATATATATGTTTCACTTTTTCGCTAAACATAACTAAAAATTTATCTACAATATATAAATATATTTCTTATAATATACATGAAATGCCAAATTGCAAATAATTTAAGTATATTTTGTTTTTCTGTTCAACTTATGTAATAATATTTCCTATACCTACATAACTATGGCAACATAATTAAGATAAGACAAAATTTCAATAGTGATTTTCTTGTAATCGGTGCACCGTTTGACAAAACCTTTTAAACAAAAGTTGTGAAAAATATTAATTACTTTCATTTTTATGTGAATACTTCTGCTATAAGTGCAACCGTTTTTTGAGCTATTGCAGAAATCTCAAAAATTAACTTGAGTAAACATACATTTCGAGTTTGAATATTTTTTTCAAAAATAAAGGGTGCACATCTTGAGCTTATACAAGGCGTAAGTATATAGTTTCATTATTTTACTTCAAACAGTTTTGCTGCACACACACTCAGACATCAAGCTGAAAATAGAAAAAAGGTGTGTGAAAATGTTCATGATTACTATACTTCCCTATATACATTCGTATAAGAAAGTAAAAACTATAAAATATTTTAAAAGTATAGAGGCATGTCGATATTTCGAAATATCGATAAATGTTTGTACATTTTTTCGATAATAGCCGCTATATCGATAAAGCACCATAATTATCGATTAATATCAATATTTACCGATATCAGTAATTCTATAACGAGCACTCATACGACAAGAACAACTTTGAGTAACTTATAAAATCAGATGGGTGATAAAGAATGACGAATACTAATTAGAAATAGCTTTTTAGTACATATATTGTCATTTATTGATATTTATTTATTATTATTACCTCCCTAATTGTAGGGCTTACATGATTGAAAACTGCCGCAGGTGAGAGGACGAGCATATCAAACAAAATTGGATTAATAATTCACTCTAACATGCGTAAAATAGCATTTATACTTAAAAAAATAAATAAAACTTCGAAATTGCGGTTAGTGTAAAATTACTTTATTTAGATTTATAATTTTATATTCAACAATTCAGGAGTAATTGAAATGTCTGGAAAAATAAAACAAAACAAAAAAAATTGAATTTTAATTTACTGATTATAATTAATTTTAAATAATTAACTTAAGAGACTTGTATATATGATTAAGCTTCTACTACAAAATGTCCACTTAAGCTACTAAAATTTAGCTAATTGTTAGATTATAATTCAACAAAAATAAATTGTTATTGCAATTTCATTTTAACAGTGGCGCTATAAAGACTATAAGCTCAATAACCTTGAAAGGTGTTTTAGAATTTCTATATAAAATACAAAATAGCATAATTATTTAATATTCAGTTATGTTTTGAATGTTATACACATACTGCGGTTATAAATGTACCTCTACCTCTAGACTTCGCGCACTGCCTCAGACGGTACTAAATGAACCGTAACAATGATAAAAAATAGACAATCTTCAAAATTGGTTACCTGAACCCACCTTGAGTTTATTTATAGAATTTCTAATATTGAAAAGAATCAAAATAACTATTCAAAATCAATTATATACCTACAACATAAGCACAATATTTTTTTTTTACATCAATAAACATTCAATAACTGTCAAATTGCATATTTTTTTCACATTCCCTTTTAAGGCACAAAGCAATTTTTTATTTCTGTCGTAGTTTATCGTCTATTTTATTTTAAACATCATAACTTATTGGCCAAAATTTCCAAGAAATAATTATGTTTCGACAAGAAAAAAAACTTTTCGTAATAATTATATTTCTCTCACTTGGGCAATGATGAATCCTCCAAAAAGAATTCAACGAGATCGACTCATAGAGAAAGTATTAATCTTGTGTTGCAACAATCAACTCAGGTAGAGTGTAAGTGCATTATCGAATTTTAGTGTTATAGATATTTGTTTAAAATACTAATTTAGTGTTTCACAAATTAATCAAATATATTTTATTTTTCTATATGATTTTCATAAATAATTTATTAAATGAATAACAAATTAATAATAATTTTCATAACTAATAATATAAATAATAAAATGCATTTATTTATTACAAATTGCAAACAGTTTAAATAAGTTAAACAAGCTAAAGGGAATTGGCATGATGTTATGTTGTAAATATAACCAAAAATAACTTCAACTGAAATTATAAAATTTTCTGATTCTGACATTCAATCAAATATTAAAATGACTCTTTTAGCAATAAAAAAAAACAAAAAAAAACAAATCTACATGGATTAAACAAATAGTATAACACTAACTAAACTACAACGGTACTGAAAATTATTTAGAAAACGTTAAATACTAAATTATTACATTTAACTTATTAATAACGCTAAAACGATAAAACATTTAAGTACGCGTCGAATAGTTTAAAAAATATAGTAAAGAATAGGTTCTTTACCTTATCGTGTATTTACTTATTTAACTAAATTGTGATATTTAAAACACCAGTTCTAATTTAAAGTTTTGATCACTAAATGTTCATTCATAGTTTATTATAACCAAAAATGTAGAGAATAAATAATAATTACAATTATTAGCTCGTCGAATAACTAAAGCAGTAGATCGTATTTTTCATCGCTCTGACTTCGAAAAAATATATATAACTCATATAATACTAGGATGTTAATCGTCGCTCACTCGCTTGGTCGTTCGTAAGACGAATTTTGTCGCTCCTTCTGCTCCAAAGATACAAAACAGATTTATTTCAACTTTGGTATATAAAATCTATAGGTATAAAATACAGGTCGTTTGCATTTTAAATCCACTAGATTCATTATTTCCGAAGTTATTAGGCTCAAAAAAAAAAACAACGATGTTATATATATTAAAAAAATAAAACTTTCCAATAAAATCTAATATTTATTTGGTCTAGACAGTATTTCTAATATTAAAAAATATTTAATAATTAGCTAAAAATTGATTTGCTTTTACTTACAACTTTAGCATATCTAAATTACGATAAATGAAATAGATAAAATCCTTTTCAATTGACTGTTGTTAAAAATATTAGTGATCTTGATGATGTGTGATTACTTATACAGAAATTCGCCCAACTCTAATGTGTGCATTTTGTGATTTATATTCAAAGTATGTTCCAATAGATTTTATAGAAGTTTCTGGATTCCTCTTATTATATAAAAAAATATTGACAATTAGTTCAATTATCTAAAAGTTTTCAAGAAAATCTCAAGGGCCGTAAAAAAACTATTGGATAATAATATCATTTTTGGGATTAAAAAAATGATTTAAATGATTAATATGCACAAACAGTGAGTTTGAATAACACAATGTAAAAGGATTCGTTTTATGGTTGGATTAATTTTGTAATCTTTATTTTAATGATCGGTTGATTGGCAACCAGAATATCGATATACCTGCCTTTTGAATTGTTTGCTTGCGATCTCCGTGAATGAGTGTGCAAAATTGCCGATGACATTTCGATATGTAGCAAGAATGACCTTGAGAGTAAATAATTACTGTGGTTAAGCGAAGTGAAGTGAGTGAGTAAGACTGATCACACTTCTGCGAAAGTGTTGCACGGTTGTTGGAACGTACGGTAAAGTCCCCCGATCAACCAAATACGAGGATCTTCTTGTGTTTAAAACAAAAAGAATTATAATTATTATATATTTAAATAAATTTTGCGGGATAATGAATAGAGTACAAATCAACAATTTAAAATAATAATAATATAAAACCCTTAACCACAACGTATTTGAAAAAGCGAAATTAAATAGAGAAAAACTTTTAGCGTTTTTAAACACTTCGTGGTTAAAGGTTTTATGTTTTTCTTATTTTAAGTCAACAGTCACAGCCTCGAAATTCATTTATTACCAATCTTTTACTATAAAATGTCAGGAATTTGTAATTGCTCGCTTTTGATATATAACGTCACCGCCTTGTAGCTTCGTCATGTTTCTTAATAGATCAGTGTCGAAAATGACCAAAGAATAAAAGATACACATTTCTCTTATGGCCAACACTTAACCTGCCTCGCGATTTCATGCGTAACTTTATATGTTACTCGCAAATGAAGGATTAACAGAAAATATATTTTCTTCTAAAATCGGCTAATTTTACAATGAAACCTGATTCCTAATAAACTTCTTTTGTTTCATTCATTTTCATTTAATTCTTCGTACACATACTTCAATTCCGCTTACTTACAACTTTTCCAAGTTCTTCATATTGCTGTCGTGAATATAAATCAAACTAAAATGTTGAGAAAGAAAGTGAATCTGATAACGGATGCCAAACATTCCCATGACTATTGTTAGGCAGAGACGTCATCCTATTCAAATAAAATTAAATAATGCTTTTAAATAGATATTTTAAAGAATAAATATATGTTTCAGAACTTAGTAAATGCTTATTTAAAAAAAAGCGGAGATGTTTCTCAAGCTCATTGCATGATTTTATCAAAATTTGATATAGACAATAGTAAATTTGATATAAGATTTTTGAGTAACAAACATGCAAGTGATAGTGATGCATATTTATTTATTTATTTCAATACAATTGCTAAAAACTGTATACTGTTACCGATAAATATACATATAATTACGTACATTTTTTGTAATATATTTAGCAGAGTACAATATTTAATAGATTAAAAAAAAAATTGGTATTTATGGAAAAAGTGTAATTGTATATGATGAAAATATTGCGTTGAGAAACTAAAAATTCCAGTGAGTCAAATTTAACCCTGGATGTGTCAAAATCGCCCTAGTTGACTGCATCCTATACGAGAATAGTTTATCGTAAACCTGTTCGTACTTGAAAAATGCGTCATCTTGAAATATTTCACGTGATTACCATGGTAATTTTGAAAATGATTATTCCCCAATGCTTAGTGTAAAATGAGTAGAATTTCCGAATGATTTTCGTGTGAAGCCATCTCAAAATCAAAGTAGGCGTAATATGGAATGATTCATGTCGGCATGGGTATGGTGTATACCGAAACAGGTTTTTTTTAATAATCTAATGATCTAAAAATAGAAGAAAATTCGTGTGATGTTAATATAAGCTTCGCAAAAAGTGAAACAATATAGCCTTGTCTGAATGGTGTTTAATTCAAGCTTGATATATGTTGGATCTTTATTCGATAGTCACCTTGCAACCAGGACCGGCTTTAGGTCTAAATTGTCTACACGAGGCTGAAGTATAAAGATAATAATAACCGAGGAAAATTAATAAAATAAATACTTTATTATGCATATTAAAGTACTAAAATACATAGAAAATAAGTATGAAATTTAAAAATAATAAATAAAATAAATTATTCATCTAGGTATCGCGCCTAGTTTTGCATAGTTAAATAACAAAATAACTCGTCTTGAAATAGTAATTCTAAATATGTAACCTTTATAAATCCTACTATTCGCCGTGTATGTTCATTTTTTTAAAAGTAATTTGCCTTCGGCGATTTTAAGTAGAAATGCTTCTTGTAATTAATAAATAGGGTGCATCGAATGAGGCAGAAAGATACGTTATTTAAAAATGTTATTATAATTATATTTAACAAGAATTACAAGTAGTTAATGTGTGATTATTTAAGCGTTCTATTTGTTTTGTGGCACAGAAAATCACTAACCATATCTTTTCAACGCACTTACATTTAAAAATATATCAAGATTATTAAAATTGACATATATGTACTTAAAATAGACAATTCATAGAATTTCCTCAAGAAAAAACTTCAAATATTTTAAAACTCCTTTAATATAATTAATTTTCATCATTTGAATTTGGATTCTAAACCAAAACTATTAACCCTAACTAAATAAGATATGTCGATATGATACCAAACAAAAAGTATATTGTATTTTTTGTTTGTTTTTTTTTCATTCTGGGATTCAGAAATCTTAAACGAGAGAGGAGGGTATCTTTTGAAAAATATATTTGATATATAGTCTCTTGGGGTACTTCATAAATACTGTTTTAAAAACATTGGTTTAATAAACACTCAAATTTTAAATGAGTGCTTTTTATTTTAAATAAGTTAATATTTATTGGTGTGTGTTCTAATTTGTACAATTTTAAAAACAAGATCAATTTGATGACAATCGTAAATGAATATAAAATAAACATATAATTCTAAGATAATTAAATTTCGATGGTAATTTTTTGTTGTACCTCTATAAAATAATAATTATTCGAGGTTTGTAAAAATACTTTCTATGAAAAATGTCTTGATTATAAAAAAAAATAGAAAATTTTACATTCCATATTCTAACAAAACTTATAGAAAGTTCTAGACACGCATTTGTTTAATATGTATGGCAGATTTAATAGTCATTGAATATTGTTAAATATTATATTTTTTCTACTAAATATTAAAATATATTGTTCTTCATTGGTTTTAAACACTCATATATTCGCATATTTTGGCTTTTTAGAAAATTCATTATTAATTTAGTCACCTCAATCACAAAATGTTGTCAAAAGCAATTTATTGAAGCATAACAATATTATTTCTATCAACTGTTGTTTAAGAAAAAACCTATTATTTCATTCTAAGAGAATTATTATTTGTTAGAGTTATGACGTCATTTGCAATTATAGGCAATTGTATGATTTAACTTGTAATTCCATATTTCTGAACGCTTTTATAGTAAAATATAGAAGTGGGTGTTAATGCGAAACCTAATTTTAATTATAATGTAGATTTGTTTTGCAATAATATAACGTTTCAAATATTTTTGGTACTATTCTGTACTTTTATAGAAGTTCTATAATATTAAAAGCAATTGCGACATACAAAATTATTTATTTGGGTCAAGGTTATAGAGCTTATAGTAAATAGCTACTATAAGCTCTATAACCTTGAGCTGAATATATAATTTTGTATAATTATAGTTCTATAAGCGCTATAGAACGCTTATAAAATCATATAGAATAACATTTCGTTTATATGAATTTTAAATAAATAAGTTGAAATGATCTAATTTATAAATTCAGCCCTGTATTCCAACTTTTATTTAGCGTCAATAAAAAAAGTCAGTTAATTCCATAAATTACTGAATGTTGGTGTAATTGACATCAGTCAGTTTTGTATTAATTTATTTTACTTGCGATACCAAGTACCAATATTTAGAAATCATATCAATAATTCAACATACAATCAACTGTTTTATTTTCCGTAGCCGCCAATTTTGAGAGCCCCATATTATTAACACAAATTTAATCTTTAGCACCTTAGCTAAACAAAATGCAAAAAAAATATGCGTGGTTATATTATAGAGGATTTATAATTTGGTGACTACTTATGTCTAATTCGTTTTGCTGCTATATATCGTGTGCGCTAATCGGTTTATTTATATAACTCATGTAATATTCGTTAAAGAAATAAAGAAAATTCGCGTCCAGTTTTATATCGTTTGCTTTTTTTTATTTATTTATGTACACAAACAAGTTAAAAGGCTGCAGGGCTTTAGCGAAAGTGAGTTTCAAAATGAAAATAATGTTATAGGAATTCCATCAGCTTAAAACCAAACCTGTCGAATCAAGTAGTATTTGTCCTGAATACAGATCTGTACTTATATTACTTGACATTCAGAGCAAGTGTATTCATATTGTATTTTAATTACAACGTAAGTGTTTATATATATTCATATTTAACATATTTTGATATGTAACGTGTAAATAATATATGAATTAATACTTGAAGACACAAAAACTCAATTTGTAAATGTCAAGATTGGTATCTGCCAAAAACGAAAGGCTGTCTACATACAAAAATTGGGCACACCTAAATTCTAATTCAAAGTCTTAGTTATATTACAAGTAATTCTTTTTTTAGTACTAATTCAGAAATAAATCAACTGGTTATAGGTAATTTAATTTAGTAATTCATGCAATTTATTTATTTATTCGTAATTAATTTTACGAATTGATTTACCAGAATATTAATATAAGCTTAATTCTCGTACAAGTGCAACAACTAGTTCTGAATATGCATTTACTGCCATATCATTTTAAGTAAACCATCTAATATAGTATGGAATATATACTAATTCTCTTAATTTTCTGTTATTGTAATGAATAAAACTATTTCATTTATACCCAATTGAATAAAAGCCAGTTGAATTTATTTTACTGGTAAATAAAATAAAATCTAATCGAATTTATATTTTTTATGAAAATTTAATATTCCTGTCAATATTTTTTTAAAACCGAACATAATACGGTATGAGATGACAAAAAAAACTCTTTTATTAGCATCTTGACAGTCTTTCACCATTCAATTGTATCAATAGAAACTATTAATATTTATTTTTTTTTGTTAATTCAACTAATACAACTAATAAACTTTATTTATTTATTGAGTTGAAATTAAAAATAATTCGTCTATTAATATGAATACAAACTAAATTCATGTAATGCCGTATTAAAAGCAAACCTAATTCATTTGTTAATTCTAACTAACTAATTATAATTCAAAGTAATTTATCTAATACAGTATTTATACTTATTAAATACTAATAATTTTTTATAAATTCAACTAAATTCATTCGGATACTTTATTTAGTGAAATAAAATTCTAATACAATTTAAAAAATACATAAAGTCATAAAATATGCTAATATTATTGCTTCTGTATGTTTTTGTTTCGAATTCCACTTGATGAGAACTAAGCTATTCTGATTTGATTTAATTTTATAATATGAGATAGTTAGAACGTGGCGATTAGGTATATTTATATAAGTACCGCAGAAATGTAATTATTTATTTGCAAAAATAAAATGAAGCACGCATATTTGCATATGCAAACTATAATAATTATTATAAAATGCATAGTTGAACACAAGTTATTTGACCAGTAAGTGAGTGAGTGAGTGTTGTGTAGTGCGGGTTAAAATTAGGTTAAAGCGTTGTGTTGTATAATAATCTAAGCGTGCCGTGTGGTCGTATCGGTGTAAAATTATGAGTACGGCGCTGATTGATAGGGGCACGCGTTTCCATTCGAATGCAAGTAGGCACATCACACAAACGTACATGGTTTTTACACTATTCACATACAGTTATTAGTTAGTAAGAGGCGGCGGTAAGTGGTCCTACTCGATCATCAGTCAAAATAATTTTATTTCAAATTATTTTTGTTATTACTATATATACGTGTTTGTGATTGTGGGTGTTAGTGATTGTTAAGTGCAGTTTAGTGAATTGTTTATTCAATTTTATATTTGTGTGGTTTTTTTTGTGATTTTTACTTATTTTTTGGATTTTTACTACGGTTGTCAAAATGATGTCCCTATATAGGACTATTAAAGGAACCGGAACTCAAAAGAAGCGGCTGGAGCAAAGGTATTTTTATAACCAGTGTAGATTTGCATTTTATTATTTAGTATTTAGAATATATGTTTAGCAACATTTAACAACAAATCAATTTAGACTTTTTCAATTTATAAAATTAGAAGCAAAGTTGTTTAAGTAAAAATATAAAAGAAATTAATGATTTTAAAAAATATATATTTTACAACAATTGATGCTAAAAGGTATCAGTAAATTTAAATAAAATAATATGAAAATAATTATTGCCCACTTGTTTACGTTTTATGATATTTATGAGATTTAAAGATTATCTGTAGTACAGTACAGTCTATACTATAGTGATATATGATTACAAGGAATTAACATGTAAAGTAAATTTTGTATAATTGTGCAATTAAAAGGACGTATTTCGTATATTTCATCATTTTTTTATTAAATTGTTTTTGAATTAAAAGGAATCATTTTTATATGATCTGAATTAATTTTATAATTTTCTATTTTGTGAATGTATTGTTTCGAAAATGAGGAATTTTCGAAATCTAATCGAATATTACTTTTAATATATTTAAAATTTAGTAATATATTATATTGACTTTCTCTTTAAATATATGAGTGATTTTAAAAAACATTATTTAAAATTCATTCATTGTAATATCAACACGGGAAATCTTTTGTTGTAATATTACTTTAAAAATATGTACTAACATTTTATAGAATTTACACAAAATTTATATTTTATTAAGTTTATTTTTATATTCGTTAACTAAACTCAAAATATTTTAAAGTATCAGAAAAAAAAATTCTGTAAACATTTTTATAATTAGTTAACTGTTTATTTATTTATTAATTACAATATCTGAGAATCTGAACACAACTGTATTTTAGGAAAATTTCTTAAAAACCGAGAAGATATGTCCAATATTCTTGCAAATAAATAATAATTGGTAATATAGGTAGTTTTAAAATTAATTTAATTATATGCATATATTATTGAATATAAATTTGACTTTTTTATGGAATTGTCCCAATAAATAATGTTTTATTGTATTTAATTTTGGAGAAAACGTATTTTTATTCCCCTACCTTAACGACAAAACATCGCTTAATAATACTATGCTTACAATGAGTTTTTATATGTATATACACTTTTAGGGTTTTGATAATCGAATTGTATACGAAATTTAATTATGATGTTTGGTATTTCGTTTCAAACGATATTCATTTTTTATCGAATGAATGGTAGAAATTACAAAATCATCAACATTTTTGTTGTACTCTATAGCTCGTCGAAAAGCTAAAGCATTCGGTAGTATATCAATTAGTATCTCGCGTTTAAAAATGTCTCAGTCGCTCGTAAGACCAACATTGTCGCTCCTTCATCTCTGAAGATACTGATTGGTTTAACATCAAATTTGGTATACGTAATTTATAGGTACACAGTTCATACCGCTTACATTTTAAATGCATTAGGCCCTTTCTTTCAAAAGTTATTGAACCCCAAAAAGACATTGACTTTAAATAGTGATTAAATTTTAAAAAACTAACACAATTTACAATAAATTCTAATATTTTCGCGTTCGAAAACCTTTACACCATTAAAACTATTTAATAATTATCTAAACATTGATTTTATGCTACTGGTGATACTTACTAAACATTGCTAAATTCTTGTAAATAAAATCAGCAACTGTGAAAAACGTCAGTGAAATTAATGGTTTTAGTAAACATTTTGTTTATTTACTTAGAAATTTGCCATACAAAAAATTAGATATTCGTGAAACCAATACTTGTTCATCTTGTAGTTTTTGGTATATTTCGATCGTATATAGTTGTATATTTTCTTGGTTTAGGTTAGGTTAGGTAAGGGTAGGTTATACAACTAGAGTTACATTTGATTACTATAATAAGGTATTTAATGGTTTATATATGCACCCCTAATGTTGCTGTTTTTAAATTATTTTTTAATTCTCGCCATACGTAGTTATTATTATTTTTCAAGCGAAGTGCATTTCCCTATAAATAATTTCTGAATACGGTACTGGTTAATACAACATTGTTTTGCTGTTAATAATTGATAATATTATAGAAATATGCGGGAGCGATTTCAGATTTTCTATTAAAATGTGAAAACAGTGAAAATAGAATAATCATATAGTGGAAAGTATATATGAAAATACTGCAAAGTAAAAAAAACATTTTCTAAGAATCGTTAGTTGTATTACTTAGTTAAATTAGAGAATAAATTTACCACAAAAGCAACAATACTAGCATTATTGCTAGAGAAATCACTTTTTAGTTTAATAATAGATGTACGTCTGTTTCGTACAAATTGTGCAAAGAGGATGAAGAAGTGTTGCTTTATCTATTGCTTCAATAGCGATTTGCGACAAGGTCTATACTAAATGTTATACATTTATAACAAAGCGTATATTAAAATAATGTAGAAAACATTATCTAATTCGTTTTCAATATAAAATATCTGTCGTGTGTGTCTAGATTCACGCGTAGTAGGATATATGTTTCTTTGACAATATTAAAGCTGTAATCACAAATAATTCTTTTTTTTATTCTATACAAGTAAATACTTACAGTAATTATCACAACGTTTTTGCAAAATAGTTTTCTTTCGTACGCCATTTTCTTGCAAATTACTTCTTTTTAAATTTATTTATTTACTCTGTAAACGCAGTCATTATTGAAATAACATGCGAGAAGGGAATTTCGTCGATTATTTCATTACCATTTTGAATATAGTTTGATTATTTGTGACTAAAATTATATTTTTTATATAAAAATAATGCTATATTTTGAAATTTATAAATATATGCATCAAGCGATAACATAAATTATTTAGATCATGCTCATATATAACCATTTCTTAAGAATCAATTAATCAAAATAATTAATAATAAGAGTTTCTTGTACGAGGATCAAGATGTTATTGTTTATTTTGTCGATTAATCAATACCTAATTCCAACATCTTCACAATGAAATTTCTCAACGAATTAAACATATCTTATTTCCTGCAAAATTTCCAGGTATATCTTTTGTTGCACCAGTGTCTTCAATTTATAACAAATAAAATAATCTTTGCTTTAATAAATTAAGTACTTATTATTTTTAAAATAACCCAAAATAGACAAATAAACTGAGACAGTAAAATGTTTTTTTACTAGCTATAAAATCTCTTAAATATGACCTTTAAAAATGTAATTCTCACATAAAATCAAAACATAAACCCATTATGTTTGCCAAATTATTTTATTATTTGTGGTATAGACATAATTGAATAAATATATTAAACACTATTTAAAATAATAAAATAATAATATAATCTGTTTTTTATAGAAGAATTTTGATTTTTTATATGGTTGCGTTAGTACAGTTATGGAATTCACAGTAAAGTAATGAATTAAAACATAATTTTAATACTCGTCGTTACACTGTGTGGATATATGTACAAACATATGGATATTTATTTGATTAACTGTTGTTTTTTATTTTCAGACCTCTTAAAACGATGCCAAAATTTCTGGATCCTGAATTGTTACTGTAAGTCAAAACAATTGTTTTATTTAACCCTTTTCACATGTATAACCCAGTTTAAATAGTGTGCAGTAAATAGCAAATGGAAATTTAATCATTTTATAATGGAAATGACGTTTTAGAAATGGAAACACCTTATATGTACATTCAGTATTATGAATTTTTTTTTTGAACCAATTCTAGACATCTGTCATCAAGTGGTTCGAAAATAATATTTTAATTGCATAAGTATCCAAATAACTATTTAAGTGAAATCGACATATTTTGCCTGCGGCCAACAAACCGAACTACCTTGTAATATTCAACAATTCGAAAATATAACATTAATTGAACAAAGTGAAACGAATTTTCAACCGAAACCTTGATTATTTGGACATGTGCTGCATTCTTTTCAACTTGATTATTAAATTGTTTGCCAATCAGGAAATAAAAAATTATTGAATTACATAGAACCTTAAATAGACTAAAAAAAACGGTAACCCGGAACGCAACATAATCAAAAAAAAAAATCATACATACATAACTGTTTTACCCTCTTTTTAAAACGATTCCGATTAAAAGCCATGACACCATAAAATAATTCTGAATTATTTATAATAAATAGTACATTTAATACTGAATAGTTCAGGCACACAAAAGTGCGATTTATTTTTGCACTATTAGAGCGAATATTACATATAATAAAACACTAAATATAGAAATAACCGATACATGAAAACAGCTGTTTTTTGTTTACAATATTAGTTCTCAATTTTAATCGCCAGAGCGAATAGAAATTATATTTTTGATTTCTTCACAATAATGAATTATTCTAATTCTTTAATACGTTATATTAAAAATACTAATTAGAAAGCATTGCTACTCACCTGTAGGTGGCTCTCTTTCTCTATTGGTAAATCCAGTAGCTAAAATAAACATGTTATAACCATTAGCGTGCATAAACAATTTTCTATGTGGGACTAAAAGTCTTAATTTTTATTTAAAGGACAACTATGACATATATTTCAGAACAAGTTGTACTCCGTCTTCATTATGTATTAATTCTAGTATGTTTATCTAATCCAACAATGAATGGCGTTATAAATAAGTTAATATGACGTTTTTTCATCAATCTACACTCGTTTAGCAAATACATTTATAACTATCGAAATATCATTAAATTTAAAGTTTTTTTCTATAAGGTTTTTATAATATAAGACCATTGATCTAAATTTAATTCTAAAAAATTGTATATATTTAAAGATATTGCGCGTTGACAGCTCTGCGGTTGACGTCAAAAAGAGAGTGTTTTTTACAATATACGTCTGGTGATACTTTCTTATTAAGTATTAACAACATTTTGACTAATTTCCTTCGTTGTGACTGATATTTTGTTGTTAATTTGGTTTCGTTGATCTCGTTGTATGGTGATTATCCTAATGCAATTTTGCATGAAATGTGACAAATAGTTTAAAACAATATTGAGAGACAATTTCAGTTGATACCAAGACGCTCATTCGTCGAGTCAAACAAAATTATCGCGCTCTTTTTGGTTTGGTGGATAAAGATCAAAAATATTTTACACCAAGATGGCTAATTATACAAAACTTTAATTGCTAATAAGAAATATATACGATATGATGCGAAATATACGAATTAAATTACGCTTAGTGACTGAACATATTACTTACAATTAGTCAAGACTAAGCAATGGTCGTACGTTCAAATTCCGTTTTCTACAAATTTATGATGCACTTTTCTATATATCTATTAAGAAATGTGTTTAAAAACAAAGTAAATTGTTAAGACATTTGCTGTTTAAGTTTTCATTACGTCGAGTATCGAAAACGAAGCGTAAATGGAAAGTAATTGCGATAAAAATGAGATTTTTTATTGTGCGCAAAACAAACTTGCGCATTATATGTACTTAACAGCATATTTAAGCTACTTTCATATTTCCGATCCTCTACAAATCTTTAAAATCTTATTCCTGGAAAAGTCGACATTAGTTTTCGCTTCGTCCATACCCAACAGTCACTACACATTGGCACAAACACGCTGGACTAAATAACCCTATCTCTCTTTAATTAGTCCAGTGTGTCAGTGCCAATGTGTTTGCGAATATTGATTATAGACGACTGTTGCAAAAATGAGATTTTTAATAAAATGGAAAACTTATGGCTTCGATAAAGTGGATTATTTTAAAAACGAAATAAATTAAAAATTGACTATTAAAAAAATGTAATATCAAAAGAATACGTTGATCTGAATCAAAAAACAACATCATAAATTGATAAAATTTGACACAAAAAAAAACCGAAACTAAATGATAAAATTGGTATTTAATAGTTTTTGCTCACTTCTCTATTAAATTGAGTGAAAAACCTCGTGCAAATAAAAAATACGATTAGATCAAATTTGGACAACTAACGCCCACATAAAAACCTTCTTATGTATTTCTAAATGATTTTGAAAATCATTGCATATTAATTAAAATGTATAATTGGTTTTGATATTTTATGTATTGTAATAGCAAATTTTGTATATAATTGCACTTGGTCCATTTATTAATTTTCTTGTTATTTTTAACAATTCAAAACACATAATTTGAGTCATCTTATCTATTGCGGTATCAGTGATTACAATAATTTAAAAGTTACACCTATTGCGCACGCACAGTAACGTAATTTATAACGCTACTATTAGATGGCAGCACCAATACTAAAATCTCCAATGTATTCGAATGATATACTAAAATTAATTACGTTTTCCATGATTTACATACATACACACAGAACATCATGTATATTACCATCAAATGCAGTAGCACAAAATCCTTTAATTACATTCAAATATTGACAAATTTTCGCCATTCAATACATACTTCTTTAGTTTTATGCACGCTTTTCTATTTCGCTTACTTACACTTTAACTTTTACGCCAGTGATTCCCATTCATCTTTATCTACCTATTTAGAGGATGGTCTCACATTCTCACATCATTCATTTCGTTCACGTGAATCATTTACGTCAATCTTTCATTCGACATTCTTTCAACTATACCATCTCATTTGGCTCTTACTTATTCCACAAATGACTTTTTTTTACAATATCACCTGTTCATATACTAACGTATTTCTCTTTCTGTCTCTCTTGGATACACCATAAATTTTTCTAAAAAATTTCATTTTCACAGCAATCACATGCTTTTAATGTTTGGTTTGCCAAACCCTACATTCCCTCCCATATATCAGCGATACAAGTACACCATTGTAACATACACTGATTGATCTTGAATCCTTAGCAATATTGAAATTTTTCGCAAACATTCTCAACGCCCCTAAAATTTTACAACAAGCAAACACTCTTTTCTCAATTTCACAATCATATTTTCCGTCGTTTTAAACAATCGAAATAAACAAACTGTTTACTTTGCTCTAGTCGATCTACCACAATATTACAGACTGTTCTGCTTTCTTTGTAAAGGATGATTGCATATCCTTTGCAAAGGATGAATGCTGGACAGTCTATATATATATTGTGATTTTTATGCGTTATCTACAAACTTAATTGAATTCGGAAATACCACATTTTGGAGCACCTAGGAATAATGATCTTTTAACTACAAAAATGTGACCCATGCATAAATGTCCCGAGGGTAAATCAATAATTTTATAATTATATTGATTTGTTTTTACGATTATTATTAATAATTATTATGTTCGCATATCACAACAATATGATCTTGTCTCATACTTTAGACATAGCCGTGGGCAAGGTCGGAATTTGGTGTTCATCTATTTTGTTATTGATGGCGCTAATTTTGAATCGTGTATATATGCTCTCCGGATGTACAAAGGTCGTTTCGTAATATATAAGAACATGATTTTTTTTTAATACGAGTTTTTCAATTCTCTTCGATGTATACAAAAATTTATATGGACAACTTATAACTAACATAAATCGATATATTTTTAATCTTGATGAACAAGTTGAATAAATTATACACTGTAAACAATTTTGTATATTGCGTGCAATAAGTTTGCAAAATAACAGTTTACTAAATTGCTTAATTTTATAGTTAAATTTTCTTTGAACTGAATAAATTTTTCATAAACTGAAGTAAATATATTGCCATTTGATCAATTATACTCTGCAAAGATGATAATTTTTTAATGCGCAAACTATTCTTTATAGTAATGCAATTTTGTTGAATTTAGGATAATTTTTTAATGCTACAGTCACATTAATATTAAGTGTATAAAAACGGATGTAAATAAATTTTAACAGTGTAGAAAAACATTGAATTGCAACATACGGATACCGACACCTAATAAACAAAAAATATTAAATTGTTTTAAAGATTTAACAAACAACTTCTTATATACGATATCTCATATCTTAAAATCGCTAAATATCGTGTTTTTGCTTAAGCCAGTGTTATGAATATAACTTATACATTTTTTGTTATTGTCACGATTAATTCGATTAGGCATTTTGAGTGATCATATTTAATAGTCTGTACAAGGTCGATTAAATAAAGTTTTGAAACTCCAACAAAAGGAAATCATTTTTTACTTATTGATGTATGAAATAATTCAACAACAAAAAATATAAAGCCACTCTATAAAAAGTAAAATTTTATATTGAAAATATAACCAGATCACGAACCGATACAAAATGCCACTAATTATAATTTATAAACGTATGCATTTGATTCATTATAATAAATCAAAAAACTGTTACGTTATTTATAACAACTGAAAAATACATATGATTACTTATTTAACTACAGTGTCTTGCACTGGACTTTCTTATACGTAATAGGTATATTTTGTTGTGAAAGAAAGATATATTATATTCAATAATTGGAAGTATCAACCCTATTACGTAAAAAGTTTCCTCTCCCTATTTTACTCCACCTAATTATTACTCATATCCCCTTACCCAGCATCCTGTTCATTATTACCCTACTAAAGGTTGCATTTCAATAAAACAATAGATTAGTACACAGTGTTTTATATCGTGTTTTTATTTTATTGAGTTACATTGGTATTTATAAGTAATGCAATTGAGTATTTGAAAGGGAAAAATGGTAATCTTTGATGACGGCAACAGATACACAACAGTCCTATCTATAGAGCAGTACAAACTATTCAGTACGTACTAACATTCTCAATTATGATTCTAGGTATTGTAATATGACCTTTAAAGTTCACGATATGATTTCGTAACGTGCATTATTTGACTTATAATCTTACTAAGTACTATAATGCAACAAACAACATTCGTTTTAATAGCGCGCTGCTTATTGCACTTAGTATATCGATTTGCGCTATTCATAATTACAATCTCATTTTATTTAAATCAATTTTATTCTAAATTTAATTCAAACCATAATGGATTAAAAGATTAATCGTCCCACATTTTTTTGTTCGATTGGTTTTGTTTGTCTCTATGATATAAAAATGACACCAAACAAAAAAATAAATTTTAATTTAAGCATAAACAGATTCTGTCATGATAAACTTAACAAATCATTTACAGAAAAAAAAAACGTCACATCTTTTAACTGTATTTCTCATAAATATCGACACTAAATAAGAATTAGTATTAGATTTTTCTCAGTGTATTGAGAGCTGCGTCTGATTTGGATATTGTTTATGTTTAAAAAATTTAAATTAATTATGTACATGAAAAATCATTAATTTTGAGAATAATTGTGTAAGTAGTATATTGCGTGAACCTATGTACATTGTGGGCTATGTATGCCGCGCGATTTAAGCTGAGATTGTGACGTGTTAGATTGATAAATTGGACGTATTGGTACGTCCTGTTGCCGTTGCCGTCACCGTGACCGTCTGCAACTGTAAGCGATACCCGAGACCGTGAAAGAATATATACGCAGCCCAGTGTACTGTGTTGCTATCGACAGACAGGACGCTGCTTACGTTAGTCGGTAATTTGTAAAAGGGATCTTTGTCTTCAATGCAAACACTGACATACTTTATATACGCATCGGGGTTGCTTTGGTTATATGTGACTTTTTGCTTCATCTCTGCTTGCGATATATTTATGTCGCTTTGTTCTTGCGAAAAAGTACTTTGACAGTACTCAGAATTACATTTAATTGTGTGTCTGTAACTCTGTAATAATATTTAAATTATTCGAGTTATGTATTATTTTTTTTTAAATTGATTTTTTTTCGGCTTCAAGCAAATTAAAAATGTATGCATGAAAGGTTTGATAAGTTCGGATTTAACAACAGTGGCGTACATAATGTTTTTTTTTGAAATAATACCATACTGCTTCTCATAAATAACATACATACATACACACACACATATACATACATATCATAACTTTACTGTAAAACAATATATCAATATTTAATTATCAAAATACTAATATGTAATAAATAATTATATTTATTTGAAATTTAAAAACGTATTTTATTATTCTTTCTATCTAAACTAAAATTCCTATTACGTATAAGTAAATCCAGTACAGAGCTAATTTGATCTCAAAAACTCTTTAGGAATCGTTACATCACTATTCTAAGAGCAAAACTTTTGAAAATATTTATTTCTGAATATATACAGTTAAAATTATATAAACTTTAGTTTTTTTTTTAAATTATAATTAATTATAAATAAATAGTTTTAAAATATGTCTACTTCATTTTTGTGATTGTATTATTACTTCTTTACTGAGGATGCGTTTAATTAAAAATTAAAATATTAAATTAAATTGTTAAAAAATATGTGTAGAGCAACTTTTAGGGGTTGATTTCTTGGGTGTGTTGCACCGTTGTGTCAGGGAAATGTGGAACTAATTTCTATAAAAAAAGTTTCGACTGATGCCCTTAAGCTTTCGTATAGTTTATTTGAAAATCGAGACTTTGAATAATGAAAAATTTTCAGGTCTAACTAATCGACGTTAATTAATAAACGTGTAGTATGGAGTTTCGAAAATGTGAGGCACCCATAATAAATTCATTTTTAAGAAATGATTATTACAAAACATACATCATATCTTCGTGGTGGTCGATCGTGAATGAAACAAAAAAAAAATAAGTAACGAATAAAAAAAAATAAAAATAAAAAATAAAGCGAAATCGGTTCAAAGGTAAAATAGTGTACGTATGGTTTAGCCAGAGGGTGTTTGCGTCTGTGTCTGAAGCCGTTATGGTTCACCTCACGAGTTATAACTTTCATTTTCTTTCAAATATTATTTTTAGCCGCGCGCGACTCGCCGGTATAGTTTCTTACCAACGCCCTATCACAGATAAACGTCCTACTTTTCTGCACATTATATAATCACAATAATAATAATACATAATTGCTATATCATATCTGAAAACATTTGTAAATTACATTTGACAATAGACATGAGTTTTTGTTATAAAGAAAATCACATTTACATCACAATAAGATTGATACTTCTCTTAATTATATTTTTTTCATGAAAGGTTCTTGTAATACTATACTATTTTAATGTCTTAAACTTTATATATTTAAAGATGTGAATGTTTAAAGTTGCGTGTGCTAATAACGAAACAAAGATTCGTTTTATTCCATTCATTTTTACAACATGCTTATTGGTCAATCATAGTTATCAACTTATTTCATTCACAATATTTCATTCGTCATTCCTCATGACCATACCATCTCATTTGGCTCTCATTTATTCTACGTTACATTTTTTTAAAATATCACACCCACGTATATTACTTTTTGTTTTTATATACCACAAATACTTCCTAATATTTCATTACCACACAGTCACCAGCTTTTTATGCTTGGTTTGCCAAACCCAACATTCACTCCCATACTTCAAGTACACCATTGTATACATTGTATAATTTACATCCTTAAAAATGTTAAAATGTCTCACAAACATTCCTAAAGCCCTTAAAATCTTACAATCTCGCAATAATACTTTCTATCACTAGAGAACCTAAATATTATTTTGTATCAATTAAAAAACTCCAGTGCGCGTATTCATAGAGAAAATAAATTTATACTAAAGTAATACTAAATTTCCATCCTCTGTTAATTCGGTTACAACTTTAGTCTCGATCTAAAATTAAACGTTTAACTATAAATAAGGTAGCATATGTTTTAATATCTCAATAAAATCAATTAAAAACAAATAAATCTGCAATAATTTTTCATATTTCATGATACAAAGTACAAGCAAAATTAAATATCTGACTTATTCAAGATAGGAGTATTTTAAAACTTAATCATCATTTTCAAGAACCAACACGGTTCTTCGGGTTCGCCGGGTGAAGTTTCGGTGCCACTTTGTTAATAAAAGCAGATTGCAATTAGTAATAAGAAAAAAAGATCTACTTAAAATGTTGAATAGTACAAGAGTACGCAATAAATGTGTGTGTGTGAAAAGGATTGGCAGATGCCAATTTCGAAAACAAGGGTTGGCCGATCGTTCTACCTGACCTAACAACAAGTAGAATTGGCGAATGGAACGGTGTAGGTATCTGAAGAATGGATCAATATTCAAAACGTGTGGTGCATAATTATTGCAAATCATAATGGTGTTATTCGTTTCGTTGACGTACCTGACGCTTTAGAGTGGGCCGACCCGAGTCGAGGGGAACTCCGAACTCCAAATGTGTTGGAGGTGTGATGCTACAGCTATAGCTACACTTACACTACAATCATGTTTCTTGTAAAGATCGTTACTTAACAAACGATTCATCTTGCCAAATGACTCCAGCGTCAAATTAATTGCATGTCAGCTCGGAATATAGGATATTAACGTCACTTGTCTTCGTTTCACTGTAATAACAAAGAAGAATGATACCATGTTGCCTCCAAGTTGAGGGAAATAAGAAAAAAAAAAGCGATTTGGTGCAAACACCAATGATTCCAGCACACCGCTAATGAATCTGCGATATAATATACTTGCTTATTAATATTTACTGCATACAAATATGGTTATTTCATGAAATATGTTAATAGACATTAATCAAAACAAATTGAAATATTTGTAAAACTAGAACAACGGCCGCGTTTTCATAATTAATCTGATTGTTTAATTTGTATTCATAAATTGAAAAACTGGAAAATTAAAATATATTACATATTGTTTAATTAAATATAGTATTATATAAGAGGATATAAATCTATTATTTTCATTTTCGTAATCGAAGTTTCCGACCAGTGTTTGTAAATATGTGAGATGGAATAATTTCTTTGACAAACACTCGTCTTCAATAACCCTGAATTTAAAATAATAAATACCTCTTATACGTAGATGCTAGTCATTGCATGTTCAATCGATCGTAAGACCAAAATTTGTCGCTTCTTCTCTGAAGATCTTCAACGAATTGACACTAAATTTGGTATTCATAATATATAAGTACACAACTTGTGAAGCTTGCATTTTAAATCTACTAGACTCCTTATTTCCGAAGTAAATGAGGTTTAAAAAAGCAACGACTTTAAATTGATTGATTTTAGAAATATTTTTAAAATACCAAAAAAAACTACAGTAAATTCTAATAACCTGGCGTCGTTGATAAATATTTAATAATTGCCTAACATTGATTTTTGTCATGGTAAATAAAATGGATAAAATTTTGACTATTCTGAATAAACCAAGTAGAAATGTGAATATATGTAAACCACAATTTTAAAATACAACTATGTGGTTTTTCTATATACACAAAACGAATTCATTTTATTCAATACAATATTTTTTTGTTCTTGCAAGTTCAAAGGTTACAATACCAAAAAAAGCATAAAAACATATATTACATTATTATGCTTTTACATGTACGTATAGGTATTCTTACCATGCAACAAAGAGACTTTTGTAAAAAATTACGGCGCCTTCGAAAATATTTTCTGGCAGTCATGGCATGCTGCGTTTCTTCGTGAGTTTTGGTAATATTCCGCACAGCACTCCACCACAGTTCTAGATGTTACAATACGTTATTCGAACGATAAAAATAATTAATTTTTATAATTACTTTATAAATCAAGTGCATCGCATTACCATCGAGAATAATATCGATTTTATTGTAATGTTTTCCCAGTAATATCAATGCGAATTAGGGTCGTACTAATATATATTATTCATGATACCTCTACGATAATTAAAAATTCCATTTATTTAGCAAATAAATACGAAATATTTATAACTATAAAAAATTTTAAACACAAATTATGGTCAATTATCAATTCAAGCTTAACGAATTTTAGTAAGAACTTCAGTAATTAGTTTTCTACCTGCATATACTAGAATGGAAAAGAAAGTCTATAGAAATTAATTACGAAAATTTATAAATTAATATATACTTACTTCACTGTTCACCTATGTGACAGACTTCAACACTCAACTTTTAATATTATTGTATTCACTGTATTTATGTTCATATGAAAACGACAAAAAGTTCTTTTTTTTTACTTTGCATGATATATTTTTAAAAAATCATTGCCTTTTTTTGGTATGTATTTTTAGAACGCCATAAGTAATATAGTTATTATTTATTCGTAAGAGAGATTAATGTAACTCTTTTAAAAAAACATTGAATCTTATAATATATTTTATGGGGTCATGTACCCGGGTCCCGGGTAGCGGGTAGCACTAGCATGTATCAGTATTTTAATCCAATCTCAAAATATGTTAATCCCTATTCTCGAATCTCTTCTTTGATTTGATTTGAACCACGAACCAATGCTTGTAACAACTGGATTTATGATGGACGTCGAAATAAGAATAAATTGCTGTTCTAATCTCCATTTATTGCGTAACGTATATCAAAAGAAATACAACCTTTGTTGTCCAAGTCACACCAATCAAATTAATGAGGGGATGATTATTATTAATATTAAAAAATATACTCCTGGAGTCCTATGATAAAACCACTACATTATTTTTATTTCGTGACTAGAAGTGAATTTCTATCAATATGAACATAATGAAATTATTTAATATCTGTTGTTATTCATTGATTAATTCATTAAATTTGTTAACAAGGTCCATCTAATGATGGGTTATATGCCTAGGCGTCATTAATATATATTATAATTAACCAAAAAATTATTTTTTACGTAATTGATATTATTTATGTGACCGTTATTCGTTAGTTCTACGTTTTTTTTTGAGTGGATTGTTATTAATATTAAAAATAAATCTTTTGTAGTTATCTGTTAAAACAACCATGTGTATTTTTTTTATTTCGTGAAAATGGCAATGAATTTAAAATTCTATCAAAATAATTGCTACCAAATAATTCTGTTTTTTATTGGTTGATTGGTTTTATTAAATATGTAAACCAGATCAGATCTTAGCGATGGGTTTAGGTGTTATTAATATGAAGGATAAACTACAGAAATATAAAACTATTGCTGCTAAACGGTTTTACAGACATTTTTAGTCTACTGATTTGTAAAAATATTATAATAGATATAGCCGAACATTTGAGATCTTCGTAATAACATTTATTGTATTTTTGAGTGAATGTTATTATTACCTTAACGGTAATTTATTTTGGAGTTTTCCTCCAATAGTATTAAACGGTATTTCATTAAAATTTATCAACCATATTTGGATGTAAATCCAAATATGGTTGATAAATTTTAATGAAATATCGTTTAATACTATTGGAGGAAAACTCCAGAATAAATTAATAATGAATGCTAATTTACATATTTTAATTAAAATAACTACAAAATTACTTCTTTCTGGGAAACAACGACATATCGTGCATAAAATAATACTTACTGATCTAAATAATACTCTTTATTTATTTATTTATATATATATATATATATATATATATATATATATATATATATATATATATACATATTAATTTTTTAATTTTAATTCGCTATATTTGCTTATTTTAGAACGTTGTAGATATTTCACGAGCCAACAATCAGTCGTGAGTCCAAATATGCAAGGAATTCGTTTCACATCTCCCTGGTGATAAACCAGGGAGGTATTAATTGAAGTTCTTTTATATATATATATATATATATATATATATATATATATATATATATATATATTTATATATATATATATATATATATATATATATATATATATATATATATATTTATATATATATATATATATATATATATATATATATATATATATATATATATATATAATTATCGAGAAAACTTAGTGTTGCGGATGGTAAAAGAAATGTAAAATAAAATTCACATGTTAAAGTGATTAAAGAATACCCAAAAGTCAAAAATAAAAAGGTAACCCGATGAAAGGTGCCTTTATTGTATGTTTATTTTCCCCGGGCAAATAAACGAACGCATATACTGATTCTATTTTAAATTCGACATGAGTGAACTGGAAAGAAAGTAAAACGAATTGAATATAAAGAATTGCACAGATCGAATGGAACAAACAAACGTAAAATGAGATAGAGAATGCATATCACGATTGGATTGGAAAGAGAGACAAAAAATAAGGGCATAGACCTTCCTAATCGAAAACTCGTTTTTGGCGGATGCATAAGACCGAAACATCTATAATGGAAATAAAAAGTGCTGTATATTCGAACCAAAGAGGAACAACCCCGCGAAAGATATTGCTTACATACTTTACTCACATACATGCGCATATAATCGTATACAAACATTGACTTTCCAACTTTTGATGCTGTTAATTTTTCAACAGTCAAATGAACAGCTTTTAAAGCAGTTGTTATTTTAATCAGCGTTTTGAGCTCTGACACAACCATTTATTTTCCCGAATTAAATGCCTGAAGTTGATAAGGTCTCACAGATAGAATTCTACTCATTATTAATGAAACAATATACGTACACGTGTAAGTAATGACCCCTTTGTGACGTCACGTTCTTATCTTTAAAGAGCTTAAGTAATAATCGAGCATGACGTCATAAATAGCGTATTGCTGTGACATATAATTTCAAATAACAAAGGCTTCAAAATTCATGCTTTTATTATAAATATACCGATAAGTATTTATGTATTTAAATTATAATGCGTTACGATTAAAATGTTTATCATACATGGTCTTTACTTAATAGTAATTGTAGTATTATTATCTAATCCTACATTGATTAGAGCGTGTAATTAATATGTATACACATTGAAATATGTAACAATGCGCCAATTATTGTTAGGTTTACTTTATTCTAATAAATATCGTGAGCAAGACATATTTTTATAAAAGTGTCAGCGTTTTATTTTTATATTTTCATAATATTAATAAATAAGAGCTTTTCACCGAGAAATATGTATGCATGTGGCAGATCAATGCAGATAAGTTGTGACTCACACATAAACATTGATTAGCGCCCGAAAAATCAATTTGACTTGCGAATACAATCGCAAAACAGCTGCAGTGTCCCGTATTCGACATTCTTATACGTATGATATATCAATCCACATTTTTAAAAATTTAAGGAAAGATAAATAATTAGTATATATTGGCAACAAATCAAATAAATATAAATATTGTATACAATATTTTAAATATATCACATTCTATTTTGCTAATCGAAATCAAATTCTAAATAAATTTAGTCTATTTTATAATTATTTATTTATTAAATATGTTAAAATACTGACAAGCATAATTGATTAAAGTGATTCATTAAAGTTTCCATACATAAATAATATTTAAGAATTTCAATAGCTGCCGTTTCGGAGATATTGCAGAAACAACAAAAAATGTCTAGAGTATACAGGCATTTCCGGTTTTAACATTCTTTCAAAATATAGATGGTTTTCTTGCGAACCACACACAAATATTAAGTTAAATGATTATAATTTCAATAATTTTACCAATACAGTGCTATTCGAAAAATAGACCCGATTCAGGGAAGGTCAAAAGGTATGTTTCTGTTAAAATCTCGAAACCAATATTTTTTACAATTACAATACTAACTTATTACATCGTATAAGAAAGTAAAAAGTGAAGTATTTTTATCAAGATGAATGCAGAAAAAAATAATTAAAAAAAATTCAATTTTATCTGCGACGGACTGACAGATAAATAATGAAACGTAATAAAAACTGCAATAAGTTAAAAGTACCTTCCTCGTGCAGCACGTATGTATGTATATAGGTGTATATTTAAATATGCTAGGTACGCTTGTGTTTGCAACTGAACTGGGAACTGGCAATGCGTGGTTATTTTTAACCAAGCAATCACTTGCGTTTTTTAGGCAGAAGAAAAACAAAACCAACAATAAGGGACATATTTATTGCAGTCTTACCGGCAAAGTTATAGTGTCATTTTGTTTTATGAACATCCACCATATCGTTTTCTTTCTTCTCTTTTTTATCTACATTCTTATTACTTAAAAGCGAAAAATATTATTTATATTTATTTTATTAAGCGTTTTTACTTGTTCGTATATTAAACGTCATTTTTTACACACGATAAGATTAACCCTTTCACAACGACAGAGTTAAACAGTAAAGTATGGTTTATTTATAGGCTATAAACTATAAATCAGCTAATATATTACTAATAAAACACTATCATACAAAGTAGGAACAAACATTTCAGAATCTATCATCAACTATTAAAAATGGAAATCCATACAGTTTAACACTATTGTTATTGAAATACATTCATATTCATAACGATCATTCCTTATTTAAATAGCATTAAATTAATATATATGTATATATTAGCGATTATTTATATTTCTCATTTCAATGTGTAATAAATTAAAATTTTTGAATATATGCAAATTAATGCTACGTTACTTTATTGCAAAAATTAACAATATCTGTTTTATATGTGAAATTATTCAGGTTATTCATTAAGTATGCAATAATTTGTTATAGGGTCACTAAGAGTTATGTACATTACAATTAAATTGTAATTTAATATTCATATTTTTCGCGTTTTTTCCATTTAGACCGTATCGTTCATTTATTATTAGCAATTAAACTTTCCTAATTTTACCATGACGTCAAAGAGAGTATACTAAATCGAAAAGAGTGTTTAACGTGACAAATGAGCATCTTCGAAGACCAAAATATCAACAGAAATTATCTGTCAAGTTTGTAATATTAATATTGTTTTAATTATATATTTGTGCCAAATGTCGTGCCAAAATACGATCGTTAAATACGATAATCACACGACGGAAATAAAACGAGACCAGATTAACAACAATAATCATCGAAATAGCAGTCACAACGAAATAAACTGTAAGTGGTCAAAATGTCAACACATGGAAAAAAGTGTCGCTAGCCGTATGTTGTAAAAAAAAACATTAGATATGTTAGGCGCTCTTCCTGATGTCATACGTATAGCTGTGAACGCGCAATTTTATAAATTCATATCATTAAATTTATAATATGCTTAAGAATAAATTTTAGATTAAAAGTCTAATAATATAGGAGCAATTCTTAAAAAAGACAGTTATCAACCCTATGGTAACTATATCTTTATAGATTGTACTGTATGAACAAGGCAGTCATAAAGTCGTTTGACTCCCGAAACAGCCATATATGATTCAACGATTGCGGAACTCATTGATTTTGTATTGCAATAAAAATGTATTTTGCAATAAAATTGTATTGCAATAAAAATTATTACTAAATATATTTTATTTAAATATTAGACTTTATTAGGTAAATGAAGGAATTAAATCGTCGACTGATTAAAAGTAATTAAACTTTTAATTTACCACAATACATGATTTTTTAAAGAAAAATAAAATTTGCAAATTATTTTATTGTAAAAATTACATATAACAAAAATATTATCCAATAAACGGGGCCTAAGACATTTTTGTCTTATTTAATGAATCATATTGGCAGAAGTAAAATTTAAAATTTATTACGAAAACCTTTAAACACACATTCGTATAAAACAAATCGTATTTGGCTTATAATTTTATATTCAGAGTGATTTAGGGACAACTTTTCTGCATCATAAAATTTTATTTAGTTTAGTCAAATTGTAATTTTGTTACGAAATTCTTAAAACACACAAATCGCTTTTAACAAATAGTATTTGGATTATAATTTTAAATGCTAAGTAATATTTAATTTAGTTGAACCGTTTTTAAAAACTTATGCCGTAAAGTTAACAGAAATATAAGAAATTTGTATCATTGTAGCTTTTAAAAAAATTATATATTCAAAGTGAATAATATTTCATGTAGTTGAATCGTTTTTAAGACAATTTTAATAGTTTTAAACATATTTATGTTAGTTGTGCAGTACGAGTATAGCTACTTTTTCACGCGACTTTAAATACTTTTATAATAAAAAGAAACTAATACTAGACGACGGTAAACTATTGTATTAAAAATTAGCGCAATATAAATACATTTACCTGTAAAACCGTAAGATGGCATACGCAACATACATATATAGTAAATCAAGAAATATATGCGATGGTAAAGAAAGTAGTTTAATAGTTAGCTGCAACTTACCTTGGAAATCAGAAAACAGTTACCTCGTATTGCAAAGTACCAACGTTAGAGAGGGGAAAAGAGGTTAGGTTATAATTTGGCCCACTTATGCACTACGTCATAATGAGTTTGCCGATGTGTGTGTGTGTGTGTGAACCAGTGACGTCACTCTTAAGACACCTGTATGATGCGCGCGCACGCTTTTATTGTGGGCGCGATTCCTCCAGGTAATTTGAAGTGAATTCAAGTCAGTCTTTGCGCGGTGGTGAATGGAGACTGTTGTTGAATGTGTGGTGATCATTTTTGGTGAAACGCGCTTCGGGAATTCGAAAACTACGCTTACTTATAAGAAGAGAGTTCTCACTTTCTAATAAATGGTGAAATGAGTCTGGGTTCTGTTGGATTTTTGTAATCATTTTTTGTGCTGCCATTCAGTGTTTATTTAGTGCTTTTTTTCCAACAATTCCGGATTATTACTTATACATTTTTGGTAAGTCACATATAATTTGTCACACTTATTATTACATTTCCCAATTCTTAGAAGGTATTATATATTTACTCTTTGACATGTATTACCGGTAGCATTTTTTTAAATTTATATTTATATATATATATATATATATATATATATATATATATATATATATATATATATATATATATATATATATATATTTAAATAAATAAACGCATCTCTTATTTAATTTTGCGCGCTCATGGTTTTCTCCTCAATATATTTAATAGTTATTTTATTTTGAAATTCGATTGATTTAATGAATTAGTCAATTATAGTGGAATGTATATTATTTGATGTTGAAATTTAATCTTTCACCGAAAAAATATTTATTTTATTTTCATGCATAGACAATTTCGATTATGATAATAAAGTAAATGGTTATATTTCTCAAAATTGTATTCTTTAAAATAATAAAGAAATTCGAGTTTGCTTTCGAATGAATATTAAATAATGTTCAAATTATATTTTTCAAAAAATATTATCAACATCAATAAATTTTTACTGGGACAATATTTATTAACTTTATCGACAATTATAACTAAACGTTAGGTAGTGGGAATTTTTAAAATTTGCAGTTCAGGTTAAATATATAAATAATTTTTTTAAAAATATTGCTGAAGTAATTATATCGTTTTTAAATAATATTTAATATATGTATATTTCGCAATTTATTGAAAATATTAATTATATTTTCGTATACAATTTTTCATCAATATTTTTAAAATATCCGACCTAGTCGCTATATCCATCTTAGTGTGCTTAAGGTATAAATATAGGATAGGGTATAAATATAATAAATTTGGAGAAAAAGAATGATATTTAGTAATATGTACATGCACAAAATGAAAATAAATAATGGTGTTTTGATTGAATGAGATGCGAAGAAAAATTTGAAAATTCATTATTCATTCAAGGAATATGACGGTACATTAACTACTGCATTCTGTCCACCCACGCCGGCAATTTCTTGTCGAATTTTTTTTTCCTGTTTAATCCTTTTTCATTATGCAAATCATATATTCATAAGAAGAAATAACAATGTCCTTTCTGCACTGCATGGGACAAATTGCTGTATTGTACTCGTACCTTATTAGACAACTAGTTTTAATATATTATACAAGATATTCGCGCACAAAAAAAAAAACAACACACAACTATTTATAAACCACTGCTACTGCACTACAACATAAACACAACAATTATAATAGATTCGTAACCCAAATTTGAGAAAGTTAAAATCACACCTACTATTTTATTTATTTATTACATCAATTTTCGAATATATAAAACTATTTTTGAAATATATTAATCATTGCAAACTGACTTAGAGTTACAATGATTTTTTTTTTAATTTCAATGATTAATTTAATATTTAAAAGTCCATTTAAATTCTTCAAGTAGCAATATTTATTTATACACTGGTTTAAAGGTGACGTCACGATATATTGATATTTTGATCAATGATGTACCGTCTATAGAAATCTGTCGTTTTGTTGATGGTTTGTAAATGGTTTTAAGTATAGTGTATGCAACGTGACTCAATTGGTCTAAATAACGTTATAATCCAACTAGTGACGTCACTTTGCGTACTTTGAACCGCTTTTAAACCTGTATCGTCAATCCGACCCAAATAAGACTTCATCTAGAGGCACTACAGGCCATATTTATTTAAATAATTAAAATATTTCTATATAAGAGGAAGAGGCGGGTGCGACTCAAGTACTGGAGGCGCCAGTACTTACTGCTCACCATATTTAAATCAATGATTAATTTCGGTTTGTAATAAATTATACAAGCACCAATGCTTGCAGCTTTCCATAGATATATGTATATAAATACTTAAATAACAAATACAGGCTGCGCTAATACTTCCAGCTCACTTAGTTACATGAATATAAAGGCGTTGGTGCAAGCACCAATGTATTTAGTTAATTATGAGTAGTTTTAAAAACGAAAATAACAAGTATAGGCTGCGCTAATATTTGCAGCACACGATAGATGATTCAGGAAACAATTTTGTCCTCTTAAAATAGGATAAACTCATATTTTTGGTGTAATATCTCAGGAAAATATTGACAAGCCTTGAGGTTTTGCACAAAAATATTCTACGCTACTGGTGTTTGCATATTGCGGGTAATAATTTAATTAGATTAAATTCACATGAGTGTAGTTTCTAATATTAATAAAAATTAAAAACAATTAATTCAATTTTATAATAATAATAATAAATTTGTAATTGTTAACTTTCCAATGGAGTTTGGATTTCTTCTTTGATTATTTTCGCCAAAATGCCAAAAAATCATAATTTATTCGAAATGTATACTTTCTTTAGAAACTAATTAAACCGCGATAAATGTTAATGGTATACGTCTTTAATTATGATTTAATTTATGATCATCTTCTATGATTTCTTTTTTAATATAATTGTAACGGTTTCTTGAACTAATGCCCAGCAAATACAAAAACATATAGTTACCACTTAAACATATATTGTAATTATAATGTATAAGATTCGTAACATATGTAACATGATAAAACTTCTAGACATGTGCAACCAGCGGAGCTTATCCGTTAAATATTTGCTATAGCTTTTGTATTATGACAGTTTATTGAATTCAATCAATTAATTGCAATGAAAATATATATATAATCTTCAATCAATCAATTTTAACATATATTGCGTTATTTGATTGTGTAATTTACATTTTGTTTAGTATCAAAATATTGAAATTGTTTTTATTAAATAACGATTTCTAAATAATTTTTAAAAATTCGACATTTTGCGGTTTTTTACGCTTCAATAATGTTTGTAATATTACTCAAACTATTTTTGAGAAACATATTCAAACCTTTGTATTCTAGGTATGCGTATTTGTCGTTTTTGTAATATCACCAAAACGGCTGCAATTGCAACAAATATTATTATATTAAAAATGAAATTATTAATTTGGACAACTTTCATTTAAATAGTTTCTTCTTAAAGTGTACCAGTTACAAAAAAAAATTGACGCCCAAAATCCTTAAATTGCTTAATTAAATTTCCATAATTATGAAAATATGGAAATGTATATTTAATAAATCATATTAGCTAATCCTATCAATATTTTAACAGGAAAACAAAATTTACGTAAATAATTTGACATTGATTGTCACATATAGATTGAGTGAGAAAGTTAATTAATTTTTTTTTTGGTATTTTATTTATTTGAAAATTAAATATAGTATAAAAAGAATTTCATGTACATTGAATTGTGCAAAATTGCGTATTTATTATTGAAACAGATATAATATACAACGTATAAGACGGAACAGTGCGTGACACTATAGATGTTCTTGATTAGGTATTAAACTGTCTAGTGATGCTAGCACTGCGTGTCAATTAACATTGTCAATAGAAATAAGCTAGTGATTGTTTTGACATTTCATCTGAATATTTTGCAATGCGTTGATAAATTTTTTAATCAAATGCAAATACATACTTCGGTTGGCGTATGTGAGAATCATATCGTTAACAAATACTCATGCGGATTACCAAATCGCCGCAGACAGTCAGTCAGTTTGAGTGGCAGTGACGTAGTGTGGCTGTTCAGTCAAGCACTATTTCACTGGTCGACTGGGATTTAACAAAACAAGGCTACAGCACTGAGAGCTCAGTAAAAAGTTTCACTGAAAGCAGTCGGTGTATAGTAATAGTTTCACCAACTCTCTCATTTATATTTATATGGAATTATAATATACGTTTATAATAAAATTCGCTACTTTCAGTGGCGTAGCCTTTAACGGATCGTAATTTTTTTATTTTATCTTTTTATTTAGTACTATAAATTTGAATAATATTACAACTACAATACTACAAATTAGTGTAAAATTGCATAGCTAAAAATTTTAAAATAATCATATTTTGTCATTAAAATCAACAACTCAGTTATGGTAGGTTTAAAGGTAAAATTGATAATATTTGAACGTTAATCGTCGCTCGTAAGACTAAAATTTGTCTCTTCTTCTTCTTTGAAGATACAGAACAAATTGCCATCAAGTTTAGTACAAATAATCTATGCGTACACAATTCATGCCTTTCGCATTTTAACTCTCCTAGGCCCTTCATATCCGGTAGTATTGAGCTCCAAAAAAGACAACGACCTTAAATATTGACTTAAAAGCATTTTTGAAATTTTATTATTTTATAAAATACATTTAAAACTTCCTAAATATATGCAATCTGTAACGATTGCAGTTTTATAATGCCAGTTTTATTTATAAACGTTAATAACAATCTGTACTTGTTTAGAAATATTAATTTAATTTAATTAAATTTTTACGTTGCCAAAATAATATTCCCTTATTTGACAACATAAATGTTTAAAACTAACAAACTAGTTCCGAAAAATGTCAATTCTAGCATGAAGCATGACATTATTTTTTAACCAACCATATAATTTCTAATATAAGCTAAAAATTAAATATTGTTTACATAACAGAACGAATCGTCAAATATATTTAATAATACTGACTTTATCGGTGTTAATTTGTAGCAAAATATGCCAACAAAGTAAAATGCGGAAGTGTTATATAAATGTAGTTTAAATACTCGGTTTTCAGTTCGTGTGTATTCGTGATTGTTCGTTAAACAACGAGTAGTGTAATTTTTAAACAATTGTCAATTCATTTTATTTGTTTTTCCTTTTTAAATGATAGACGTCCTGTACTACTAATCTAAATACTAAATAGGAAGACCATTTTTTTGTGGCATAAAGCTTAATAATAATTAATAATTGTCCGAGATTTTAATATTAAAACAAACATTGATGTAATCATTCATATTTCCAGCTCCTCCGCAAGTAAATTGTGAAATATTCTTTAGCGTAATGTAACACAATTATAAATTATGTTTAAGAAATTTAGAAAAGATAAATTATAAAAAAAAATTAGTTTAGATTTTTTGATACATAAAAACGAAATATTAAATTTTTCTGATATTTATGTTATAATTTATTTTATCATAAATAGAATGGCTGAAAGGCCAATCATGTTTATAATTTATTAATTATTTATTTATGCAAATACAATTTTTAAATTAACTAATATACTAAAAAAATACTATTCGTATACGAGTTTTAAAATACTTTCTGTAGTGTACGGATGCTAGAATTGTGTTTTTCGCAACCTTACGTCTACTTCGATAGAATTTTTAAGTAGAAAAATATGTAAAATAAGACGAAAGAACATTGTTACTATCTAAAATCTAAAACAAATAATTCATAAGATACAAACAATTTTTTTGCTACTGTTAAATAGCATAACTGCCAGTTAAAAATGTAAGTCACGTTGGCCAACTAAAGCTATACGTTACTGTGTTTTATATCGCGTAAATAACACAGTCTTAAGTTCACTAGAAACAAATACAGTTACTTTCGGTACGAGCGGGTATTTGTTGCGTCGTATGAAGTTTGTGTTTGCACCCGTCATGAATACGAATCAATTGTTAATGTTTGTTGCGTTATGGTTGTATTCGAAAAGGGGCTGCTTAGACGAATTCAGAATTCGTGGTGCGCATGCGCACAACAGCTGGTACAACGCAGGTCAAAGAATACCGTGGGATGCGCTTACGTGATTCTTATAAACAAACGACGACTTGCTTCTGCAAAAATTATATGTGGATTTATAAGGTTGGTTACCCCCCTCTTTCATCACGGACATTTCTGCGATTTCATTTGCATATGGGGATATCCAAATCATTTGAAACTCAAAAATATTTTCCGACCTTGACTAAAAATATATATAATTTTTGTACAAATGAAAATTTGCATACATCTAAAGTACTATTAGCAAACAATTGTTCTTAAAACGTATTATTTAAAAGTTTGACCATACTAAAGTCACTACTAAATCGTCACTTAGCATATAGTTGGTTAGTCCTTTTATGGAACTTAAAGATTTATAATCCAAAAAAAAACGTTATTATTTCTGAGAAAATATTATTAGAATTGCTATTTTTAATTATCTGTGTAAATTTAATAATTATTCCATGAGAAAATGATATTTTTTGTTGGTCACAAGACCAAATAGCTCAGTGGTACAGTCTATTGGTCATCGTAACTAACTACAGAAATTCTTCGACGTGTTCCGAATTTTTAAATTTGGTTTTAATGTCGCCTTTTACTTATAACTAAATGTATAATTGTAAAGGAAATATCTTAAAATTTAATCAGGACATCTTAAATCACTAAAACGACTATTTTCAGTTAGATTAGCCAATTAAACATCTAAATTATATTTTATTACATTCATATATACATAACTAAATGACCATTCTCATCAAATAGGGTGGCAGAATACCCTTTATATTCATTCGCATCTTAATAATCACAATTCAGATCTTGCCAATCTTTCGTCATTAGACTAATTTATTTTGCTTCATTCTGAATTATTTATTAACTAATTATTGATGATAAAGACACTCAATAAAGACACAATTTTGTGGGCCAAATTTAAATATCATTTTATGTAAGTTATTGTGTTATAAATGTATAAAAATATTAAATAAAGTGGTGATGTTCATTTCAAGTTTAAACGATTTAAAAATAAATATACATTCATGAAAACAGTCTCATATTCGTGTAGGTGAACTGAGTTCACTATAATAATATTAATATGTTGTTGCATAACGACCATGCAGTTTATAGCATGTGCAACCCACAATTTTTCAATGCGATAGTTGAGCAATGTCAAAACAAAATTCATCCAAAAATGGATATGATGACTTATTGACTCACAAGAAGTGATGTTTGCTTTCGCAAAGTCGACTAACCACACATTCGTTCAATGTTTCGCAACTGTTACAATTTACGGACAAATGAATAGTAAGAATTTTTTTTTTCAAATCGATATGTAGTACCTATACGTTGTAAAAAATATGAAAATATAAACTTGTTTCAAGATTTTTTTTTCATTGGGGACAGGTCGATTATTTTCTCTAACTTAGTACCGAACAAATAATTGTATTTGATTAATATTTGTGCATTTACGATTGCGTAGATAGTAAATGTTAAAAATGTCGTTGGTGGTAACGCGATACAATCTAACGGGTATTTTAAACGGTTCACGATTCCGTGACTGAAGACTCGTTATTGAAAATATTTCTGTATGTGACAATTATACAAATAAAATATGTACACACTGTTCAATTATTTATTTCAGTAAATTATTGTATACAAGTGTACACAAAAAACGTATTTTGCTTGTTAACTGTTTGAACTGTAAATTCTTTTTTCCGACAGTGAAACAAACTACTTAAAATTTGTTATTTGACATTTGAATGATGGCATTTTTTTTTTATTCAATATACATATCATCACAGTTTATGTATAATGTTTTCAAGTAAGAGAGAATGTATTCAAATATCTTTTTATAAAAATCAATTAAACACTTGGTTATGTTTCACAAATATATACATGTTGATCGTTTTGACCTTTCGGTAATCTTCAGGAACTAATATTTGTTACTGAAGATGACCGAAAGGTCGAAACGTTCGTTGAATAATACATTTTTGTGAAATTTGACCAATGTTTAATTTATTTTTAGCTCGCTGTTTGTCTATATGTTTTATATGTAACATTTCGTCATATATTTGGTAACTTGTAGGTCGTAAGACCAAAATTTGTCGCCTCTTCTCTTCTGAAGGTACGAAGCTAATTTCAACCAAATTTAGCATACATAGTGTGTAGGTGCCCGATTAAATTTGTTCGCTTTTTAAATCTAATCAGTGCCGTACTTCAGGAAATATTTAGAACTTGCATTAAAAATTTTTTTAAATTTTAATTCTAACAAAAGATGTTATATAAGGAATGTTTCATCAAATCTAACGCATATAATGATACAATAAAATAAAATTTAAATATTTTTTACTAAATGAAGAATCTGTTTTAACCTGGATTTTAGTATTAGTCAGCAGTTAGGTAGTTTTCTGAACGACAATATTAGAATCTGGATAAGAAGTTATTTTTGCCAAAGCCAAAGATTTACATAGACAAAAAATAGTCTCAGAGTAGGTTTCTCAGTCGTCGACTAATATTGACCAGAAAACGACACCATGTTTGTGTTCGTGCTGGTTAAATATTTGTCTCAAATCTCTCCATCGGCTAATTTACTTTTAGATTTGTTAAAGAAACCATATTTGCCCAATACGTTGACTTCGAAATCTATATTTCAAATTCCATTACAATAACAACGTTTCTCAAACATTCATATCACTTCACAGAATAAAAATAGATAGCCACTAGGATTTTGATTCTGCCAGATATTTTTTTTCGAAACCATTAACAATTCTGCAATTCATAATTAATTTAAATTACAAATTAGAGTCTATCTTTTAAACCTCCCTCTTTTAAAACATTACTGGTTATCATTAATTGGTTGCGCCAATGCTTCCAGCGCGCCCTAAATCAGTTTGTACATACATACATATTCCCATAACATAACAATCTAATGAATATTTTCTAAAACGAAATACAGTAATTCGAAATACAAAAAGGAGTCTATTGTGTTGTAAACTTTCCTCCACTTCGACAAACGTACTATCCATCTTTGATTGATGACTTGAATGCTTGCAGCGTTCTATGAAAGAGTTTTAAAAAATAGCACAACCGTGGCGTATTTTCGAAAACGATATACAGTAGTTTTAAATACAAAATGGCGGCTATTGCTTTGTAGAACTTCCTACTCCCCGAAAAACGCTGTTTATCCTTGATTAATTACACCTATGGGAACAGTGGGCCCTATAAGAGTTTTGATTGCTTGCGTAAATGTCTAATAAAAACTAAATATAAATATAATAATTAATTTAGATAGCCTGATCATTTTGATAGTACTTCTCATAGTTCTTATTTCAATTTGATTACGTTAACGTTTCAATATTGGCTACGTCATAGTCTCATTCATTCTGTACTGTCATCTTCAATGTATTTTTTTCCTAGTTAGAAATATATAAATCATTTTGACAGATTTTTCGTTTATGATATTAACAATAAATAGTTGGAAACCTATCAATAATCTATGTTTAGAAATGATGTATGTACAACTGTTGATGAGCATAGACATGTTAAGCTTCTATACATGTTTCGTCATAGGAATTGTCGCCTGGGAGAATGTCTAAAAACGCATTATAACAGAGATGTTATGTAATATAGTTTTAAGCCGAAATAAATGGATGAAAAACTGTTTTGAATTGACTCCAATATACGATCAATCACCTCTGTTTTGTTAAGTGCATCCCACATAAAGTAAATGAGACACCTACGCCGAGAAACGATGGAAAAAAAAACAGTTACTTTGGCACAATTTCGAGCACGCTCAAAATGTACTTTTCAATCAATTATGATGGATATTATTAAATTCAAGGTAAACGATATCTGTGTTTCGTAAAAATTGCAACTAAATATATTGTCAAATATTAGAAATGTATTTTTAATTACTATTTGACATTGACATAATTATTAAAATTATAATTAGAAAATTTTAATTCGCGAAATGTAAACGTAACGCACATTGAGTAGGTTACTAAAATTCACTAACTAAATTCGTATATATTTCAAGTTTGCTCTAGAAATAAGCTTAACATAGCCTCACCCACCATGGCCATCTTACGATAGAATCACTCTACCTTTAAGGTATTGCTGGTTACGCATGCTAATTTATTTAATAATTTATTCATTTAATCGTACATTTCTCAGTGTACTATAAACAATCTCGGGGTAATATATAACTTATTCATTTTACGTAAGAAGCTTATTTTAATACGTAATTTATATATTTTTAAAACTATCTCGATATTTATAATAATAGAACAAAATTTTTATAAATTTAAATTATTTTACATATATTTTTTGTGACATTTTTCAATATATTTCCGCTTTGCTTTGAATTAATTCAAGTCTTATATATGCTACAGTAAATATTTAAATATTTGCTTAAATATTTGTATATTTGCCTCCAGGTTTGGTCATTTTGAAATATTATATAATTTCACTGATTGAATTTGAGAAATGTACTTATTCTCCAAAACACATTAATAACTAAATACATGAAATATTTATAACTTCTTAACATGATCATACATATGCAAATGCGTATATATAAACATTTACCTAATCTGATGGTGCATGTATACATTCACCAGTTAATGAGTCTCATTACAAAATAATCATTCTAGAAAGTATAATGTCAATAAGAATTTATCAATTTATATACAAATTCTTGGCTTCAGTATTTTATAAAATAATACGTTTAACTTAAATTTAAACATTACCTAGTCTAAACCAAACCCTAAAATTGCTTCATCCGTTCAAGTGACAAATCAGTTACTGGATGTCTCCCACGTTTAAGTTAATCTAAATATTAAAAAATAACTTCACACTGGATTAAACGTATTATTATTTAATATAAATTGACATTGAAAATCTATTACAACAAATATTTAAAGGGATTAACGTGTTTACGTAATCAAGATCTTATAGAATCAAGCCAGTTTAACATAGACAGTGTACAGAAACGGTTGAACTTCAGTGCTAGTGCTAAATATATTAATACAAATACAATTTTTTTTTTGTGAATTGTAAGTGCTTTCTTGAATAGCCTTCAAATAAGATTAACTTTCACGTAATACTATTTGTCCTCTACTTCTACCCGATTAGAAATACTCAGATATCGATTATAATGTCACAATTAATTATTAAAATATGAAATTTTATGAAAATTAATGAAATATTTTCGTTTTACAGTCGTGCACCAGTTGAACTTCCTCTTCCAATACCACCACTAAAAGAAATGGTTTCTCGGCGTCGGATTTTATCACGGTCCAGAGACGATTTGAATTTGGACGCCACTTTCCAGCACCCAGAGGAAGAAGAAGATGTCTGGTACCAAAAGGATAAATTATTCAAGGTAAGAAATACTATTTATTTAAAAACTTCGCGTTTTGGAACTGTCCAACATAGATTTTTTTGTAAAATATCATGAATATTCATGATTCAAGCTAACGCGGTGATAAAATTTTAAGCAAAACACATTTATTGGTTATTTTCACAATAGTGCATTATTTGTTATATCCTACATTTTTATGTTAATATTGAATACCAGTAATGAAATTTTGCGAAAATAAAAATCGTACTTCCTGTTATATGTCTCGAATTTATTTATCAATAAAACGTAAATATTTAACAAATTTGCATATTTTATATACTGTGATAAATTTGTCAAAATTAGTTATTACGGAAATTATCACAAATAAACGTAATTGTTTTTAAACAAATTCAATTATTGTTTTTCATTGCAAATTCAATTTTATTTGAATCATTTTTTGCTCTATAGCGAAAATTGCAATTTTAAATATAGAAAAAGACATAAATAAAATGCGTATTTATAAGACAATTTTAAGAACATGAAACATAAGTAAAAACGATTTTTTCTTTAATTTAAAATCATCTTAAATGTTGATTATTTTGTTATTTTCTTGGAATGCTAAGGTTATACTCAAGTTGTATTTCGTACGCACAGGAAATAGTACTATAACAGGACGTAATGTTCGTATACGTACAGTAAAAATGGGCTTATAGTCAAACACACACACACACACACACACATACATACATAAATGCGTCGCAATATCCGTTTGACGCGTGCTTCGATTATAGATAAGATGTACCTAGGTACATTCATTCACGGATTGTTAAATATATTTTTTAAAGACAATTGTTTGTTGTTTTTTTCAAAAATGTTTTCAATATAAATGCACTTTACATAAAACACTCTATTATTTAACCTTAATTGGTAACCTAAGTACATTTTCGAAAGCAAAACAGTTATCAAATTTAATCGAATAATAAATTGTTTTATACTATTTTCCATTTTATAAAATAACGTTAACTATTTTATTGAAGCTACATCACATTATTGCATATGACATTCGACCTTTGTTAATTTAGAAATTCAAAAGTGAAATTGAAATCGAAACTTACACACATATTCGCAATTGTCAATATATTGTTTGGATAACTCAGCAATAAAAACCGATAATTGTGATTGCTGAGACGTCCTTCGGATATAATAAAAAATTTATATATTTAACTTATAAATTGGTGTAAGATATAAAATAATATCTGAACACAATTTACGCAATTTTCATGAAAAACTCGTCCATTTAATATCAACTTACAAACATTGGAATGAAATCGAGAATATTGTGACAATTCAGTTTGAAAAAAACAGGACTTGTGTTAACTTTTCAAGGTCTCTCAAGGTTTAAAATAACTTAAAAATCAACTAAAACCGAGGCGAAACAGGTAGAAAATACTTTTAATGAAGCGAATTATACATTTTAAGTTCTTTACAAACAGGAAACTATTGAAAACAATGTAATTGAACAACGTTTAAAAGAATTGTGAAGAAAAAAAGGCAATTATGCAGTGTCACCAGATGTTTACAGACGTACCCACTAACACTAATGAGAATTGATTTTTGGATATACACCATTACGAATTCAAGGTTGTTTCTAAAATATGTAAAGACTTTTAAATATCAATTTTTTTTTCATTTGACATTACTATTTAATTATTTTATTTATATAATCAAGAAACAAATTGGCGAATATAAATTCACTAAGCGTTTATTTTCTCTAATAAAAATGTGTTGGAACACTATTTTCGTTGCAGACTTCTTTAGAGAAAAATAAGCTACTAAATTCTTAGTTTATTCTTTTTTTCCCTGAGAGTTTAAAGCCTTTTCAACGCTCAGATCCGAGTTGATTCGATCTAAACTGTTCTATTCGATTCGGTTAGACGAAAATGCTCTTTGTTACTCTGTTCTTGTCCCCTCATCCCACCCATATTTACAATAAATGTTGATTTTATCTCAATATTTAAACTTATATTTTATGTACATTATTTGTTCTGCTCGTAAATATGGATCAACATTTGTAGAATGTAAATTATGTATATTCTTTTGTTTTAAAGTGTTTTAAATAATACGTAATTAAAAATAAAAATTTATTTCCAGTAATTTAAATTCGTTTCTAGTATTATTTAGGAAATCGTAAGAAATTTTAAATTTATATTACAGTTGTCAAACCACTATACTTCTAATTATTTGCACATTTTACAAATACGCATCGTTCTTCTTAGAATCCAATTGAGGAAAATATGAGGTTTGTAGTTATTGTGGTAAGTTAGGACGGAATAAATTAGCCGTTAACATAAAAATAATTGTTTTTTTTATTAGTGACCAAAAAACCCCAAAAATTAATTACCTGTGTCGATTAATAGATCACAATTATATGTTTATAGTTGAGATTTAGGGTAGTAGTCAATTATAGAACGAAAATAAAATCGTAATTCTTTTTTATTTAAATATAGATATTACAATAAATGAATCTTTATTTGTATAATAATAATTAACGAATATTTCACATACAAAAAAACACTATGTCCCTGTTTCTCTTAAAACTAGCTAATGTATGAGGATTATTCTACTTATTTTTCTTAATATGGAGGCTCGTGAAAAAGAAGCCTCATTTAAAAGACTTGACAAAGCTGCAGACACAAAATGCTTGTGCCGTATTTGTTTGTTATAAACGCGACCTTAAAAATCTAACTAGTTCAATTACGAAAATATTTGTTTAATTTCTCTCAAAGTGAAGATCAAACAGCTTGACAGTTGAACATAATACGGATGAGATGCCACCTGTTTGGACGCTATACATACATATATACGTAAATATGTATGTATATATAAAAGCAACCAAACAGCTTGTGTAGAGCAGTACAGTGGAGATAGGATGACAAAGAATAGTGTAACACAGGCCGTTGGATAAGTGTGTGAATGTATTTGGCCCGGCGGCCTGCCAAGCACACTTTCTCTTGTTAGTTACTTGGCTTGGATGTGGATGTAGTAGTGGATGTGGATGGCGATGGCAATCCATGACCCCCATATAATGTTCGTTCAACAAACACATGTATAATACAACACACAGATATGCCATGCTATACGGTACATTCTCTCTAGTTTACCTTGCGATTAAATCATGATTCCTACATTCAGTAAAACACCGCGAAAATTCTATATATTACTTGCTATAATTAGTAAATTGTTTCGTGTCTCGCAGTGTATCATTTCGGCCTGCTAATATCGAGAACATTGATTTTTATTATGTACATTAGAAAGTATTTTGTTCTGTAGTAAAATTCACTAGTGATAACATTTCCGAATGTTTCATGAAAAAGATATTTTATTTTAGTACTATGACAACAAATCTGTTCGTTTTTCGCGTATTACATCTATTTTACAACTTTATTCTATAAATCTTTAAAATGGCAGCGAATATTTGACTGTAGATATGATTTCAAAGATGTTAACTGTTATCTCTAAATAAAAACACATGCAATTATTCTTATTTTCTTTCTTATTATTCTTTAGCGTACTGAGCGACCATCCTGCTTAATTTGTGCCATTTTTCAATATGTTTAATTAAAATTTGCACTATAGAGCAAATATATGATTATAATGATATTTTTATGGTCAACAAATAAAGCTTTAGTTTTTAAAAATAATATATATTGTAATGAAATAATAAATTCACAAATTAAAATTGTAAAAGTATTGTTTAAATAATTGTTTCTATTGAACAAATTTGATTTGATTTATAATTCTGTATTCATGTTAATAAAAAAATACTAATTGCATTCCAATTTTTTTTTCTAAATTATGGCAACAAGTGTATTTTCTCGCCTTTTTATTTGCGGATTAACTATTTCACGCGACCTTAGTGAATAAATTACTTACAACTACGCTCTCTTGAGGCAGCTGTGCGGCAACTGTGCAGCAGTGACGTCATACTGCACATTTTTAGTATATACAAAATAGGTGCTTTAAAAGCATGTATAGTAATAGTTGAAAAATGTGGTTTTATTTCAATTAATTTTTTGATATAAATACAAAAATTGAGCTATAATATATGATAAGCGAAGGGTAGAACTGCCAATCCTTCTCTTGGTAGTTCTGAAAAATTAAGTGTGTCGCGGTCCGTAGCTTTAATGGCAATTTAAAGTATTTTCGGTAGGCATTATAATATTTGAGTTTATTGTGTTAGTATTCTCTAATTTAATAAAACGTAGACTCCAGCTGTTCGTAGAGCAAGGTCGAGTAGATCCGAAAATTCAATATAAAGCGGTCGCGTGTAGCGTTTGTTTGAAGAAGAATATCTAATAATAGTGATCTAATCAAACATTGTAAGATCTTCATTGAAATAGGCGTTTATGTTCATGTCATTGAGTCGAGATGGAAACATTGGACAAGGGAAAGTTTATACCTTTCAACACATCGGAATCATTCGGGTTTATCTCCCGGCTCATCAATTCCAAATTATCAGTAGCGGGAGTTAAATAAATTTTTAGGTGGGCTTACACTTTTAAATTATTTCTAATTTGGTATATTTATATTAAAAATTCCAACCATTTAGTGTAAAACTAAAATATGATAACGTCATCATTTAATTAATATTTGCCGTTATATTTATATTTTCTATAAGGTTGTATTTATATTTGAAATAAACTCGGACTTGAGGTTCTTGCCTCGTAAGTGAGAGGCGAAAATTGGTACGCCTCTCACTTAAAAGAAACACTATCCATTTCTAAAATAATCGTGAACTATACTGTTCCTAGTAACAAATCCTCACCTTGACAACAAACCGGTGAATTGTACTAATAACAGTTTACGTTTGGGCAAAAATTCGTTAGATTTTAATCGTAATTTTTCATGAATAATTATTTCATATTTTTAATTCATTGGCTACAATGTGAATCTTTTATGAAACAGGTGCGACTCCATTGCTTCGCCAAACCCGCCTTAGCAGTCAAAAAATGCGTCTAATTATTTGGAATGAATAATAAGTAGCTGTTTTAAATTTAAATATTCAATAATTATAACTTTAGGCTAAGGAAATTATGCAATGTTACCAACATGATCACTTTTTGCAATATGATATTTTATCATATATTTTTTTTTACTAAACACGAAATTGAAGCCTAAAGCCATGTCTATCCAATTTAAATTTGCTATTGGTAGTTACGTCACCGATATATATCTAAACTATAAAGTTATACACCTATATATTCTATATCCACTTCTATATAGGACCTATTTGCCGTTGTAGATCTACAAATTTTTTCTTTTTGAATATATTTTAAAATAGATATATGATGGTTAATTTAATTTTTATTTTGAATTTAAATTCGGAAATATGAGCATTTTAAAGTTTCGCGCTTTGTAATCGTGACTTAACGATCCCTGTTAACGTTTATGGCCTAAATTTAAAACACTCCTGTACATACGGGCGAAATTTTATTGTTAGAAGCATGTTGCCCATATCAAACCTCACATATACTATTTATTTAAATTATAATTTATTTAAACAAAATAATACATTGTAACACGTGATTGAAATTGTACATATATTACAAATTTAACAGATTTGTGAGAATTAGCTAGTCAACCACCGTAATTTCGCGCCATGAACAACTTTGTACAACTGAGCTATGCGGTCCTGTCGTAAAGTCACTAATAAATATGAAATAGTCTGCGAAATGGTGTATAAAAATATTTTGACTTTTTTTGCTATATAATAATATTGATATTTACAACTGTACCCATTAAATAATGTAAAAAATTGAAAGTGTTTACGCCATAATATCGAAGAATGATTTATGTTTCGAAGAGATTCATATCCAATGTTGTTTTATATCTTAGTTATTTTTACAGTATGTTTAAAATGGCACTAAACGCCAATTTACAATTGATTTTAAACACTTTTAGGTATTATAGGCGCGTTCGTTTATTAAATAGTAGGGTATTAAGTTTTTAATTTTGTGTTAGAGATGTTTTTATGTTTAGCATTTATTGTATGTTAAGTTGGTAGTAGACAGCAGGCAAGGCAGCATAACATAACAGAACCAGAGAAGGGAAAGTTGTCTATGTATATTGTGATCAAGCAGGCTTGGTTTTCGCCGTTCATGGACGTTTCAAATGTCAAGAACAAACAACCAGCATACCTAAGTTTTATACAACTATTTATATCGATCGCAAACCTAGGCTAACAATATCTCTAACATAACTTGAGCAAATATTACTATTGTGTTGGGTTCTATTCCTTGAAAAACTATTTAGACGTCGTACTAAAATTTTAATGCAATCGTTTTCCTGACTAATTCTCCTGTATTCAATTTGATCGCTTAAAGTTCAAAATTAAATATTATTCTATGCTAGTACTGCTAGTTATATTTTTATTGTAATTAGTATTGTAATCTTGCAGATGTTTTTAAATAAATATATAGCCTTATAAAATGGCCTTCACAAATTCCAATGGTTAATAAAATAATTCATGTAAATAACTTAAATGTTCCATAAACCAGTACCAATCCCAAATTTTAGAGATAAACACCGTTGTTAATAGTAAATAAATAATATAAACTGCTATTTAAAAGCATTAAATATCTAGATGGCATTCAATTCTGAAATATTCTCATATATATTTTTTTATTGCTAATACGTATTTACGTATAATATATATTTAAATGCGTAGTAAAGCATCGCGAAATATGCTATTACTTCAGGGCGATCGAGCAACTGATTCATAGATGAATGTCATGCCTAAATATCTCAAGCCTTTTTTTCAAAGTTCGATGACAAAAGTTAGAATAAAATTAATAAGTGTAATTTCAACGTGTATCCCACGTGGCAATTATGAATAAATAATAATATATTTGCGTTGTAAATGATATGAAAGAAATTGTATGGAAAATTAGAATAGCTGAGAATGATAAAGGTGAGATCATAAGCTATAACCTTTCGGTATAGGTCAAATCCTACACTATAAAACTAAAGATGGGAGAAAAATAAAAAAGATTGATGCTGACAAATTTTGAATAATAAAGCTGTTAATAAGCAAATGTATAATTTTCGAATTGGAGAAATCGAATTTCGGTATAGTGATGTTTTCGCGTATACGTTAGGAAATCCGTATATGAATAAAAATGAGAGTGCGCTTTTGAGCAGTGCAGGCAATTGTATAACATCACATCAGAAAGTCCGGGTTTCTGTCACTAACAGACTAACATGTTAGTAAAAGTTAACGTCCCATTTCCCAAACTATTATAGCAATTATATATGACCTTTATTGTTCACTGTTTGACTTGATATTTCATCTTCCTTGACTCTTAGAAAGTGAAAAAACGTCATATTTAATGACACGAAACTGTCTGGTTTACCGAAATTCATCATTTTAATTAATCTACACCGATTCTTAAGTAGATAACCGGTCACTCTAATGCTAATTCTTTGCCACCATAGAATATACAAAATGGCATCGTTAATTAAAATAAAGTACTTTAAATATAGCGTTGCGAGGTTCAGTAGGTTTTTTTTACACTATGACATTAATTTCTAACAATATATATGATGAACATGTTTATATAATAATTTACTGAAATGCTTCAGCTTTGTCTTATTTCAATAAATATCGCAACCAACGTTCTTATTAACTGCTCACTTTTTACTTTCTTATACTAAATAATTGTAATCATGAAAGAATCGATCTTGAGATCTTAACGAAAGTACACCGTCTTTATGTGTGTGTGTGTTTTTCTATGTATTGTGTGTTTCTTCGTTGAAATTATAATCATGAGACTTAAAACTTAAGATTTGTATATGACCGGCAAGAAAAGCTTTTACGTATGAAAATAATATTCAAACCGGATGTGCATGTTTACTCTAGACGTTTTTTTATTGTGACTGCAATATCTCTGACACAACTCCACTAACAATAAATATAGTTACCTTAAAATTAAAAATATTAATATTGTGCACAACTTTTGTTAGAAAAGTTTCTTCTCAAATTATAAAAATTACGAGAAACTTGTTATTGAAATACTTAAATGTGTTGATTATGTTTCCATAGTAACATGTATGAGCAATCATAATCGTATCAACTATGTCTATCAATATTTTACCAGAAAAACAAAATAGACTAGTACTTCTTTTAATTGAATAACAAGTTCCATAATTCGACCCAAAATTAACACCTCCCTTATTATAAATAATAGATACATTCGTACCTCATGCCTATTCCCATCAAATGGTGTGGCATTTCATATCTTTACAATCTTTCGCCATTCATAAATAATATAAAATTTAAATCATGTAAAATGAAATTTAAAGATAAAACATAAGAAATATTTCAGGATAAACAATCATGTTAAACCTGTTCTTCACAATTTTAGTACTCCTTTTGGTTATTTGTTTTACATGTGGGATTATAATCAATATTCAAATCGTTTTTATAATTTAAAATCAAATTCATCACAAATGGGGTATTAGAATCTACGAATTATTTCACAATAGATATTGATGTTAAATGTGAGCTTTCCTATTATGTCCGTTTTAGTTATTCACAAGTTTCTTTTTAATTAAATAAATTTTTATGAAAAATAACATTCAGCGTGTCCTTGCCGGTGTCAGTGAACGTTTTAGTGAAATAGTTAATTCCAGATGACTTGGGCACTTAATAGAACCAAACAATCGTGCCATTTGTGCATTCTCTAGCAGACAGTTTGACCCTAATGAACCTAATAACCAAAATGAAAGTAAAAACATTTCTTTTTGTGTTATAATCGTTGTAAATATCAAAAATAGTTTTGTAGTGAAAATCACGATATCGTGAATATGTAAACGTGATGTTTTGCTTTCAAAAGGAGCTACACCACATAACATTAGAAACAAATTGGTGTACAAGTATTTTATACACTTAAAAACCGTATAATTATAATCATATTCGATAATCGAATTGATTCAGAATCAAACAAATTAGACCAATATACATTTAGCTTAAAATATTCTTTATTTATTCTCACTAACATATATTGTACATTGGTGGAAAAGCTGTTGATTTTTTTATTGAAAATTTCTATTCTTTGCATCTTACAAATTTCAAACGTTATAAAAAAAAATTGCAATGGACATTACAACAAATTGTTAACTATTGTGGTACTTAAGAATGCATCAAATTCATATAAAATTTTAATATTTATTAGTTTTACAAGTTACGCATTTAATATTTACGAGCTAATATATTATGGTTTGATGCATTTCATTCTGAATTAGTACTTAAAATAAACTGCTTATATCTAAAGTAATACAAAATATACGATTTTTGAATGAAACTTTATTCTCTCTCTCTTTGTGACGGGGAACCACCAACAACTATTAATCATAACCGCAGGAGCACAATTGTACTCCTTAATTTGGTGCTAAATACATTATCGAAATTTCACCATTGAAATGCTGCGGCATTTAGCAATTGTCGTAATGTAGAAACATCTTTGAAAAATAATTGTGATTCGCCTCATTTAAATATATGCCGTGCCACCCAAACCCGTTAACTGCCATCCTCCTGTACATTTTAATAATGGTGTATTGTATGTATGATTACATTGGTTATTTTGAAAGAATGATGGAACAGTAACCAAACCGCAGTACAACAAAACACAACGGGTTATAGAATAGATGGAACGTGCGCAATCTATACACTACAAGGCCGTCTGCGTAACGGGTATAATAAAATGCCGCGGGCAATCCAATGAATGACATTTCTTGTTATTAGTGTTATTATAATACTTATTCTATTTAACTGTATTTTATTTCATGTGCCACTAGAACTACGCTAATACAGATACGGTAAATTGAAAACGGGGTTGTACGATAGAAACGGTCTCCACGTTTTGTTGTCACAAACTGATAAATCTTACATGCGCGTCAAGTTTGAGATTAATTTTTATTTTATTTATAACACAAATCAATTCAAAACAGAGAGAAATAATCAATAATAGTATTTCCCTACTGCAATTAACTACCTAAACTGTTCTGATTGTCATGTAATAAGATTTATAAGTTTAGAAATTAAAATTTATTGATAAAAACTCAAAACGAGATTTTTTTTAATAAGATTATATATTTTAAATAAATCGCTCGTAGCTCGTCGTACGTAGTACATAAGAGTTTCAGAATTTTTCTGTATGTTTTATCTGTAATATACTCGGATTCACTCATTGGCTGGGTCTCTATGTCGTAAGACCAATTTTTGTCGCTCCTTCTTCTGTGAAGGTACCTTACCGATATCAACCAAATTTAGCACACATATTGTATAGAAGCCCAATTGAATCCGTTCGCATTTTAAAACCAATAGGTACTCAGTTGGCGAAGCCAATGCTTTTTGATTTGTAATTTCGAATTTATTACTAATTACACTATATGCTTAACCAATTATTATTTAATAAAATATATATATATGTAGCAAATGAGTCTATTTTTTAGCTATTAAAATGAATTCTCACCCCAGGGGAATTGCAAAATTAAATTTGTAAGTATAATATATAAATATATAAATTACATTACAATAAGCGATGATCGTGATTATTATCCTCGGGTAAACCCCAAATGGTTATTTTTTAAACGCGAAATATATGGTAGGTAGATGATAGGCATATGTAAATAATGGTTACCGTGCGCTACGAAGGATTAGGCCGGAGTAGGTCAACGTTCCCATTCCCTAATCGAAAAACAAGTAATATATTATTTAAGGGGCAGAACCCCTATGCAAAGTTTTTTTTAATGTGAGTTTAAGATGCCGCCCACTGTTCACCTTTTCTGAAATGGTTGTAATTTTTTCCCTAGCCTTTCGCAACCAAAAAACAACACAAAATAATACCAAATTTTTCGTTTGATTTAGTGTATACCGTTAACTATGGTTAGGTATACTTAACGTTTCAATGTACTGTCGCTTCGAGTCAAGTTTGCATATATTGTTAACACGCATGCTCAACTAACTTCGATGGACAACAACTTTATCTATTCGCTACTGTTAAAATCATTCGAAAATCAAATAATTTTCCGATTACGAGTAAAAAACAGATTATTTCGTAAAAAAAACACAACTACCTATATACTTTTTTCACTTTACCCTAAATATAGATCAATTATCCTAAATGAGTAATGTCATGTTGAATTTTATATTTTATTCAAAACTACAGATAATGAAAGATTAATAAATGGTATATTTCTATTCAGCTTAATAGTAAGGTCGCATAGCTCAGCTGTATATGTTTCGTATACCAGCTTTGCATCATGTACCTCTGTAATTATTTAATTCTGAGATATTTCTATTTTTCGTAAAACGAATTAACTTTTCGGGACCATTATATAAAAAAAAATCAATTTATTTGGGACAAATTATTATATTAATATCTTTAACAACGACCAATTTTTAAAGATAAAAATTATAATAGAATTGCTACCATAGTAGCTCTAGAACTAATTGAATTGCCTGTTATTTTAAATAGGAACATATGTACGTTTGCTTGTTGTTGCATAGTACACATTCCTCTTCTCGATTTAGAACAAAGTATTTGCGAAATAATGCTATAAATCGGGTGTGTTCATGCTCATAGCATGCATACACAGATAGATAGACAAGTCAAAAGACTACTCGTGTGGTGTGCTAAGTATGAAGGCGCAGCAACAGCACTTCATTCCATGTCCACTCAGCTAAGCAACAGTTACCAGGTTACCAAGGCGATCAGGTGACGGCTCGGCTGGTGAACGGAACGGCGCATACGAGCAAGCGAGCATTGCTAGACAACGTGACCCAGTGCCCGCAGGCCTGTATTTATAACTGCAAATCAAACAAAAAAAAGACAAATACATACATACACTTACACTCTATTTATCAATGCAGTATAATAACAGTCGTCGTTAATATTTACACTCACGCGTGTTATCACGCGTGACTTTTAAACATTAGAAATCTATCATTTATTTAAAACTAATTCCTTTATTAATACGTCCTGCTATACGGAAAACTTAATCTATACCTCCAGAGTAAAAGCGTTCCAAAAATATTTTCGTTTGCTATTAATTTTAAACATATATATAAATTATTTATTTGATGTTAACGTAAATAAAATTAAAATAAATTTAAACGAATAAAATAAATACAGTTGAGGCTAAATTATTATTTTATATTTCCTATTAAAATCCTATACTGATTTGTAGTTTTAAAAAATTTCCCAATAACATTAGTTGAAATATTTTAATAAAACACTCATTTGGTGTCTGAAGAATTGGTAAATATTTGACGAATCATGTTTTTTTTTGGTATCGCGCTAATTATTGATTATATATTTGACAGTTGTAGCATTGCTGTGTTGCGCTTAACAATTGTCATCTGTCGGTTAGTAATCAACGATAATTGACAATGACATCCATAACATTAGTTAAATTCGACACGAAACCGATGTATTGTTATATAAATTCCACAAAACAACAAATTAAAATAATAAAAGGAAACAGTCATTACATTTGCATTATTAAATAAAAGCTAATAAAATTTTTAAAAAAAAGTGAATACAAAAAAAATTGATAATAGCCGGAAGAAATTAATTGTTAGAAGAAAAGAAACTATGTATCAATAATATAACATCTTATATACATTTTCACTTCCGTAAACAGTTCAATAGGTATTGTTATTGAACGTCAGTCTTATTAAAGCAACCACAATACGAGTATGTAAATTAAACAATTACCAATGGATGCATTTTGTATGCATATTGTTTATTTTTTAATTTATTACCTGGAGAAAAAAATTTTTTATGTATAAAATTATTGTATTACACTTGATGATTACCGAAACATAAATTAAAATTATATAAATTATTGTGAACCTTACCAAATGTTTTTATATTTTACAATCTTTTATAAAATTATTCGTAACTGTTTATTAAAGCTAATATTTTGACTATCAAAAATATATTTTGTTATTTTATTTGTTATTTTATTGTCTTTAGAAACTTTTCCGTATATAAGTTTTTTGGTGGATTTTGTTCCGACTACTGTGGTAGCACCAATGAATTAATTTTGATTAAATCTATAGCATGTATAGAAAAATCTACACGTTCATACAGATATTGTCTGTTCTGTGTTTTTCTATAGCTTACAGTGTTTTTTTACTATTAGATACATTTTTTAAACAGATAATTAAACTGTCACTGCTTCAATTGTTATAAATCCTTCAATAACAATAGAACGCTTTTAGATTTAATATATTTTATCAAATATTCTTTATATTATAAGTATATATTTACTGTGCATATTTGTCTTTGCGTGTTGTGCTTATTACTCATCTTTAGGAGAGATATAACGCGAAATATTCGAGTTCCATATTGTAAAAATGTCGAAGGAAAGATTGACTAAAAATATTTACGTGGGTAACATGACCGGTCCTCGAAATAAGTAGATAAATATAATTGAGAATTAATTGCGTGACAGATAAGTTGTAAACTAGCGGAATACAAGAGCGTGTATGTGTTGAATGAAGCGAAAGATGTGTGTAAGGATAGAATTGTATGGCAAAAGTTCGTCAAAATGGAAAAGAATGTAAAGGGTTCTCTGCAACCCTATTAATGGGAATAGGCGTGATGTTATGTATGTATGTCTAATTTTACATATAATTTTTCGGTGTGATTGCTTATTATTGTCGGTAATATGAATAATGATCGATCCTTATATGGAAGACGAAAACAGGAAATTGGCATTTAAAAATTTAAACCAATTTTTTGTTATTAGAAACACGAACCAAAATTATAATACTACTCCTGTTCACTGCCGCCAAATTTGGAGATTTAGTACTATAAATTAGTTTAGTTTCTTACAAAAACTTAAGTAGAGTAGCAATATTTTTTAATTTGGAACTATGATATTTATACATTTTTTACGCTGCGAATTTAAAGATTTATCGTTTTATTAACACAATATAATAAGTAAAATAATATTTAAAAACTCCTGTTATGTAAAATATAAATACGCTTAGAAGTAATTTATATTACGTGAATTCGCAGTAAATTCATATTGAAATATATTTGAAAGAACCGCTATCCAATTATATAATAAATATCACGAAATACTTGATATCATATTGTATTAAAACCGCATTCACAGTTACAAATTTTACTGTAGCGACCTTCAAGTTTTCTTTTACTAGTCATTGTTCTCATAATTCTCCGTTGTTTTGTGTAAACGCGATCTTGCTGAAATTATCTATATACGTATGTATAACTTTCATTTATAGCACAACCAGTAACAGTCTCTTTAAAGAATTGTTTTTAAACTCTAATCCTGCACAGTGTTTCAAGTTATTCAAATAAGTACCGTTTTTTCGATAGACATTTACCTTTTATTCACTAATTTTACTTTCTAAATAGAGCTGATGGAAATTTACAGTCAACATTTGTCAATAGACAGTTTTTTAAATGCAATTTACAATAAATAGAATATTATATAGTGCAATTTATAGTTTTACGATTTACTCTTATTGGAAACTTTACACTACACTAACTTATAATTTAAATAGGTTTTTTGACGAATACAAACGAAAAGCGTGAAGAGATTAATAAGCATGTGCTTTAAAAAAGATTATCTGTCACTCCATTTATTAGAAAACATTTAAATACATTTTTATTAAAATTAATACATATGGTATCTATAGCTATGAATATAGAAATTAAATAATTTGGAAATTGTAAACTTTTTGCGGAAATGTTTTAATTAAAAGTTTAATTTTTATCATTCACACTGTAAGTGAAGTAATTTATGAGATATTTTGGACAAGCATTTTCGATTTAAATATTCTTTTTAAAAATATATTTTCTGTAAATTTTATATATACGGAAATTTTTAAGAAATAATCCTTATTGATTTTGGAATGTGTAATAATTTGATTAGAATCTTGATTTCGAAATTTTTTTGTGGTCACAATATTTATTAGTATGTATAAGAAAGTAGTAAGAAATAGATATTTTAGGCACGTAAATGCCTATAAATTTAATTCCATAAAAACTGAAGCACTATTTAATATTTATAAAAGGTCGTGCATGACAAATTGAAATAAGGCGCTGTTTCTGTCGCCTCATCTTATTGGAAAATAACATGTTATATGTTACTTACACATCAATAGCAACACGAAGAAAAAAAAACTATTATACCTAAACGAAAGTAAATCTCTATAACGCCTACATTATAAAATGTTTTAATCTGTCAATTTAATACCTGTGGAAAATATAATTTAAACAACATCAAACTTGATTACGACATCAATAATCAAAATATTAAAAATATTTCATCACAGCATACCATAAGAGGTTGTTACTCATAGGAAATTAATTAGCTTTAAAATGTGGACATTGCATATTTCTTTTGTTGATTTTTGAATGAAAATACCTTCACTATTAAATCAAATAACTGTTACCAAATTTTAAATCAATTCTTTGTATATCACGAAGAGCAAACTAATTTTAGAATCTCTTTATAAATTGCATTTTTAAATGACTATTAAATGCAATGCTCTATTAGAGCATCCAAGACAACCAAATATCATGATTTATATTTTATTTATTTTTCTTTCAGGAGCATATCCAGGAGGTGCTTGATAAATGGACACAAATTGACGATGAGATTTGGGCCAAAGTGATCGTCCTCGAAAGGAACCGTAGGGTGGCGAAAGCCTATGCACGTGCACCCGTTTTGACAGTGAACGGTTCGGACGATGGTTTCGACGGTTTCCGGTAAGTGACATAACAATTATTTTAATATATTCAAATATACTATATTTGAAAAAACTACCGAATAGTGTAGTAACTATGACCCAATCTTATTTGTAAACGGAAATAAAATTAATGAATAATTTTATAAACATCCTCTTTCGTTATAGTATAATTCATTAATAGTTTTGAATAATACAACACAAACTCATCATTTAAAAATAGGACCTATTACCATTAAATAGAACTTATACATTACAATTAGATTTATCGCATTTCTTCCCTCATATATTATATCATTTAATAATTATTTGCTCTAAAACATAATATTTGTGATATCATATGTAATATAATATCAAACAAAAACGCAGGGCTACGAATGATTTTCAGGAGAACAAGTTTAATAACGAAGTGTCACCAACGGTAAACTCGATATCATATCTATGTTTTGTCAACCAGTACCTTTAAAAAAAGCATATACATAAATACATAAAATTTGAAATTGTAAATCTACGATCGATAATCTAATTTATAAAATTTTGTAAATTAATCCAAGCAAAATTGCTGTTCGGCAACTTTCGGCGCTAGACGAATATGTATGCTCAGTACAAGCACCTCGCGCATGCGTTTTATAACAATTTCTTTCAATATACAATTCGCGAATCAACCTAAGGACCACAAAACAAATGGTTGTTTTTTGGTACTACCTAAAGCAGATTTAGGTAACCTGACCTATGCTTATCCTGGAATAAATGGAAGCAGTAATTGCCTACTTGCGTTATCAATTTTAAACGCCTGAATTTCGCGTTAGCTTCATTCGTGAATAGCTATATTAAATATTTGTGCATAAATACTATTATTTATATAGTATATATTGTAAAGAATTGTTCTGGTCCTGATTTCACAATAGCGATGAAACATTACATACAATTATTGTTATTATTACCAACCACTCCCTGAACGTACGTTTAAATGCCGCAAATATATTTCTATTGTTTACTTATTCTTAGAAAGTAGACCGTTATTTATTTTATATACGATAATACTCTTCTTAATATAACAAGCCAATAATAACTTCGAATGCAATGTCTAAATATGTTTACTAAGTACGCGCTTAAGATATTGCGACGACTTTTTTATATAACGCGATTTTCGTACTACTTACTACCTATAGTATATTAAAATGCGGCAATTCCTCGGTTACTTTCGTCGAGTATTGCATGGTTAATTCTATTTCGTAATTGTAACAAAATTTGATATGACAATTGTCATCCCACACATTTTATTTATTTTATTCGTGTTATACGAGGAAAATTATCGTTTCCTGTAACATGATTTCATATAACGCGTAACTATAGTTGATTTTTCATTTCTTTTATATGTTTATTTCTAATTTAAAATTAAAATAGCCTATGTTTAGTTAAAATTATTTATTTATTTTCGGGAAATTTAATGACATTTGTAATATTTTTATATTAAAATTAAATACCTAAATCTTAAAATTAAAATTACAAACCACATATATTTTAATGATTATATATTTCAACTAAAACATTATAATTTGATATTTAGGACAACTTAGAAATGCTATTTGTACTACTTGTTAAACAATTTATTTTTGAATTATGCTGTTTTTGAGAAAATTATAAGGTTCTATTTTCTAAATTATTTTTGGGTTTTTATTTCACTGTATGTGAACATATAGTTTTCGGTAATCTGTACATGCATATCTAATTCCCAAAATATTTTAAACAATGTATTTAAGCTGAAAAATGTATGAATTATTTTGCGGAACGAAACAATAGGGGTTTTCTAGGGAATTGTTTATTATTTTTTAACATTTCGAGTTATGAGAATCATGTTTGTACAAGACAATTCTAAACTAAAATAATATTCAACCCACGCCACGATTCAAAAATGTTTTACAGTGTAAATAACTTAATTTAATATTCATAATATAAATAAACAACTTTCCCATTCTAGTCTGCAAATAGATTTTTAACCGGATAAGTGTAGTTCTTTTTTTTTGTGAATACAGGTGAAGAATGTCAAAATTATAAATAATGTTTCATAGTTTAACGACAGATTTACTATTTAAATATCCCGTTTTACAGCAAATTTTTATTGTTTTTATTTATAATTAAAACATAATTTAAATTCACTTTTTTCTAAAAATAAAATGTCAACTATTTTTCAAATATTTACTTGTATAAAAATTAACATAAATATGCTATATTTATATATGATATAATTATCATATAGTCATAAACAAGGATAAAATGAACCAGTAAAATTTTAAAATTTACTCTAACCAACTTAAAACAGCCTAAAATGATATTATAACTAGCGTCGCGAAAAGCCAAATTTGTTTCGATGACTTTGACATTTTCGGCATTTATTCTGGTTACTCAAGAGTGTTTTATACTCTAAGATTACTCATTTTTCATTAGACTGCGTATAGGGAACTGGAATCATTGGTGCTTACATTTTGATTGTTTTTATAAGTAAATATTGCAGATGGCCTCGTCTTATGAGGGACAATGTGCTGTTTTAGTCATCAAATATGTTTGAAAATGAAAATGTTGGTCAAAACAGTGAAATGGCAGTTTATTTTGCCCTAGAAAATGGCTGCTTGATGCATACCATATGGGAACCTTTCTAATTTTAGATGACGTCGATTTAGATCACTTATAATTATATATGTGTGTGTACTAGCTTTATACATAGATATACTTGACTTGTTCAGCAAGAAAGTGAGTTACAAACGCAAGTAAAGTTATATTTTTTAATCTAGAACAAATTTGATCATGTACGGTCACGTACTCATATCATTTGAAATTATATTTAACATCCGGATACTGATATAAGTAGTATTTAAATTTCTTCTACTTATGGTTGATGTTCGAGTTTTAGCTAATCGTACGTAGTACGGAAAATCTGAAATACTTACGAGTATTTCAGATGAAAATACTTCTTTAACAAAAAGTTCCTCGTTCATCTCCCTGAATCCAAATATATATAACTTATATACCAATTTAATGTTAGTTGGCTTGCTTTATCGCTCGTAAGATCAAAATTTGTCGCTTCTTCTCCTCTACAAATACTGAACGGATTCGCACCAAATTTGGTATACATAATCTATGAGTACACAATACGCTCCGATTGCATTTTTAATTTACTTTGCTCATTATTTAGGAAGTTATTGAGTCCCAAAATAAAAAAACTACGACCATAAATATTGGGTGCAAGCACCTCCTGCTTAGGTGTTTGTCAGGTTCTTTTCTAGGATGCTTCTTTTAGCTGAGCCTCTAGATTAAGAAGATATTCTTATAAATTTGCTAGTTATACAAGAAGTACGTATTAAACAGGGAAAATTAGGAGTGAGTGAAATATTCGTCAATTTTTATTATAATAATAAAGTTTAATTTTTTGTATTACCGTATATCTATATTTATTTTGTTTCTTATTTCTTTGTGTTTTATCTTTTAAATATATATAGTGCTTAGTAGAATTAAGGCTTAAATTTTGTTCTGTTAAAAAAGATTTAATAATTAACTAAAACAGTAATTCGATACTAGTAAGTATTGTTGTACTGCGTTAATTGAAATGAATAAAATCTATTTCAATCGAAACCTATGAACAATTTCAGTAATATTGATAATTATAATACTTATAATATTGTTTATTTATACAGAAATTCACTGAGCCAAACTTTAGGCATTGGTGCAACCAATGCTGGTTATTTCTCATTCTATTTTAAGATTTATTTTTTGCCTAAAGTGATCAATCAAATAGTTTAACTATTTAATCTTCACAGTAACCGCAAATGATTTGGAGCAATGAAGCCGCAGCTTCATTTAAAAAGAAACTAGTCCAAATTAAACCTATGCTCAACTTAAAAAAAACTTTTTAGGACATGAGAATCATTATTTCGGTAAAATGTCAAATTAATTCAGATAGAGTAATATTTATTTATTAATATCACAAAGATTTAAAATTTGATGTATTTATGTACATTATTCTTATATATATCATATTTAAAAGAAAATGGCGACTCCGAGCTGTTGGTATAAATTTTAATTTGATTACAATCACCAATGATATGTGCTTTCTTGTTAGGTATCTCCTAAAACGGAAGACATCTATTAAATGAATTAAAATAAATCTCTTTAAATTGATACGTTGTGATTAGCAACGTTGTAAATTGAAGGTTTGGCATAAATAATAATTATAATTTAAGCAACACACAAAGACTTATGTATCCATACGACAAAACAAGGTGTCAGTGTTTCTCAAACGGTTTTTATTGTTGTATACCTACTACAGCAAGCTCGCTCTTGTTTACACGCGTGTACATTTTATAGTTACATTTATTGCAACTGTGCATAACGAGTTTTTTATTTCTTTTGTTTTCGCGCTTGAACAATAAATTAAATATTTTTTCTTGAAATACATTTATTGCGATATCACATTAATTTCTGCTGTGCCTACCTTTTGTATGTATTACTGTCGCGTTCTTATTCGCGAAAAGCTGTTAGCGACATTAACAGTAATTTTAAATATTACCTTGCGCTTTAAATTTATATTTTTTTTTGTGCTTAATGCCACCAACTTATAATCATAATATCTTACATCTGTTTTTATAGATACTTTGAAAGTTACTTTAAAGCTACGATTACTAAACATTAATTTATTAACATTTAATTTGCGATAGTATTGCCCGGGAAAATATATTTATAGCTTATAACAGGGATTTTTTATTATTTGCTTAAATCATATTGTTTTATTTTAAAAATAATAATATTTTATTATATTATCATTTACGCAAATTTTCTCGGGAAAATCATAAACATATATAAATCTAATATATATATTTATTTAGACCATAATACATGTATATGTATATATATACTATATATAAACTTTCACTTTTAATCGTAAGTTTTCGCTTTTTTTAATGGTGTTCGCATTTGAGTGTATGTGTGTGTGTTTTTTGCACGTGTACTCGTATTAAAATCAGGTTTTGCAGCTCTAAAAATACAGCCAGTTTTCGGTGTATTTTAAATTACCTATTTTATACGCAAGATTTTTACATGAATTTATATATACTAGTATAAAATCTTTAATTGCAAATTTAAAATTTGTAATGGATACTTTTCGCAGAACACAAGTTGAAATTCGTTTCAAGCAAAATAAATGAAAAAAAAAAAACTGAACTGAGAAAGCGATAATTTAGCAATATGCCACCCTGGTGTCAGGTAGCAAAAACATTAATCTCTAGGTTAAGGTCGCCATTTTTAAACGGTTCGTATTCATTATATATATATGACGGGCAAATTAAGATCCCGGATAAAATTGTTACCGTTTATAACAAGTTTCTATCCATACTATTAATTTTCCGGCTGCGGAAAATAAAAGAATAACTACTAATTGTAATAAATTATAAATATTTTGATAAAATTACGAACGAGCATTTTCTATTTATGGTGTGAATTAGTTACATATCCGGAATCAAAATCTTAATTTAGAAACTATATTTATAATAATTAATAAAAATTCAAATCATTTTTTTTTTGCAAATATAAAAATGCCAATTTTTATTATTATTAATGAGATTGATACCTCAATAAATTCACTTTTTTATGAAATTTATTCTCGTCCTGATGACGTAACAAAGATATGCCACCTACTCTTTTCTGCACTATACATTATAAATTATTGTTAACAAAATAAATTGAGAGTAACAAATGTCTTAAAATAAATAGCTAAAATTACAAATTATGATTTCAAATGTATGTATAACAAATTCATATTGCGCGAAAAAAAAATGTATAACGATAACATTCTGCCAATAGACGTGTGGGTTACGAGCATCTAATAGTCGGAATTTAAATCTAAGGATAGCATTTTTCTTGTTGTGTATACATGTATACAACAATGTTTTTGTATAAAAATTGGTTTGGTGTGTTAGTGAGCCAACCCTAAACCTACCTACGATCCATTTCACGTTAGTTCGTGCAGAGACCGTTAGATAACGTCGCGACTATACGTAAAACGCAAGGTCGCCGAGGCGAGGCTAAGCGTCGTACACAAGCGAACCATTATTTTATTTTATACTCAATATAAATAACATATACATACGAGCAACGCCTATATATGCTAACCAACCAAACGCATTCATGCTACCATCAGCACGTTACTATAAGTATAAGATATAATATAATACCTCCAAGACTGCATCTGAAAACGTTGCACGTAACCCGAGATAAACACCGGATACCGGTAAACGGAAATGTTAATAATACTATATAGTTAATTAATAGTTTTGCCAATCATTCAAGCGCAACCAGATAAATCTTCCTCAAACCCTACCGAAATACTTGTATTACAATATAAATACAAATCATATACAATACGGTTTATAAGAAATACGAATTAAATTAGAATCTAATTCATATTACTTTAAATACAAACGTATAATAAACCCTTCACATTCTTTCTCATCTTGACAATCTTTCGCCATTCAACTCGATGCCTACACATTTCTTTCGCTTCATTCTATTTTTCAGACACGCTCTTGTATTCCGGTTGCTCAGAACTTTTCTTTCACACAATTTTTTACAATATCGCCACTACTCATTCATCCACGCACTCCGTTTTCTATCTCTCCTAGATATACCATAAATACCTCTCAAAGATTCATTTAAACAGTAGTCATACGGTTTTATGCTTGGTATGCCAAACCCAACATTCACATATATCAACGATGGCACAAGTACACCATTGTACATAATGCATCCTTATTTCTATAGAAATGTTCTCGCAAACATTTCTAACGCCCCTAAAATTTATATTTCTTTAAATGTCGGTATTATTATCGTTTTAAGACAGCTGCATTATTTTTTTGCAAATACATATTTGCATGGTAGTAAAATAGAAGTGATAAATGAGCATAATTTATTGTTTTAAATAGTTAGTTACAAATAAAAATAAATAATATTGCTGTGGTTGATTATAATAATAAATATGAAACATAATAAGAAAATTCTATAAACTTGTTTATAGTTTAGATTTACGATCGAATTAGTTTGAAGACATTCGATGTCAAAACAAGTATACGCCACATAGACACACCCTTCCCTACGACCATTATTCAATAACATTTACTTTAACCTAAACGCCTACATCTTTACGCAATTTTTATTCGAAACAACTATATGTTATATATGCGACTGGCCTGGCGCCTCATGCCATTCTTGAGATCACATTTATTTGTTCTAGGCTGACTATAGCTATCAAGGTCTCAAAATTCACGACCATTCAAGGAAACAAATTTATAAATGTCTGTCCCAACACATTTTCACAAAACTAAACATGAAAAAAGCAAAAAATAGAGTTTCGCACGCCATTCTATTATTTCAGGGTTTCTAAAGCCAATTTAATTATATCTTTTAAGCCACGTAGCAAGCATAAAATTAAAAAATAATAAAGGGAAACGACTACTTCGCCTATTCAAAACCTACAAATCATAAATTTCATTCAGAAAAAAATAATTAAGTTGTTTTAAAACAACGATAACTAAACATTCATATCCTCAATAAGTCTAGGTTATACAGATTTATTAAAGTTACATAACACAATTTTGTGTGTTTTTCAATCGTTCCAATTGCAATTTTCACTAATAGTCTAAAGATTAAAATAAAATCGCAACATTCATTATTTTTATTTATTAAATTACACCCATTATAAATATACGAATTATAACAAATTATTATCGTTTTTTTATTTCGCATATCAGAAAATTATTTTTTAAAAGGAACATGTGCTTCCGCATTAGAAATATTTAAAAAAAAAACAAATAGCATATCCAAAATGATGTTTTCTTTATCTTTATACTAATTTCTCATACAATTAGGAAAAAATGGTGGCAGCGTACCATAGAATATTTACATTCACTATGCTAATAGTTTTGATATATCTTAAGCCTACCCGTTTACTAAGTGATATTATCGCATTATTTAACAGGTGTTTCACAAATTAAACTTAACGCACATTGTATTCAACAGGCGCCGTTTTATGTATCTCGAAAACTAACACATACGTTTTATTTAAATCGCGAGTACTTTTAAATATAATATCACTCAATTGTTCATACAATTACGATTGTTTCGTGGTTTTACTTAGATTTTTTTCTGTGTAGGCTGCAAGTGAATTTACATCGGTTTTCTGTATTTCACTGGCGTCCGATTAATCGTGAAAAACCAGCAACTTAAGACACACGCACAGAAAAAAAACACTCTCGAAATAAAAATCAATGCTACTTGAATACAATGGTCGAATTGTTTCATTATTTTCGTTACTGGACATGTGACAATAATGTCAATGTACCTATATTCATTTCGTATCAAAACAAAATAAAAATTTACAAACTACGTATTTATAATAAAACTTTGGGTTAGTTAATAAATATCTTCAATTGTTTATGTTCAAATTATTTCCCATTTAATGCAACATTCTACAAAACATCATTCAATCTATTTTTGATCAAATATTAATAATTTTAAAATTTGATTCACTAAATATAAACTAACAATGTTAAACTTCAAATTTTGTTTAAAATGTCATTTAATTAAAAAGAAACCTATACAATACAATTAGATTGTAATTTAATTCGTATTTATCGCATTAGTTCCCATTTAAACCGTATCGTTTCTCATTTATTTGCAATTAAAATTACGTAATGTCCCCACCACAAAAATAAGAATGAGTTGCTACATGAGATGATTTTCGGATTAAAATTATCAATGAACCTGTTGAAAAATTGAGCTTATTACTTAATAGCACAGTGTCACTAACCTTATAGCGTAGGAAACACTATATTTTATATCTTTGTGTCGTCAACACACAAATTTAAACATTCATATTGTTATAGATATAACATTTAAAAAATTAAATTAAGATCAATAGTGTAATATTACAAGGACTATTTAAAAAAATATATGCTTCTTAATTATTTGACAATAAGGCGCAAAATTGTAAGGATATAGTTGAATGGCGAAAAAGTGGGAAGATGCGAAAAGATGTAAAATTTGGTGGGAATAGGAATGAAGTTATGTGTGTATGTAAGATTTTTAATTATGCGAAATATAATATTAATAATGTATGGTAATATTTGAAATAAATATGTTTTAAGCATAAATCCATTATCTACCGCCATGTGTTCGAAATATCATTTATAGATTTACGTATTATTTGATTTTATAATTGGATGAGGTCATTGTTCATTTGTATTTATTTATGGTTTATTATTTATTTATTACGGTGTCTTACAAAATACCTTGACGATGACGTCACACACACACACCACAAGTACAAAATTACTAATACCTATGATGTAATGTGCGCAAAATTTTTTGAACAATACATTATGGCAAATATTGAATACATTAACAGTTAAATGTCGTGTGAAACATAAAACAAAAGATTTATCTAAACACCCCACCCGAAAATTCATTTCAATTTTTGATGGCAGACAAACAGAATCCTCTAAATTAAGATACTTTATTTATCAATAAGATACAGAAAATATTAAATATGTATATTGTTATACATTTTCCGTCCACGTGTAAATCTTTTTTAAATTTTAGAACAGCTTTTCACTAAAGTTCGTACGTAATATAATTTAACTCTGTTATCCGTTGTCGACGTTTTCGCCACTTAGAGTACCGTTTTACAAATGGAAAAATGTCAACATGAAATTAAAATAGAATATTTGAACAAGGGTGTATATGATTCGATGATCAGTATCAATTTGTTGCAGTTACTTTGTATGACACGTAACAAATGTACTTACATAAGTCTATTGCGATAACAGGTATTACTCATGACAAAAGTGGCTGTCCGTTGTGGACGCTATTGTATGTGTATCTCGTTGCGTGTAAATGGACTAGTAAAGAAAAATTATAAATTGTCACTTAATTCTGTGGGCGGATAGAATATACTCAACGAACCAACCTTGAGTTATATTTTAACACAAACACTCTTACTCTCACTCACTCTCGCACACATTCACACACAGGGACAGACAGAACCGGATCTTTATCTTTATAACCCGGCGAAGCTCTATACGCTTCACTTCGGATCCTGCGTTTGTATTTTCTTGTTTTGTGATTTGAACACACCATAAGTTTCGCATGAGGTGTCCTTAAACTTTCCGATGATGATGATGATGATGATGAAAATGAACAGGCGACGAATTTTTTTTTCCACGCGGATCTGACTCAATAGATTTTTATTTGTTAATTTAAAGGTTGCGGAATTTTTCAAGTACATGGATTCGATATGGTTCAGGATGACTACGAAATTGACAGATGTAGGGTAAACGGAATTAGAGAGTCTATGAACTTTGTTTAGTAGCCATTTTTTCGACGCGGATCTGACTCACGATATTTTAACCCATTTTTTGTTAACGGAATATTTGTTTAGGTAGCTCGTGGCAATTAGTGATGGTGCATATTGTATCTTCATCTCGTCAATTTATGTTCGTCACTTAGTGTGAACAGGTATTTCAGACAAAAAGTTGTATCATTTCATATTGACAGGAATTATATTAACGTTTAGGCTATTTGTTATTTTTATTTGAGTTTGTTTAGATTACGTTATTTTATGATTTTGCTTTAGTTCAGTTTTGGATTAGGTTTTGATTGAATTTTTTATTCGTTTGTGATTAGAATTTTTAGCTCTAAATTAGTTACTGATTAAATTTATATTTGGTTGCGTTTACATTAAATTTTATATGGTTTAATTTTGGTTAGATATGATTATATTTTCGCATTATCATGATTACGTTAAGGTATGGTTCGTTAAATCATTATTCAGTTTTGTTTAAAATTTTTTGGACACATTTAGACTAGTTTCCGATTAGTTATTGATTAATTTTACATATGGTTAGGTTAATTCGAAGGATTTACGTTAGTAATTGTATTATTTTTAATTAAGTTATGATTTTATCGTAATTCCGCTTCGATTAGGTCCTGAGTAAATTTTGGTTCGGTATTGATTTGATTTTGCGTAAATCTTGGTTTTGGTATTGATTAGAATTTCTAAATTATATTTTAGTAAGTTTTAAATTGGTTGCAAGTTAAATTCAAGTTAGGCTTAAACTAACTTTAATTTTAATTGGTTTAGGTTAGTTATGGTCCTGTTACAACTTCGATATGATTTAGTTATTATTCTATTTTAATTTGATTTTACTTATGTTTGAACTAGACTATACTTAGATTAGAGTTTTTAGATTATATTTGGATTAGCTTCAAAATTGACGCTATTATAATTAATTTATGAGTAAGATTTATATTATATAGTTAACTTTGCGGTTAAATTTGGATTAATTTTTAAATTAATTGTTCAAAAATGCCTATAAACATTAAACATTATATAATATTTTATGGGACTAGGCATGAATTTATGTATGCATGCATAATATATAGTAATTTGAGGTACTCATACTAGTATTATAAACGTCACTTTAAGCAGCGTTTAAGATCAAACACGATATGCTTTAAACAATCGTTAAATAACTTTAGCTAACATTGGTGAAATCGGCCATAGCTAATTAATATTGGTATATGATGGTGTGAAAGTTGTACTATTATTAGAAAATAATGATAGATTATGCGATCTAAAAAAAAAAATAAGCATTTTGAATTTATATTGCTAAGCCGGGTATTATGCTCTGAAGAACTGGAGCGGAACGTGTAATTTCTTGTTTGCTTATCGATATTTGAATAGTACACGCTATATGCTTAAATATATAGCACAGCCAAGGACGAAGCTATTTTGTCACAATGGGACTGTAAATTTGTTTTTTTAGGTGACACATTTGACAAAATTACGCTACTACAAACAGTATTCTATGATAGTTAACGATGTTGCTGCACAGAAAATGATCTTGAATCGTAAAAAATTGTGACTATTTACTTTTAAATATGCTACCGTAAAAGTCTTTTAGTTCAAATTATACTCAAATATTACTTGATAATTTATTGTTTTATTTACAAAAAATCGTAAATTTACTTTGAACACCAATGTTGTAAATATCAAATTTGAAATGTAGTAACCTTAAACCGTTTTGGATTTTAGATTTTATCGAAAATAATTGCTATTACTTGCTATATTATTGTTTCCGTTGCAGGTACATTTTCTTTACAAATACGATAAAATAATATTAAATAATAAATAGTAAATGTACTATTGGTATTTTATACATTTATTGAAATGTGCTTTTAGTAAACATCGCATGTAAAGTAGTAAACTGTTTTAAAATGTGTACGCCACCATTTTAACAAAATATCTCTTTCGAAAATCTATTTTTACTCCAAAACAATTAAACATGCAAATATAAAATTTTGAATTAAAGATATGTATAATCTTCGAAAAAAACCTATTTTTGAAAATACGATTTGAACCAGAAGTACTTGTCTACATCTTATTGTATTTTCTTTAACTTCAAGATATTTAGAAAATGGTCTTACAGAGTAAATGATAGGATTCAAAATTAAAAATAGTAATATTTTAAACAGCTTTTATTTTTTTTCTATAAAAATCACATTTCAAATAAATTAATTTTCAGATTCGTTATTATCTAGAAAATGGCAGAACTTACAAAATAAATGATTAAAATTGCAAATTGAAAGATATTAATATTGTTAACAACTTTTGTTGGCAAAGTTTCCTCAAAAACTACCATTTGCAAAAAATTCACGTTTGTATTTAATTAATTTTCAGATTTGTTATTGTATTTACCATAAGAATTAATTTATATAGAACAAACAGAAAACTATTGAATGAATTATTTGTGATGATTGACAGCTTGTATTATCAGTGGGCGTTCGACAATTTTACTATTATTGAAATTATTTATAACATGATAACATTTACATTATTTAAAATTGTAAAATGAATAATTATATTTCCTCGAATGTTTACATTTGCATTTTAGTATCCGTCTTATCTAAAAGTGAATGATATTTAATTAAGTATGTTTCTTTGTTTTAGGATTGGCCTGTGCGGTTTTGAAAATCCAATGCGGGATCAGAAAACAGAAGAATTCAAACGACATATCGGACATGTAAGTAGTTTTATTTTATTAAAATAATTTACAAATATCAATCCATTTAGCTTTACTAGTAAAGTCAGTTAAAAAAAAAAACTACATTTTTTTTACAAAAACTGTTTCATGTTTGCTTCCTCTTCTGTGTATCTCGTTGACACGGTTCACCTATAGGTAATTTCTGTTTGTTTTCCTCGAATTATTAGGGCGTGAAAATCAAGATGGATGACGCTGGTAACATCTTGATCAAACGCGTCTCCAAGTGCAACGTTTACGTGAAAAGCACGGGACAGGATGACGAGAACGCAATCGGCAATGAAATACTCAAATTGCCTGGTTGTGCACTTGAACCTGAAAAGCCGATGAAATTATTCGACATGAAAAAGTTCCAATCAAACGTGAACCGTGAATTACGTCGCGCGTACCCAGACCGAAGACGACTCGAATGTCAATGTTTGAGCGCGATTGCCTTCGTCAAAAGTGAACCGGATGTGCTGGAATGTCCCATCTGGGTGCTTATCATCAACGTCGTCGCCATGGATATGCTCAAATCGAAGTTACCACCAGGTATATGTTTGTTTCATATTTTATATTCCACATTCAACTCGAGGTTCTTATTTATCTACATGTGGTTTATCACTCATGTTAAGATTGCAATTAATTAAACTCAACAATAATTGCTTTAGTTTTCAAAAATGTCGATTTTTCTTGACGTAATTTCCGAACAAATAGAATATTTTCTAAATTTCCCTACCACAAATTGAGAAAGAATGTAAAGGGTTTTCTGCCACCCCATTGATGGGAATAGACATGATGATATGTATGTATTAAGAAATAAGAATTATTTTGATTAACGCTTTTATGAGCTCAGTACTAAATTTCTCTTATTTTAACCATCTTTTAAATAAATTTTTAATTATAAATAAAGTAACTAGTTCTTTCTTGAGTTTTTGAATATGACGTACTGATGTACGTAAAGGTCGTTGATGAACAAGTACATAGGAACGTAGTTTGTATACCTTATGGTCGCACACACTTACAAATGCATACGTACATACGAAAGAATTTAGCCATGATCCGATAACGTGAGAGTAAAAGTTGTGCAGTTGTTCGGTGCACTACTGTGGCTTGTATGTATGAGTGTGTGTGTGTGTGTGTGTACGTGTGTTTTACGATCTCCTCTACGAATCATCTACCCATTCTCATTTCTATCTAGCCAAGTCAAGTCAGGCAATATAACATACGATATAATATTAAATGCAATGCAGTGAGTACATTGTTTGTACGTTATGTGACGCAGAAACGATCTGTAGAGTTCATCTTACATACATGACACTTCTACAAACCACAAGAAACACAATTCTACAAGTGTTTCCCAAAATTTCGCTTTACGGTATCAGAACATTATTTATTTCTCATTATGTGATAGCCAAAACTGCTAAAGCTATATTAATGAATTTTAAAATTTGCGATTTCTATATGGCTTGCAAGAGTTTTTAAAAATATTCGAATATTAATTTTTTGTAGTTTCTACTCCAAAACAGTCGCACTTACAGTAAAATAATTATATTTACTATGAAAGGTATTTATATTTTACACAAATTATACGAAATGTGTACCAGTTACAAAAAAAATGTATTAATTTCTCATTTATACTGCCAAAGTTATGTAGATATGGAAATTTATATTTAATACACATGTATATATCATATACCTGTCAATATTTTGACAGAAAAATAAGTAGAGATTCGACATTTAGCATCGATTGTACAAAATAGATTGATAGAAATATGTTTAAAAGATTAATGATATATTCAAAATATGGTAGTATTGAAGACTAGATTTTTTATTCTCTCCAAAATTAACAACTTTCTAGTCATAATAATTACCCATGTAACATATTCATATTTCCTTGAATTAGAAATAAAATGCATTTCATCATCCTTCCTATATAAACTGATACATCTACTACGTATAAGAAAGTCCAGTGTGGATCACTGTAAATTTTGTAGGCTAAGAGAAATATTGTGGGCGATGTTAACTAATATGATTACCAAACCACACAGATATTAAGGCGCATACTCTAACTGCCCGGCGGTTGGTGTCAAAAATCATCGGACTGTCAAATCGTATAGTCATCCTGCCCGAATTAAAATTTTAAGAAATCCGCATTTTAGAAGGTAGATTCACGAAGGCAAAAAATAAGAAGAATAAAAAATTCTTAGATATTTTATTTAAATGTATAAATATAAAATTATTTTATTTATTATTATTGGACCATGATAATCAACTTTAAACTAAACTGTATTTTCCCTATTGATACATTGTTACCTGTAATAATAATTTCGCAGAAATGTACCAATTTCTAATCTTCCTGTTTAATACGTACTTCTCGTAAAACTAGGCAATTTAAGAGGGTTAGTGAACCTTTTTTTATTACCGATGGTTCGGGCAAAATGAAAGGTCAAAAAAGGTACAAACCCAACCGCCGGGCAATTTGAGTATGCGCCGATATTAATAGTTAATAAATGTTTTATTGCAGTAAATATATTTTTTATATCTCACTATTCTTATCAGACAACAGTTTCTTTCATTGTAGTAAATATATAAATAATACTATAAATGTTCACAGTTACAAATAATTTTAACATGAGTGCAGAAAACCCTAACCTAAAAACTAACATTTCAAATATTTATCAAAGTGAAAAAATAAATTTTGTAATTATAATATTACACCAAATAACGCAATTCGCTCGTGGATCAATGAATTTGAAGTATTTGTGTGTACAAAAATTTCTAAAAAAAAATTAATTCCTCGTAATTATTTTTTTATTGTTACATTTCGTAATAATGTTAATTTGCGTATGTTTTTGTTTGTATTTGTAAATAGTTCAACGAGTAGTGGACATCAAAAATAGACCACGCATTCCAATCCCTGACGAGGATCCCTACAGCGTAGCAGGCAACGGTGGCGGAAGTTCGGGAAGCTCCGGTTTCGGTACAGGGAATCCCGGAAGTGCTGCTGGTATTGTCGCAGCAACCCGGGAACAACTGCTCATGCAGACACAAGCACATATTCAAAGACGTAGTGAAAAACCGCCGAAGTTACCGCCACGAGAGAATCTCTATCCGCATGATATTCCTAAGGTATAATTATCAAAAATTACAATCAATCAAAACAACTAAAATACTCTTTACTGAGATTGTTTATTGCTCTATTTGAGGTGGAAGTCCTAAACACTTATGCATATTAGCATTCGTTTAGAATAATTAGAATGTTCATATTTTAGTTAATATATTCTGGGATAAAAGTTAAACATCTTAAGAGCAAATTGGTGTCTATTGTTTTCTAATAGTAATACATGTTTTGTTATTTGTCTGTTCTAGCCTGATTATGACGATATCGAAGACGAAACAACTAGACTGAAACCTTTCCCCTCTTCTAGGAACAATAACAAAAAAACGAAAGATAATAAGAAATATGGTAAGTCATATTAATTTATTCCATCTGTGTAGTTTTTTTATTTTTTCTAGATTTTATAACTAAATTTAAATAAAATGTATAAAATTTTTTAAAAAATTGCTATATTGCATTCGAATACTGATAAATGTATGTAAATATTCGTATTCAATGTGCAAATATGTGTACGTAAATTTATAAACGTTGTTTTAGGAGTATATTTGGTTTAATTAAAAATCAAAAAGAATTGATTTAATCTGTAAGGAATATGATAAAATTGAATAGTTTATATTACTAAGCATAACCACATTCTTCCATCAAGAGTGTAAGTGCATATATTGAATATATTTGTTAGAATTGTATTAGCCTATTGAAACATAACTGGCCTTGAGTCCTAATTCACTGTGAGTGGATTGAATACATTATACCACGTTATTTTGAAAGTGTATTTCTATAGCTGAGTCGAAACAATGCATTTCTCGTCGATTTGCAACGAAATGAAGATATTTCGTTAATTACTTTCCTATCCATAGCTTTATGAATTATGAACAATGCCACTCGTCATTATTTATAACAAAATGTTACGAAAATTCATATTTCAAAAAACTGTTCACACAAACTGCATATCGAGCAAAGTATTCCACTAATTAATCATATGGCCGTCTGCGGCAGCACATACGCTTTATTTATTTAAGTTTTAACTAAAACAAATATCTTGAACATCGAAATGCAAAAAAGCACCTAATTAAACGTGAATTCTAATATATTGTTTTGTTTCTATTTATGTTTTAAATGTTGATTCAATTTAAAAACAAGAAATTATGACTAATTTTTTATTGTTTAACTTAAAATATAAATAAAATTTAAGAAAGTTTGAAAATTTACTCAGGTTCGAATCCTGACAGTGGACATTATTTCCACTTGAATTGATGTAAAGATTCTAAGATTAAAATAAAACAAATAAATATTCAGTTTTGATTTTAATATTAAAAAAAAGATTCTAAGAGCTATAAAATTCATTCTAATAAAGCAACATAAATCTATTCAGAGTGCAAATAAAATTGAGAATAAGTAATCGGAAAATTAAAAACAATTTCATTTTACACATTTAAATCTCGAAATTGCAATCATCATGGAAAAAATTTTTAGTAAAATAAAAGAGTTTTAATAATTAAAAACACTGTAATTTTTTACTTCACTAAAAAAAGAGTTTTAACGGAAAAAATATAAAATATCAATCTCTGCAAATATGATAGATTTTAACTTAATGTTAAATTTTCTTTGAAATAATGAAATACGTTTTGAAAAATGCATATGCAAGTAAATCAATGGCGAGCCCAAAGTACGTAATTGACGTATCACGGACCTATAATATATAGGTATATAAATATATAGGAACGGTTTTCTGACGAGGACATCAGCTCTGTAAAGTATTCAAGTGAAAGTTAGTTCAGTTGACTTTTTGTATCGCCTATTCAAGCAAGCCTTGGGCAGCACGCATACTGTGTCGTTCGTAATGAAAAATATACATACGATACGCGCACAGCACAGCATACTTTACAAGCCCTGTTCACGCCTTATCGAGAACTTAAACGAGTAATCCATTCCGATTAAAATTAAACACACTCTGTCAAAGATGCTATTGATCTTAATATAAATGTACCTACGTGATATTGCTTCCTTCTTGGCGCTAGTAGTTATTAACTTTTTAATAACTTAATAATATTATCGATTACATTACACTTATACCAACGACTTGGAAACACGCTTACTTATTATATTTTCTTCTATACTTTTACAATTCTCAAACCCGACACTAATCTCTAGTTATTTTCATTTTAATTCATCACCAATAAACACATTTTTCAACTAAATAAATATATGTAATCGACATTTTTCTTTTTTGAGCTCTAAATAATAAAAATATTTGTCGAAACAATATAAGGTTGTTCGAATTATGAAAATAGCATTCCATTGGAACGAATGCGCATGCGTTGTAGTTTGAAACCGATTTTAATTAGTTGGAACAAAATTATAATTGAATTTGAAAATGATTATATTGTTTCGTGATTTTAATTCTGGATTCAATAAATACTTTTGTGTTACGTAATTTATTATTAAGTGCTCAAAACAAAAAAAAAGTATCTTGTAGCAAGAGTTGTTGAAGCCGTTATATAAATCATTTAAAATTTAAATGTTAGTTTTTATGATTCGAAAACAGTGTGAACTAAATAACATGCCTATTGTAAATAATAATTTAAAATCAATATTTTATTGTCAACCCATGTAAGGAAGAAACAAACTTGAACTTTCAACAAATTCGACAACATAAAATTTATATCATATATCTAACACCTAGTGTTCAACATACCAAACGTGTTACATGTATAAAAGAAACATAAACAATTGTTTGCATCACCAAAAAAAGGTTAAATGTCACTTAGAAAAAGTACCCAACCTCAACCTGTACAGCTAGATTTATATTAACTGTCTGGAAAACATTATACGTTGTTCTTAAATCGAATGAAAAATGAAATGATATCCGAAATGGTAAAAGGTTATTAATATAGGAAGACCTTGGTTAAAGCATGATACTACAGTATCAAGTATCCATTACTACATATTCTAGTTGGTATGTGTAACGTATGAACATGTCTTGACAGTTATTTTCCACATTTTATTTGTGGAGCGTGAAATTTGTATTATATGTGTTTTTCTCCAAAACTATTATAATTTATAGTTGCATTGTTCGAGCAGTTACAACTGAAAGTTTTTTCACAGTTATTGTTCAAAACTTTGGATATTATAGAAACTTGCCGTTCATGATCACTTAAATAATTCAACGACCAAACGATTTTGATCCCAATTCCAGGATCATTGAAAACTGGAAGAAATGATCTCTGGTTCTTTATGTTTTAATAAATTAGATACAACCTCAAATATAAATATTAATGTATATAAAATTGTTACAAATTCAAATACCACTATCAACTAAAAATTAAAAAAAGCTTATATCAACAGTTCTGTTAAGTGTAACAATTAAAAGTAATCAACAAAATTATTATTGTCGTGTACTATCTACGAATAAAATAATTATATTTGTTATCATTGAAAATTTATAGAAATATGACCATATATTTGTTTTGTAAATTTCTAGATGACCCGTACTATTGCGGATTACGAGCTCGAGTGCCAAACTTCGTCAAGTCAAAAACGAAAGACCCAATTCCACCAAAAAGATACTCAATAAGCCAGCAACAAGCCCCACTGCCACTGGCACTGCAACAACACTTACACCAACAACACTTGCAGCAACAATTGCAACAACAGCAACAGCAGCAGCAAGTCCAACTCCCTCAACAGCCCCCAATGGCACACCCTCACCATATTGCAGCCATGCAACACCAACATCAACTGCAACAACAGCATCCGCACGCGATGTGGCATGCACGAAGTTATGAGAGCGGCATCGGTGTGTATAAAAAATTGCAAAAAATGGTGCACAACTACCAGCAGCAACCGCAACCTAGGGTTTTGCACCAACCGCGAAAATATTAAGTTTAATCAGCTGTTCTCTCCTATTTCTCTGCGCAAGAACAAACAAGACCTCTTTCCTGCACATGCACATCACCGGTAACTAACAAACCACACTTTTGACACAAATTCATTGTCATTACATTGTTGGACACTTTTTTTGGTCATTTTCATTTTTATAAAACATTCATGATCATTCTAAATTATATATATATATGCATGTGTAGCAGACGTCAACTAGTCTTTCGTGTTGCATTTAAATCAATTCATTTAATTACGACAAGACCGCGTAGCTCAGTTGTACAGTATTCACCTATCAATGTTATTTATTTAAAAATTAATTTAGCTAATGATCCTTGTATTACAAACTATAATTCTAAATGAATACATTAAATAAGACAAGTAGAATGGCGAAAGTTTATTATGTATTTAAATCGCTATAAAAAACTGTGAAATGAAACTCATTTTGAGGATCAATATCATTGCTTAAACAAATGAATAAAAAACTGTATTAAGATGCACATTGAACAAATTGTTAATCAACCGTTAAAATATATATTTTATTTACGTAAAGGACTTGATTGAAAATTGTCTACTACGTGGATTAACACTATATGATGATATTATGAACGTGTAGCGACAAGCTATTGTTGATGGCTCTGACGAAACGATTATGCATGCAGAAAAAAAAAATATATATTTTCATCGCTCACATCACGATGATAAAAATAAAAGTACACTCGCGGGCACATCATACTACATACATTGTCGAGAAAAAATCGATTTTTGAAACCAGTTTTATTATTTTACAAAGTGCACTCCAACAACGGCAACAGAAACTGTTTTACATTATGTTTTGGTCTAACAAAAATAATGTACGGTCATCTTCACGTCATTGTGACCCATACGTAATCTTTAATACATTTTTCTTTCGCCTGTAGTTTTTTTTTCCTCGGATTTTATTCACTTTCATGCACTGAAAAATAACAATAGCTATGTAAAACATGTTCTTTTGATTAGCGGCTGTAAATTTTGTAATGCATACAGATGTGGCGACATCTCTTAACGGTTAATTGTAATCAAGTAACGTTTTTTTTCATATTTATATTCCTACCATGGTGGTCATGCATTTTCATATAATTAATAACAGAATGTGTTCCCTATTGTTATGTTAAAGTCATGCCTAATACAGCGCATACAATTTGAATGTCGCAACCTTTTTTTATCCAAAAAATAACTTCCATTACTATTAATAGGTTTAGAAATGTGTTATTATATCCTCAAAACCTAGATTTATTTATATGATTATACGTTTTAAACAAATCATATTTGATTTATAATTTAAAATAACACATGTGCTTCATTACGTTGAGTTATTATGAAAAAAATCAAAAAATCAATAAACGTTAGATATTTTGTTACGGTTTCTAAATTATTTTTAATAGTTAGATAAAACGTGTATTTAAATATTAACCGAATTGAATCGCAAATACGGTACAGGGTAATTATCTTATTTTCTTTTTTTTTTGTGTGTTTTTCAATATTGAATTAGTTTCAATATATTATTTATGTTAAATAGCTAATTTAGGTAAACAACCTTAAGTTCCTGTACATGTTTAGCAAACTAAATTAAGTCGTCGCTCGCTTAGGTACCAATAGTTGTTCATAATTATCGATTTGGGCCTGTAATGTTTAAAATGTGAAAATTTGCAAGGAAACCTGTCCTTATTCAAGTCAAATGAATCTATTAGTTATTATATTAATATATCATAAAATTGATTCATAAATAAAAATGCAACTCGATGACTAGTCCCCCCTCTACCCGCTAAAAGAGCTCGCGCCTTATAATTTAGAACTCATCTTTCATTGCAATTACAAAAATGTATATGTATATATAATGGGTTGTTTATATTTTCAGATTCCGATGCGTTAGACTCCCCCTATAATCAAATATATGGTCGAGTCCCAATACCAACACGTGGATATATACCAAGTCAACCAAGGACTATGTATATTGGAGAATGGGACTGAAAATTTATAATTTTTATCTAGAAATGTTAATAATTCATATTATATATATATAAAAAAAAATTATTACAATAGGAGAAAAATTGCAACAATATTTTTTCAATCGACGGTTAACCAAAGCTAGTCTTACAGAATTATGTAAGTTTACTCTTACAAAACACAATTTTTAAAACAATTCTGACTTACTTTTTATTTATCGACAAAAACAAACGTTATTCACACAAAATATGGAAATGTCAAATGCGGCGGTCATCTTGAATTACAACACAATTAACATTATTTTCTGTATTAAACCAAATACTAATTATACAATTTCCAAAATGGTTGCTATATAAATAATTTTTATATTCAATTATTTCTCTAAACATATTTCTTAAATATACAAAACAGTGACCTTAGTATTTGAATGTTCGAAATAAAATCTAGATGGCGGCTGCATATTATAATCAATGAATTAAAATTGATAAGTTCCTATTTCCACGGCTTGTTTTTGCACAAAATTATCTAGATAAATAAACAATATTTTGTTGGTTTCGTGTGAATCGGATATTTTATTTTTTGACTGATTTTTTTTACAAAAAAAAATACAACTCAAGAGTTTGAATCGTGCATAGTGCATTTATATTATAATACAGTGTATAATCTTCAAATAAAACATATCTTTTCTCTACTTAATAATCTATTTTTGTAATTTTTTACGAAGGTTATATACTGTATTTGGGTCATATTTTATTTTTATTATCTTATTCATCCCTGTAAATCATAAGTATTTTTTCATCTTTGTTCTTTTGTTAGTAAATTAGATTTTACACTGTGTAGTCTTTAAAAGATGTGTTTTAGTGTTTTTAATTGTTAAGAATATGATGAAAATTTTGAAAAAAAAAGTATACATATATATTTATAGTTAAGTTGATAATCTAGTACGATTTTAAATACTCAAAATAAATACTATTTATCATTTTAAAATTATTTTTTCATTGTTATATGTATGAAAATCAAATAATGTGTAAACGATACATCATTTTGGGTAAACTTAAGCTCATTATTATTAAAAAAAATTAAAATGATATTATGTAAACTAATTTAAAGTGAGATTTATTGTTTACCCTAGTTAAAAAAAAACAATAGTTGAAGCATATCTGATTAAGTTTGTAAAAATTACGATAAGTTTCAATTATTAATTTATAAGTTTTTATATTATGTTTAAACTGTAAATGAATTTGAATGATATGTATAGGTATATATGAAATTTATTATATATATATATTTGTATAAAATAAACTGAGTAATAAAGTGGTGATGGATTTTTAAAAAATACTTGCGTTTTATTTTTATTTATTTCATTATCAAACACAATTTGATGGCAATATTTCTAAAAATTGCTACTATTTATATTGTGACGCGAGTGCAAGGAACTAAAATATATTGTTTAAATTTCACTTTAAAAGGAAAAGTTACTGAAACAGGATCGCCCACAATTAACATAACGGTATATAGGCACAAAACTGCATAAATAACACATAAAAATGCAAAACATATTTCACTTTTCAACAAAAACAATCTTATTTGAATATCGGTGCATGTAAAACAAATATTGATCAATTTGATAAATGAATTTATATTATCTAAAGTTTCAAGTTTAAATCATATAAAGACGTTTGAGAAGCACTGTTTCATATATATATGTATTATATATTATGAATTCTATATTTTTGATTTGCTATATGCTATTATCGTTTGACATCATCTAAAAAATAATAACAATTGCTTGTGTCTTACATGTTGTTAAATGTGTTACTATTCCATGTTTATAAATCAGTATATATACATAGACAGAGAATTTTCATGTGTTAATAGGGCTTCAGAAAATATATAAATATATGAATCCGTTCATCTTAAGCTTGTCGTACATATTATCGTAGAGCTTAAGCTGTGTTTTTGTAATTTGAATCAATTAAAAGATCGTCTTTAACCCATGAATCTAAAAATATACTCAAAATATACTTGGAAGTTTGTCGTCGCTCGCTCGTAAGAACAAAATTTGTTTTATATATATTGCTTACTAGTAAAACGATATTGTAAATAATTTAATTAGATTACAAGCACTAATTTTTAAATTTAGTATTATATTTAGCGTACATTAATATTTTATTCTTGATCAATCTCGCTTGGATTAATTGTAAAACTTAATTCAGGTTGCTTTGAACAACCAAAATTACTTTATATTAATTAGTAATGTTGAATATAATAAATTTTCGAGTAATTCGGAATTGTATACGTTGCATGTGGTTACTATTATGGCACATGTACTTTAAATGCGCGCCTAAAAAAATAGTTACCCCGCCACTGATTATAAATAATGCAATGATAGACACAAGTTCAATTTCGAACAGCTCCATATCAGAGCACAACTGTTTATCTGCAAAAATATATCGCGATCTTCGTCGCTGTAAATGCAATGTATCATGTCATTTCGCCAGTTGCTGTTTTACAACTGCTCAGAACGTGTATTCTCGCCCACAAACAATAAGTGGTCATCGACATTTCAAATACGACCACAGCCAATATGCGTATCTGATATTTTTCCAGAAAATTAAATTGTTCTTGTTATTGCTTACTAACCAACATACGCTTTGCCTTGCAGTTAATAACCATATTGCGTATTAGTTATTTTGTTAGTCATATTACTGGTGTGGTTATAGAATGAAATTGGCCGGTTTATTAGATTGGTTATATGCGAGGTTATAACAATCATTAAGTTGCGTACATATATACATACATAGCATCATGCATATTCTCATCAAATTTAACATACTCTTCTGATCAGTAATTCTTTTTTCAGTAGGACGATAACTAGATTAAATTATATATTGCAAAAGTTTGGACTGTATTGATTTTAGCGGTAAAACCCTTCCCCTCCACCAAATAATAATAAATATACCAATTAACAATAGTAGTGAAATAATCAAAGTTTAATAATCTTTGCTATTAAACTTTATAGTGCGCAAAATTCAAGTAATTTTTAATTAAAACTGAAATCTATAGGTTGTTTAAATTACATAAATTTGAATTAGAACAATTAAAGTAAATTTGTTAAATATTATTAGTAGAAAATATATTTTAAAATAGGTTCAAGAGTAAATTTTTGATTCAATAAAACAAATTAAAACATATTTTTTTGCAACAATAACTTGTTCATATATTTCAACAATTACAGCTTACATAATTAGCAAACGTTTTTATTTATTTGATTATACATGGAAGCTACTAACAATTATCATATAGTTTTAACCATTTCTTTATTAATTTTGTTAGTCAAGAATTTATATTTTTCAACTTCTATTCTATAATGTATTCCTCATACATATATATATAGAATTATCACCAATTCAATAACCACTAAATTACCGGAGATATTTAGATTTTAGATAGTTTTAGTGAAATTTGCAACAACACTAGTTCGACTTGGATCAATCAAATATTTCTTGTAATTTACAACAAAATAAAAAAATCTCGAGGACAATTTTACGATTACAAAACTTAATAGTAATAGTCACAAAATTATTATAAATAATATAAAAGCATAATAAACAAACAAACAAAACTGTTATATATTTACCAATAACACTATAGTAACATCTTTGTAAAAATACAAGAATAATTACAATTGGTTTCATTACGTAATAATGAAACGAAAAAAAATGCAAATAAAACAACAATAATAATAAAAATAATACAATGTGAGAGCCTGATAAATCAAGAACATATAAACAAATGCGTAAATATACTGAAAAAAAATACTGTACAGATCATTTCCAAATCTATAATACTTAACGATATTTCGATTCTATTGCTTTTAACAACGTGTAATATATAGAAAAACGTAGAGCCTATATAAATATTTTTGAGACAGCAAGAGAATTGAAATATTTGCAAAAATTCTAATAATAAACAAACAAAAATAGATTATTACTATAAATTAACATATTTCAATGACATAATACAGTCTAATACAATATTAGAGACATTTGTTTCAAAATGCAGGGTCATTTCTATTAGGATGACGTCATCAATAACCTCAAATGCTGAATTTTCACCCAAAATATATATCTATAGTTTTTGTACACGATTTCTTTTATTGTCACCTAATATATCTATAATTTTATATCACAGTGGCAGCGCTAGAAAAGTTAACGAAAAATGTTCAGAAAATTTAAATAGCTTACAAAAAATATACTATATATTTCATTGTACTTGATTTGGCGGTTTTTATAACTAGCACGGTCACTGGATATCAATATAACTATTCATTAGTGATAAATGTCTAAAAGGAAAATACGGGCATTGAAAAATCTTGACTAACAAAATTAATAAATTTACTCTCATACAAAATAGGAACTGTATTCATGTGGCATGACGCCCCGACGTGGGTAAAACGTGTGACTTACACTGTAATTGAGTAGGTTTGTTATATTTGAGGTATAGATATCGGCAAATCGGAATAACCGTCGTGAAAAATACGTTGGATTGTGGTACGTGCGGAATACGCTACCAAATTGTTTGTTAAACACACATTTGATATCATTTCTATAACGAAAATTATACATTCATATTCCATATTTTAAGTGGTGTAACTAGTTCATGATTTATTAATTATAAGTTACCGTAATTGATCACGTTCGTTCATCCATTTGGCTAACATTTCTCTTTCTCCTTGGTTTTGACAATCTTGATTGTCTTCAATTAACCCCGTTAACATTTGTAACCAGTTGGCATTTTCTTTGAATTGCCGGTGATTTAAAGTGTCTATTTCATGCTGAAAAATACACAAATTTAATCACTTCTAATTTTCTTCCTCATTAAAAAAAAATACAAAAAATATTCTTGGCAAAATGACAGTTTGGTTTAACGAAAATGTTATTTCCGAATAAGTATCTCCAGTAGCACAGTAATTTAATACCAATATTAGTTAATATATTGAGTTGTGACAGCGAGAGAGATGCAATGCTTCCCCTTCTCCAAATTCAAAACCGGGGTATAGCAATATGAGATATTAGCATTGTGTAAATGGCCGAAAAATGAAGTAATTGTGGTATGAGCTGAATTTCAGAGGTATAGCGGAAGAATTTTGCAAAACGTTGCATTGCCATCACACATGCCAAGGATGTATTTATGATATAGAATTACTTTTGGTTTTGTTAAGGGTCGAAATAAAAATTTATTTACCAATGAAAGTTCAAATATTTTACACTTCAGTTCAAACTAGCTGCTGTGAGCGCTGGTGGTGGTAATATCTCTAAGCTCAACCTGTCAAATCTTAGAGATATTATAACTTTTACTCAACGTAATGGACCGATAGCAACAAGGGATATTGTTTAATATTAAATCAAACAATACGGGAGAAGAACAAAACAAAATTAATGATTATGAGATAAATTTTGAAACATATTCATATTACAGAAAGTGACACATTGAGCTTCGAGATATAACCACCACATGCGCTCGCGGTAGAACACAAATAAAAAATATTTGAATTTTCATTTGTAAATAACTTTTTATTTCGACGCTTAACAAAACCAAAAGTAATTCTATACCATTAACACATCCTTGGCATGTGTGATGGCAATGCAACGTTTTGCAAAATTCTTCCGCTTTACCCTCTAAATTCTGCTCGTACCACAATTACTTCACTTTTCGGCCATTTACGCAATGCTAATATCTCATATTGCTATACCCCGGTTTTGACAAAGTGGAAGGGGAAGCTAAAATGTACTCTTTTCAATTTCGCATCTCTATTGGCTCAATATGGTTAGGGTTAACATAGTACAATATTGGCGGTATATGTAAGACCCAGTGGCGCGCTGTGTTTAGGTATTTATATTTTTGTACTCGTTTCTACGTTCCGCACGTTATATTAAGAAGTTAAGTAAAGGAAAGAAACTAGTTTGAGATAAATGTAAATTACTAATTCAGTTTTTAATACAGGTGTCATTAACATTTTAGGTAAATTTTTGCTAGTTTCTAATAATACGCCACTGATTTCTGCAATACATTGTAGAAGCAAGCGCATGCGCTATAACAAAACAGTGTTATAGCGCTTGCGCTTGACATGTCATATTAAGCCAAGATACAATATATATCTAATATTTATATTATATTGGTTTGGTTTTTGGTGCTATTAGGAATGGATCAAGAAACACTTTTATTGCGAATGAAAACAGCATGAATTTTGTCGAAATTTCGTGCGGAACTTTTGAATTACTATTATTTGATTATACGTAACTTACCGTTAATTCATCTATAATGGCGCCTGTTCTCCAACCATGTTCTAATGTTACATCGGCTAAATCACTGTACGGGTGATCACCAAAGTAAAGAACTTGATGGCCACTCCAGCCTGTTAACTCTTGTAATTGTTTTACTGTACCCTATACATACGAAAAGATAATTTAAAATTAAATGTGATCATTAGTGAAACAAGTCAATAAATGTTGACATAAAATGAAAGATGTTTTGTATATTTATAGTTAATAACGATACTTTTCGTACCATATGATACAGAAAATTTGTAGTGCGTTTCTGAACAAGTCTGTAAATATTAGAAAGCGTTTATGTTCTATTGATATTAATAAATTGTAAAATAACAAAAAATTATTTATTAAAGATCTGTAAAAGTTTACAGATTCGTCATATGGAATTACAGATATGCTCAGACTTGCACATTTCGTATATGTGTACCTCATAATAAATAGTGCCTTTATCTAATCTTGAAACACGATCCCAAACATGTGCACCACTTTGTTCGTCGTAAACACGAATCGGTCGCGATTCATCAGTGAAAAACCTTGGTTTTCGTGCTTGAACAATAACAACATCAAAATAATCTTTCCAATCATCACCAACTAAATGTTCCATTCCTTTATTTCTGTAAAAAAAAATTACAATCACACCATTCCTAAACATATTTATGTATATAAACTATAACAAATAAAATAGAATGCATTGTAAAACTTTATATATTTCCATGGATTTACAAAATATTAATAGGCAAAAAAAGTAACCACGTGACAAAAGACGCGGGGATCGAATTCGTTCGCATTCAACGCTGAGAGACATGTTAACCTTATGGCCAGAATCGGCGGCTCATTTATTTTGAGACATTACACTTGCATTTGTCGAAGAATCAATGAAAAAAATGAATGTATTAGGGGCAATAGAATAACCTTTATGTTATAGTGTTTATGCAATTGCGGACATCTTTAATAAAGCTATATTTTCAAATTGAAAATGCATTTTATGTTAAATGCGCCTCTGCACATGCGCGACCATGCTCAATATGCTGCGTTTGTTTGGATTTTAACATTTTCTACAACGAAGCCAAACAAACGCAGCATATTGCGCATGGTCGCGCATGTGCAGAGGCGCATTTAACATAAAATGCATTTTCAATTTGAAAATATAGCTTTATTAAATATGTCCGCAATTGCATAAACACTATAACATAAAGGTTATTCTATTGCCCCTAATACATTCATTTTTTTCATTGATTCTTCGACAAATACAAGTGTAATGTCTCAAAATAAATGAGCCGCCGATTCTGGCCATAAGGTTAACATGTCTCTCAGCGTTGAATGCGAACGAATTCGATCCCCGCGTCTTTTGTCACGTGCTTACTTTTTTTGCCTATTATAAATGATTGTTATCATACTTACACAAATTTGTATGGACTATTTGTGACTAAAAACAATTTCTTGTCGGCTGCAACCAATCGATCGAAGAACCTCCGTAAATCCTTATTCGGTTCAATGTATTCAGCTACATTTTGCGTTACGATTTTATGCATTAATGGATGAGAACTTCGGACAGAATTCTAAAATTTATAAGAAAACCTATCGATTCCAACAATCTTTCCACTAATACTCCTACCTCGGGAAACCATGACGATCTCCTGAGATAGTAGTATTAGTTGGAAGAAAATGCTAAAAATCCTGCGATTGGAAGCGGAAATTATATATGTTTGGTGCCACACCTTTAAGTATTAGTACATAATGAAAAATGAAACCTCAAAACAACCCAATGAGTGTTAACGCATGTTATTAGACACATTTTAGACAAACTGACATACCTTAACATCTCTGAACAGTATTTCAGGATGATAATCGATGTGATTTCTTTCGAAATAATCTGCTACGTTACAGAGCAGCCCCATTTCAGGAACTGAAAATAGATCCGCAAGATGTACCATCTTTGAATGGGCATCCTGTCAAATTAGTAATTTATAAATAACATATACCGAACAATTTATTATCTACCTGAGCATTTTTTGAGTGATTTTCAACGTATGCTATAGGTATTATTCGGTTTTTATACTCGCGTAAAACCTCTTTGTCTCCAAGCGGTTTTAAACCTCTATAAACAGATCCGAACTGTATTTGCAGAAACGAGTCCAGCTTCAATAATATACCTTTTTCAATATCATAGTGCAATCCACGGACTGCAAAACCAGGTTTATATTCTAGTTGTCCAATTTCTGTTGGATACTATAATTTATTTTTTATTAAATAACTTTAATTATTCTTAACTTAAGTCTAAACATTGTATACACACTTAGATATTCAAAAGCTCGAAAATTACTTGAAAATTATTTTATGTTTTATACCAAATATCTTCCCTCTAATTATATATAATTATACATAAATAATAAGTTCTCCGCGACACATTAGACTACTCATTTGATATTTTAATACAAACATATCTAGCATATCTGACACTGAACTTTCTTATACGCATTTTGGTTAGATATTTGGAAAATGTTGACCATTTTGAAAATTTTAAGTCTATTTTGCTTTTTATGTTGAACAATTGACAGGCATATTTGATACGATATATGTAAAATAAATAATATATGAACACAATTTTCAATAGCCATTATTTTGTAACCAGTACGTTTTTTGAAAAATATTTTCAAATAAAAATTATGCGAAATATGAATATCTCCTATTTTTATTCTAACTGATTTTGTTGTAAATACTACTGTTTTTGAGTTATAGCAGAAAATACAAAAAGTGACAAGAGTAAACAAGCATTTCGTTTGGAATATTTTTTAAAAATATGTTTAAAGTTTCAAAATGTTATCTTCAACCGTTTAGGCTGTAGAACACACACACAGACAGACGTCATTCCAAAGTCAGACTCGATTCAGGGAAGGTCAAAACGTATATTTCCGTTAAAATCTCGAGATCGAAATATTTCTTAATTACAATACTTACTTATACTGCGTATAAGAAAGTAAAATAATAATTTTTTTAACGTATATGTATACAATATTGACACACTTGGCAGTCAACTAGTTAAATCTACCGGTGTTAAACAAACAATGGCTTTTATCGAATATAATCGAAATCAACCGACTTTAACCGAGTATGTCGATTTTGTTAACGTTACACGCGCATGTGTATACGTGATGAAGTTATTTTAATTAAATTAAAAAGAAAAATAATATAAATTATTTAAATTCAGTAACAATTGAAATAAAAAATTATTTAAACGTGCACATTTGTCTTAAAATTACAAAATTGAGGTTATTACCTTATATTTCTCTAATAAAATCTGTCTTCCTAAGTTATATAAAAGAAAATCGAGCGATGGTTTATAACAAGCCAATGTGTAGTCATAGTCAAATCCGTAAACCGTAACTTCTTTAAGATCCAGTTCATTGCAGGCGAAAACTGCTTTAACATTGACATCTTGCGGCAATTTTTTGGCTGAAAATAATTGAAATAATCATAATTAAATAAATTGGCGCTAAATTTTGTTCAATTTTTGTTACTTTTATTTTGAAACAAATTTTAGTTAGCCGAAAATTGGTACTTACATTTACATTTATCCCTTGTTCTGACATATGCTTCTTCTAATTGCGCTGTATGCGACATACATCTACGGAATAAATTTAATTGACAGCATTGTTTTACTGTCATAAAAAATTTACCGTTTATATTGTTCAATAACGCCGTTCCCGGTTGCATCGCTAAAAAATGTTGCACAGAGAATAACACGCGCGCACACAATCAAAGAGAACATAAATATATAAACAGACACGACACTACTGTAGACACCTTTGATTTTCTGCATAACAAAACCTTAAAATAGTTTAAAGCTCTCATTTTGTTAGCTATTAAATACAAATGATTCTTTTAATAATATAGATATTTTAAATATATTAATAAAATTAACTGAAACCACGACTTTTTATATTTGAAACGATTACATTGGTATAATTAGGCAGCCATTTTGATAGTAGACGCACGCGCACAAGACGCGTAATATGAAAAATTCGCGTGCGTCGCTTTTAGCTACGTGTTACTGTAATCAAAAATATTTGAAGCGCGTCCATAGGTTCCCAATCATTTTCAATGAAGGGACATGCGCTTGTTTGAGATTAAAATATATAATTTTCTATTTTAAAACTCGTTCTCCACATCCCACAGCTGAAATATGCCATTGTCCTTCAAATTTCTAAATATTCTCTGTCGAACCATTCTAAAAATAGCTGTGTATTATTTCATATTTAGCAATTCAATCAAACTCCCCTTCAACTGTTATTTAAATAAATTAGCAATTACACGTGTGTTACATAAGTCCAATAAGTGTATCAATAATACAGTTGACACTTTTGAACTACTGTAAATATGTACAAGTTATTTATAGAAAGATATTTGACTTAGTAACAAATTCGTAAACTTGAATATATTGTATATACTTTCGCTTATTTTTGATTCACTCTCCGTGGTGCATTTTTATTCTTAAATATAAACGAAAGCCAAGGCTATTTTAATATGTTGTTTTTTCGTTACAACTTTTTATGTCAAACTTGTTTCGAATTCAAATAATACATACTTTTAAATTTCTGAATAAGATAATTATTTTAAAAAATTATATTTTAATATATAATGATTAATATTTTTTATTTATATTAAATAATAATGTATTACTGGACTTGCGTTATTTTTTTATGAAAATTAATACTTAGCATTCATGTAATCCGACGTAATAAACATTATAAACTATATGTGATGTCATAGTGATTAAACATTATTGTCAAATTCTTTAACTATAGTAAGTTAGTTTAGTTATGTATGTTGATTTATGTTTCAATAAACATAATAGTTATTTATGAGCGATTAAAAATATCTATAAAACGATAACACTTAATCTGTAGCTTACCATAAAGCTGAATTTAAATATATATTTATTTCATTTTGTACAGTAGTAGGTACTGAATTATAGGTAATCATAAAAAAGTAATTTAAAACACACTAACACGATGTGCATATGTTATATCTACATGCTATATTTATTATTTTCTATGCTCAGTACTTTTTATTCCGTGCACCCGATACGGTGTGTTTTATTCAAAAAAAAATTATTAAATTATTTCAACGAGTGCAAAATATTAGTATCTTTCATATTTATTCTAACTGTTTTCTATAAGTTTTTGAGTTATTGCAGAAACCGCAAAAAAATCACTAAAATAAATAACCACTTTCGGTTTGCATATTCTTTTCAAAAATTATAAATGCACATCCAGAGCATATATTAGTCTTAAATATAATGTTTCTTCATTTTACTTCTATCCATTTTGGCTGTAGAACGTCCAGATATCGAAATTAATATAATGTATATGCATTCGTATAAGAAAATAAATTATAGACGCTCTTGTTACGTCATCAGTTTATATGTCTCGACAGCCCGTAACATTATAGCATCTACCTTTAGCCGTTCTGTTTTTATAACGCTCTGTGCGATGTTAAGACCCACCGCGTATCGACTCAGAACAAAAAATTGTTGCACGACGATATTACGATACAATGTACCGTTGCATGTTTATACACATCTTTACATACACAATGCTTCAGTTCTGTAATGATTTAAATATATGGCTTGATAAACGACGTTTATATTTGTGTTATGAATTCAACCTGCGCAAGACGAAGTAGGAAAATATTTAACGGAAATAGATGATCATGGATGTTGGAGAATATGTTGATTTTGTGTAGACTACATATGCTTATGTGAGTGTCTTATAATCTAATGGGTAAAGCAATTAGAAAATATTCGAAACACCATATTATTTTATTTGTGCTTAAAATTTAATATTACAACAATTACTTGCATCGTGCACAAACACATAAGCCAATTTACTTTATTATAGGCCAACTAAGCCAATCTGCATCATCCCTAGAAGCCGTGTCGTGTCTCCATCCACCGACGTCTCCCATACTGGAATGCGCTTGGAGAGAATGTTAGCTAATACATGAATTACATACATAAAACATCTGCACCGAACTTTCTTATACGCATTTGTGTTAAACCATATCGTAGTTTCATTATTTATCTAATTTATAATATTTGTTCTAACTTTTAGATTGCTTTTACACTAAATATATTTCTTTGAATAAATATTAAATGTCAAACTTCAAATCATGAAATTTTGTTAAACAATTGACAGGCGCTGATGATACGATTTATGTAAAAATATATATATATATAATAAGCAGAAATTTATTTTGAAACCAGTACCCTTTTTGGAAAAAAAAATTCGAACAAAAGTTGTGCTAAATATAAATACCTTTAATTTTTGTTCATACAATTTTTCTGTAACTGTAACCATTTTTGAGTAATTGCAGAAACTGTAAAAAATGACTAGAGTAAACAGGCACTTACGCTTTGAATATTTTTTCCAAAAATAGGAGGTGCACACTCCAGGCTTATGGAAATCTTAAGTTTAAAGTTTCATATTTTTAGCTTCAACCGTTTGGGCTGTAGAGAACACACACACACACAGACGGACGTCATTCCAAAAATAGTCGGAATCGATTCAGGGAAGGTCAAAACGTATATTTCCGTTAAAATCTCGAGTTTGAAATTTTTCATGATTACAATACTTACTTATACTGCGTATAAGAAAGTAACAAATCAATGGTGCATCATGATATCATAAATACACATAGAATATCAAGGGTTCGCAAACAAATCTCATATTTTTGGTTAGTTACAATTCAGTATCGATCAATTCTCTTACGCTACCAAATAATAATTATACCATTTTTATTTTATAACAACACCATTTATTAACTAAACATATAATACAATCGTAACTTGAATTATTATGACACTTACATTCTTTTATTTTGTTTATGACAAAGTCAAGTTATAAAAAATGCTTATTAGTGCGTTTATCACAGATCACATAGGTATGACGTCATAACGTCCATAACTTGTACGCATATTACGATTTGTTTTATTGAAAAATATTTCAATTAAATGAATGAAAGGCTGATTTTCTTATGAAAACCATATACTTGGTATACGTCATTATGAAACAATCTTTTAGATTATAAAGTTGCATACATTATAAGATAAGTTTTATATATATATATATATATATATATATATATATATATATATATATATTTTTTTTTTTTTTTTTTTTATTATATCTTCCTTTGCGTCTCATTTATGATCAGTCCGGTTGGACTATAAATAAATGGTTTTATATAAATATATAAATATATATATATATATATATATATATATATATATATATATATATATATATATATATATATATATATATATATATATATATATATTGCTGTTTTTATGTGAATTTAATTAAATGCTGTAATTTATTAGAGCAGTGGTGGAATGACGTAATACCAATGTGTCCAGAAATATATCATATTATAATATGAATGAAATCATATTTGAAATTATATCTAAAAATTACTTTTAATTAAATTAAAATTTATATATTAATCAGAGCCATATTGGATTGAGATCAGTATTGTCGTTATTGTGACATGTTGTGGTTTTCTTTTATAATTTTGAAGAGGCGTTTTTCGCTATAAATCTCCTTTTTGTAAGGTTTGGTCACTTTAATTACACGTTTACCAGTTTTGTCATCATAGCCTAAAACAAGGAAATTACAAATACAACCGGACATCTAATAGTCGCATTTCGAACTAGAATACAGAGTTAGTGTATATGTTTTTATAGTCTCAATCAGTACAATAAAAAAAATACTAAAAATAAATAGCTTCTCATATCTTTCTCTGAAAGAGAAGAAATGAGCAAGGATATATTATTCTCTTTTGAACCCTAATTACATAACACATAGCTTCTGCATATTTACCAGTAACTAACAAATATTTACTTACTAACAGAACGAAGACTATAGTATTGAGCAATTCCGTGTAAGAGCAATCGTTGAAAGCTAGTTTTATCGGCATTTATATAAATTCCCTGAGAACATTTAGTAAAATAGTCCAAAATCTCTTGTTCTAATCGTTCAACTTCGTCAAAGCCACGTAGCATTTTGAACGACATCCTAATGCGAAATGATATGTTTGTATATGAAGTAGTCACTTCCGGTTTGTAACATACAGGATTCAACTCGTCGTCATTAATTACATCATCTTGGATCAAATCATTCCAGACCTAAAATTCAAATTTGAAATAATCATAATAGATTTGTTAATGTTAATTATGAACGCACATTTGTTAATTCTGGATTTTCTAATATAATAGTAAATGGACTTTTATGAGGTATAGCTTCAACGTCAGATTCTTCTTCTTCAATAAGAGCTTCCAATTCGCAAACTAAAAACATTTGTTAACTTCGAGCGCACGGGCATCGCGTTTTATAGTTTACTTAAAATGCAAAATTAACTATGTAATTACATCTTACCAGCGTTGTATCTTCTGAGTCGTCTACGTCCAGCGTGTCTCGGTGAATTTAATGGAATGTTTATTGGGTTGGTACGGCGTTTTCGGCGACGAACATTTAAAATTGGTTCAATAATTGAGACATTTGTTACTGAGCTATTAGTACTGCTACCAGGAATACTGAAATATTATTATTTTCAGACAATAGAAAACAAATAAAAATCTAAGGTGCTATTCTGTTTAACTCTATCAACACTATAATTATATGCAATTTTGTATGTGTTTATAGAATTTCTATATAAGATAATACAAAAAAGGACACCATTATTATGTTATAGAAAAGAATTATAAAACGAATGTACTATCTTTATTTTTACCATTATTTTGGATATTTATGATTTGTTTAATATGAATAATTAATACTTACTACCATTATATATATTTTCTTTTTTTAATCGTGTAAAGTATTTTTCAGATTTCATCACCGAAGAAAAAGATAATAAAATCATTACTACAACAATGACAAATTCAGAAGTTAAGATCCAGGTAAATGATCTGAATATACATATTTTAAAGTTCACAATAGTTTTTAAATGGTTTCAATACATGCAAAAAAAAAACCGACTATCCAAATGTTAACCAATGCACCTAAAGTACGTAATGCGAATGGTCGACAAATGATCTAATACTTTTCGTTCGCAATAAAGTACCAGGTTAGTATTTGAGTATAATTTAAAAAAATACATATATTCAAACATACAAATATTCATACATGCATTCATACATACATTCATGCATACATATTATCATGCCTATTCGCATCTTGACAATCTTTCATCATTCATACACGATCTTGTATTCCGCTCGCTTAGTACATTCTTCTTTCATGCAATTCATGCTCAATCAAAATCTTTTATCGTTCAATGTTCTCTTGCTTTTACTCTATTTCGCATACCGCAACAGTTATATTATTATTTAAACATAATCGAATATTAACTATTTTCATATTTATAAATAATTCAGTAAATATTATCAGATCTTTAGCAAAATAAAATATGTTTTCAAAATGATATCAATGTTATATATATATATATGATTAATTGTTTGTGTGGTTGGGACTTGGTGAAATATAATATACATGCTATTCGATGTGCGCAGAAAATCTGTGGCCACCACCACTGTACAATACGAGAAATGTTGTATTATGTATTTGAATGCACCGTACCAATATTCGGAAACGGTGTAACTACATATAAACAATTTGACGCTGACTAAAAATCACTTTCTAATTAATAAACTTACTGCAGAGATTCGGTCGACGACGAATTCTCGGGAATTTTAGGATATTGTACTTCATTACGATTTGTAACTCCCATTTTATTTAAAATCTCAAATCAACCCTTTGGAATTTAATCTAAGAATATATATATATGTATTATTATTTTGCATGATCAGTATTTAAAACAGTAATATAAACCACTTCTTACATCTATCGAAAATTATCTATGGTCCTGACAGATTTACACAACACTAGTCTAAACAAGCCAGGACCGAAGAGATCCGTTTACGTAACATAAGATATGTTATAAAAGACGTTCTAAAAATTAGAACTTATTCTATACAGTTCTTAACCAGATATATTGGTTAATTATAGGGATTATAGGCAAAAAAATGAGCACGTGACAAAAGACGCGAGGTTCAAAAATGTTCGCGTTCAACGCTGAGAGACATGTTAACCTTATGGCGAGAATCGGCGGCTCATTTATTTTGAGACATTACATCCGTATTTGTCGATGAATCAATGAAAAAAATTTATATGTTAGGGGCAATAGAATAACCTTTATATTGTATGTATGCAATGGCGAACATCTTTCAAATTGAAAATGCATTTTATGTTAAATACGTTACTGCACATGTGCAATTTGCTGCGTTTGTTTGGTTTCGTTGGATTTTTACATTTTCTACAGCATGCATTTCCATTTTATGGTTTAATAATTTTTTTCATTGATAATTTTTGTTCTTACACTTGACATTTTATATTAATGATTTTTGTTTTTTGTTCGTAAATAAATATCAATAAAAAAACGTATTGTTTTAAATATTTCCCAGTCTACATAAATAATGTTATAAATGTTGAGAATCGACCAGTGGTAAAGTATGATTTAAATGTTTACTCATAAAAATTATTTTATAAATTATGAACAGAGATATACAGAACGACATAAATTTAATTTAAGATTTCAATAAATATATTTTCATTATGTTTATAAATAAAACGATAATTGTTAATAATGTTACTAATTTAAAACAATAACACATATTTGTTATAAATGAGAAAAATTTGTAGTAAAATAGTACTGATTTTCATATTTTCCAATACATGTTACCAAAATATACATATATAAATAATAAATATTTATACTTATATCAATAACTATTTACAGTGGGTAGCAAAAGTATTCATAACGCAGAAAGATGCTAAATAATTTTAAGTAAAATGGTTCTAATTTCTTTAATTTAATTTTGTGTACATATAATTACAATATCTCTCCTATAAATTATTGAGCATTGATCAATTATTATTATAATTTTATCAGTAAATTTTTACAAAAGAATAAATTGAATCTACAAAGCAAAACTATTAGTTTCTTCTCTACCAATAATAAATTTACACCTACATGCTTGATCGTATACGAACACGATGATTTATCAGTATAAATTTAAATCGCCAAGTGTAAAGGTCGCATCATAAGCTAAATTGGGCAGAAAAACAAAGAAACAACAACCAAAGGAAGAGAAATCATTATTAGCATAAGGAGAAAAAATTGGGAGAATTTAGAAAAATAGTGAATTTGTTTTTCAACAATTCAGTACGTAATTAAAAAATACAAGTGAGTGGCGGTACTCACGATTGAAGATGTATAAACATCAGTACGTATGTATGTAAGAAAGTCTGTATGCATGCATATATGTATATCAGAAACCCTCACGCACACTGAACCACCAGCACAGCGATTGGTAACGGGACAGCTCAAGCATGCGCAATGCGAGTTCCGATTCACTCCCATGTAAAAATGTTTCTATTATATAGAAGCTCACCTATAAATGTTTACACATAAAAAATTTCGAGGACACTTTATGTAATTTTATAAGAAGTGACCGACCAAAAAAAAAACAAACTGCAATTAAACGAGTAGACAAATACTGCGCCAAGTTAAACAAAATGCAAAAACTACTGCAATTAAACTAACGCATAAGTGAAAGAGGCATTAAATAAAGATTTAAGCCCTGATACAATTCGCAGAGCATTAAAAAAATGCTGGATACAAACGCTCGCTTAAAGAAACAAGATATGATTGTCCGAGAAAGGAGTCGACAATTTGTTAAAACGTATAAAAAATAGTACTTATAATAGAAAACATATGTGCTAGTATTTAAAAAAATATATTTTATTAAATAAATAATACAAAGCTATTCAAAACAACATAACAAATATTTTTACTTAAAACATAAATGGTGTAACTTTTTAGAATGTAATTGCATAAGTATATCTACAGAATTCAGCTAATAAAATTGCTTCAATGTTTTCCTTCCTATAAATATGATTCAAATAAGTCGACCAGTCGTCTTATTTCTTTACTGAAAATTCGGTTAAGGTAACACATATACATATAGCTTTAAAATCAAATCATAAAACTCATAAAAAAGGATACACTTGTACTGCATGAGCTTGCACCGATTTCATTGCTTGTGTAACTTCTTCAGCTTTCGCTACAATTGTATACATACTCTGAAACATTATCACCATGACAAACAATGAGCATAATGATTCAAAATACTAATAACTTACTTTTATATTTGTGTCCATAGCATCAGACATTTTTGAAACCGCGTCTTTATAAACGTCGACATTATCAGCTGTTATAGATGAAATCTAATACAATATTCGGCATATTAGATGCAATTACTCACTTAAAAATTATTCTACTTACCGAATGTAAAATACCACATAAGTTTTCAGTCAGATTATCTATTGAGGTGGCTAATCTTTGTGCTTCACATTCTAAATCGTTCAATAAAACCGAATCCACTTGCATAAATTGTGGCGCAAGTAGTTGTCGGTATAATGTATTTGGGGTGCCACTTCTAGAATGTCCCGGTAATGGAGGCGTATCTAAACAAATATTGTTAATATTATTTATTATTATTAATAATAAAACCTCAATTCTGTCTATTATGTATTTATTATAGTTCAAATTCAAAGGCAAATAATTATAGCAGTAATTACACCTTATCTGAAATATAAATATGTTTAACATTAAGCTTATAATTCAAATATTTTGTACCAGAACTTAATTGTAGCTTAATTATGAAAATAATCGGGATTTTGTTACCCTATTTGATAGGAATAGGCACGTTATGTATGTATGTTAACATGTATAATTAACAGATGCAATATTAATTTATAGTAGGATTCACGGCACTTGAAAATTCTTTACATTCCTTAGTCAGATATAAGTAACAACATAAAAATAATGTAAATGTCTTTTATAATATGTGCGATAGTATCGTTTAAAGCTTATAGACATACATATTTTTATTTAACGCAGACGCCGTATTAATAACAACAAACGCAACCACGTTTATATTCCATCATATTTCGTCATACTTCGTATATTATTGTTTTCATGTCACATTATTGTTTCACATTGTTAAAACGGGTCAAACGCATGATTTTGAGTAGTTTGGCGTTATTTGATGAAGAGAAAAACAGAATTGAACTGTTATTTTCCTTGATTTTATTTAGATCTGCTCCGTTTAAAAGTGTTGTATAAACGAAGTGGGTGATATATGCCAAAAAAAATGTTCAAGTTTCGTGATCGAAATGATCGTCGGCGGCGCTAGTAGCGTTAATAAAAATGCCTGGCGTAATGACCAATGTATTTGACAGTTGAGATAGAGGCTATGATTGGACACGCGAAAGCCAGCAAAGTGAAATATCTTTTAAAGTAAACTGATTTTAAATGTTCTTTGCCAAAACGAATCACACTTTGAGTCAGAATCTTTTATTTTGTGTTCTTTAAACGTGTATTTTGATTGTATCTGTTATTTAAAATTTATTTGTGAGATATCCGAAGAATTTACTTCGTAAGATTTGATAGATATTTTGTTCCTTTGATATTTATGAAAAAATGACAGCTGGCCATTAATGGAACAAACAGCTGATTGGTACATTAATGCCCGGCGTAATGACCAATTTTTGTAGTACATTAGTTTCACCGCCAGAGAGCGAGTTGTTAATTTCGATCACGAATACGTAACATGTGTGTATGAAATTTTTGAACGAATTGATCAAATAAACTGTATTAAAACATACAATATGGTTGTATGCAAAAATATAAAAGAATTTAACGAGAAACAAGTCAAGGACAGTGAAAATATTGTCAAATTAAGTCGAATTTTCGACAATTAATTCTAAAACGAGTATTGGAAACAAAAATGAAACGAACCTCCTTTTTTGGTGACAGGACTGGAAAGCTTAATCTTATATTCTAAATCTTCGGCGACAAAATGCGTCATATTTCCCTCGATATGAACAGTGCCTTCCAAGTCTAACGAACCTTAAACCAAATAACAATCACTTGTTTTGACACTCATGCAAACGTAAAACGAACCGAGTGGCTTCGACGAACTGCTCATACGTTCGCAACTTAGCGTTGCCGGTCGAGTTCGAACGTGGTCGCGAATCGTCAACGATTCGATTTGTTCTAAGCCTAGCGACAGCGGTTGCTCGCAGTCTGGACTCAAGCCAGACTTGAACGAAATCTCACTGTACGAGGCAGTCATTTGTTGTGATATTTCATCGTCGCCATCCTGCTCGTTCTCGAGATCAAAACCACTGATTGGTTCATCGTTAACACTATCCAACATTTGATTTAAACTATGCGGAAGTGGAGGTTGTATTTTTTTCGGTCGCTATTCAAATGTTATCAAATATATTATTGGATTATGTATTTTTTATTGATGTATTACCGCTGGTAAAGGGGGTGGTAAACTTGGTGGTGGCACACTTGGGGGTGGAGGCGATGGTATTGACTCCTCGTCAGATTCAGTTGCTGGTTTCTCTGACATTTTCGTTTACAAAACCATATTAGACACTGCACAACACATGAAATAAAACATTTAGTTGTCAAATCGTTTTGACAGTACTAGAACAATGTTACCAACATATATATATATGTAGCGAACTTGTCAATGTTGCCAACGCAATATCGTCTTTTAAGGAATTTTTATGCCTAGCAACATCACTGTTGCTCAGCGATGAGCAACGGTGGATTCTATAAATTATTTACAAGTAAATCGAATTTATGTCTTTAATATCAGTTTGTATGTACATACAAATATAGATTTAAATTTTGTATATATTTAAGCAATAAGAATCTGTTAATTCGAAAAAATAAAGAAAGATATTGCATAGAAAGGGGGAATATTCTAGAGTCTTCTAAGAGAATCCAACTATATTTAATAAAGATTAATGGCCAGTTGCTCCAACAAAAATGAACACGAATTATTGGTTTAATTTATATTTTAATTTTTTTAAATGAATTTATGTATTAAAAGCTTAAATGATCTGTGATATTTAGCAAAAATAAAGCTATTTCAATCAATTTATATTTTGTATTTCACTTTTTTAACACAAAACGACAATTATTTCGTAATGATTCATATATAATATAAAAAAAAGGCAAATTGTTAGTTTGCATTAAGTAATAATCATATTATCATACAGTGATTAGCGCGTGTAATGAGTACATATATTGGAAAATCTAATTCGCAATAATTACACGCGTCAATCATGATGAGGTTTACATAATACATACGTACGTAAAATCATACCTATTCGGATCAAATAGGGTGGTAAAAACCCTTTACATTCTTGCACATCTTGACAATCTTCCGCCATTCAATTATCCTTCCATACTGCTTTCAATCAAATTCTTCATACATTATTGCCTTTGCTCACAATTTTACATTCATGCAATATTTATCCACTTATTCTGAAGCCGACCCCACATTCTCACACCATTTTTTTTCGCCCACGTAATTTATTACGACATCTAGCCCCTCATATGCTTGAATGCACTTATATATCCAAATAATAGTTAAAATTCACGCTGTTCTATTCTACAATTTTTCAATCAGGCAATTCATTCTCCCTTATATTCATCTATTTATTACATAATCACAATAATATTTTTTACAATTATTTATATATTACTATTAATTATGCTATTTATAATCGTAATTATTATTTAATATTATAAAATATCAGCGAAATCACATAAAAATTACGATTTTACTGTTTGAACTTACCTTATTTCAACTAACCCCTCTTTACTATTTACTATTATATTTTATCCCCCATTCGACAAAGTAAACACTACACATAAACATATAATGATATTTTGATAGATTTGTGCCGCAAGATGTTTTAGACATCGTCCGTATACGTCTGTACAGTAACTTAATTTTGTGTTTTCTGGTTTGGAATCGCGCGAAATAGATAAAACAGTAAACAAACGACTATATTGGGGTGTTTACAAAAACAAAATCCAATTAAAGTATTATGTGTGAACTGTAGTGACAAGCCGGATTAGACACATGGGGTGTATTAATCGGAATAGTTGCTCTCGGAAGAGTATAAAATTCCGGGTTGGACCTAGCATGACCGTTAGTGAACGATAGTGTTAGCAACAGTACAGATCTGCAACATTACTACCATGTTACATAAATCTACCGCGTCTATACTACTTTTAGGTATCATTCTAACACAAATCACATTCGGAAGTTCAAATTCGCAACGTGGGGTGAGTACAAATCACAACTTATCATTCATGTTTAAATTGTGTTCAAATATCAGCTAAATAAAATGCAATATGTGTGTGTTGATGTGATTATATAAAGTAACACCTGAACGAAGAATTTTACAAAACTGATTCTTCGTTTGCAAATAGTAACTTGATAGTGGACAACTTTGGGTCTATCTGGAAAAATTTTATTCTTATTTTATATCCGGTTTTGTGAAGGAGAAATTGTATATTAGAAATTTTTTTAGTATTTTTGCAGCCACATGGAGTAGCATTGTGAACTGTGAATCTGCGCTTGCGTAGTTTTATTATTAATTTTCATATTCGCCATTATTTATGACGTATTCTTTTCAACTGAGATTCATATTCAAAGTAATCAAGCTATTAATGACATTATTTTAATTCTGATGTGAACGTAATTACTTGATTATTAATAAATTGCGTACTAAAGCTTGTTTTAGCGCTATGTATTTATCTACTCATAATTAATTATAAAAGAAAAGATTGCTTCTTATAGAAAGTAAATATAGACAAAAATTGGTAATATTACATGATTCACAAGTAATACAATTTCCAATTTAATTGATTGAGTCTGTTATTTGTTAAACTACAGTAACTATTACAATTAAATTAGTTAACAAGCATCTTTCAGCTCGATACTTTATTTTAAGACGCGATAAAAGTTTATTATTGTGCTATAAAAAATCTAGAAAATTGACAATACTGTAATTAGGAACATTTTCGAACTAGAGATTTTAGAGGAAATGCACCTTTTAATCATCTCTAAATTGAGTCTGACTATTTTCGGAATTCCGCATGTGTGTGTGTGTGTTTATATATGTTTGATCGTTGTACAGCCAATTCTATAAAACGCTAGAAAATTTTCTATTTTTGAAAGAAATATTCAAACCGGATGTGCTTGGTTCCTTTACTCATTATTTGCAATTTCTGAAATCTGCGAAACTACTACACTTACGCGAAAAATAGTATTTAAAATGACAAATTGTAAAATGTCGCATAACTTTTGTTTGAAAAATTTCTTTAAAAACTGTATCAGTTTCCAGAAAATTACAATTGAAATTCTTTAATTTCTTATTCATGTTACCAAAGTTACTTTAGTATGGGATACTATATTTAATAAATCATATCAATTAAACCTGTCTACTGTTTAACAAAAAGAAAAACAACAAAATAAACATACTACGTATAAGACACTGCATATGTTTGTTTGTTTTAAGAATACACCTTCTTCTTGGACAAATAATGGGGTACCAGTAAATTCCGGATTATGGTTCGGACAACGCGTAGCTCGCAGACACAAGCGAAATTCGAAAGAAGTTGGCTTGTATAACAATGATCAACTATCCGAATTGATTCAAGAAAATCCATGGTCTTTCCTAGCAATGAACGGTGAGTAAATGCAATTAAAAGGATTTATTTGAAATATTTAACTAATATAATGTTCATTCTTGATGGTTTAAAAAAGATATAATGACGTGTGTGTTAATTGTGGAATAGGAAAATCTTGATTCGTTGAAATTGTTTTAGAAGGCAAACGACAAATGAATTTTACACCAAGATTGGGTCGTGATTCTGGTGAAGAACAAACAAACGCAGATCGTTGGGCGCAGGATGCGGAAAATAACATTGTACCCAGTGATATTATGGCACAACGATCACCCCTATTCGCACCTCGACTCGGCCGAAGAACAGATGTACATTACGGACAGTATGCGTGAATTTACACAAAAATACGACATGCTTCTATCATCGTTTTCTTGTTTGTAATAAATGTAAAACAATAATAAATACTATTGATAAATAAATCCATATTTCTATCATTTTTATTACCAAAAATATATCCTTTGACACTTTATGGTGCATTTAGAAAGAGTATAGTGTGAATGGATTTTTGTTAAATGCAATATAAGTGTTTTTTTGGTGAATCAGAAGAGCAGCTGAGTAGATTGATACAAATTATAAGTGCAGTTGGAAAGGATATGAATCTTGAACTGAATGTAAATAAACCAAAAGTTATAGTGTTCGAAAAGGATGAATGCAGGACTGTGTGTAATATTGTGGTAGATGGCTATCGACTAGAAGAAGTGAAGTGTTTATTCTCTAGCGATGAAATATATGCTTGCGATATTGAAAGAGTGTCTGCTGGTTTAGGGCTTTGGAATGCTTACGAAACATTTTCACATTACTAAGGATGTAAGACTGTATGTACAATGGTGTACTTGTGCCATCGTTGATGTATGGTAGTGAATGTTGGGTATGGCAAACCAAGCATAAAAATCATGTGACTGCAGTGGGAATAAAATTAGACATAATAAATTGAATACTGATGACGTTTTGTAATATTATATGCTTACTTAGCTAATAAATACGTTGACAATTCATATATTTAATTTTTATTTGAATTATTTTTGTAAAAAATATCTCATTTTACTAGAATTTTAACGGATAAACTGCATTTATTAAATCAAAAACTATTTTTTACTTTCTTATACGCAATTTAAGTATTGTATTCATGAAAAATTTCGATCTCGAGATTTTAACGGAAATACATGTTTTGACCTTCCCTGAATCGATTCCAACTATTTTTGGAATGACGTCTGTCTGTGTGTGTGTGTGTGTGTGTGTGTGTGTGTGTGTGTGTCTGTGTGTGTCTGTGTGTGTCTGTGTGTGTGTGTCTGTGTGTGTGTATGTGAGCGCTCTACAGCCCAAACGGCTAAAGGGAAAATTATGAAATTTTAAACTTAAGATTTGTATATGCCTGGCAAGAAAATCTCCTGTTTTTGAAAACAATATTCCGACCGGATGTGCAAGTTTACTCTAGTCATTTTTTGCAGTTTCTGCAATTACTCAAAAATAGTTGCAGTTACAGATAAATTATTACAACAAAAATTATAGGTATCTGCATTTTGTACAACTTTTATTTGAAACATTTTTTCCCAAACGGTACCGGAAAAAATAAAATGGCTCTTGAAATTTCTTCATTTTTTACATAAATCGTATCATCTGCGCCTGTCAATTGTTTTACAAAATAGACTTAAATAATTTGAAGTGTGACGTTTTATATTTATTCTAAGAAATATATTTACTGTAAAAGCGATCTAAAGGTTAGAACAAATATTATAAATTAGAAAAATAATGTAACTACGATATGGTTTAACCCATATGCGTATAAGAAAGTTCGGTGCATGACACTGCAGATGTTTTTAAATTAAGTACTGGCAAATTGACTACATAGGTCATTTGTCGAGTAGAAAATAATTATTGTTATGGAGTAGATAATAATCTAATTACGGACAATTCAAGACATATTTATTTTTAATATTCCAATTAATTAAGAATTAGTTACAAAATTTCAACTTAAAAGTAGATATAAAAACATTCAATATTAGCAAAATTTAAATAAAAAAGTTAAAAATTCTTGTAATAATGGTGAAACGTTGGCGCAGAACTTGACCCCTTATTGATTTGAACACATGCGTTTTCCACAGAAATAGTTAACGGTGCTGGACCGCAACTGAAGACCCCAATGTTTCTAGCCTGAAAAAATAATTTTACCCAATAAAATCTCCAAAAAAAAAAAAAAAAAATAGTAAATGTTTACCCTTGAATGTAACTGCTTCAAACTACTGAAAAACTGCGAAAATTTCGGCCGTCCAAAATGCGTAACAGCTTTCAAACCAGTGAACAACGATTTGCCAGAAACTCGTTGAAAATGTCGTTCGCAAATATACAATAACGTAGTGCGCAAATCGTATTTATGATAAAATTGCGTTATGAATAAATGCACACTGACAGTTTGTGTTACATCGCTCATTTCAACTTCTCGAATAATATCAACTAACCATTCAAATTGTTTTTGCGTTTTTGCTACCCAGACGAAATACACCTTCGTGCACTTGACTTTATGGGGGTTTTTCGCACGGAAAACAATATCCTTTAAGATACTAGCGAACGGCGTCACACCTATACCACCACCAACAAGCACTGCAACATCATAACGGTACCAATCTTGGTGACCTTCGCCGTACGGACCGTCTAAATGCAGTTTCGGTAGTATACTTTCGTGAAATTGATTCGTGTCATATAGTTCACGGATCGCTGTAGTCCAAGGACCCACTGACCGTATATGGACGGTTAGATTTAACTCATTTGGACTTGATGACAACGTGAATGGGTGAAACTCGGATGGATTTAAGCCCAGGCATGCGATGCGAACCCATTGGCCTGATTTGTATTCGAAGTTGTTCGGTCGTTTGAATTCTAGTTTCGTAACAGCAGATGGCAAGAGTTCGGCTTGCAATACACGTATTTCGATCTTTTTTCTGCTTGCTGTTATCAACGAGTCTATTATGAACATGATTAGAGGACCAATGAAAAAGTTCGGGAAAAATGGCTCCTACAAACACAAATATGTATCATTATTATAAATCTTGTTAACATACGAATTATTGCGAAAGTAATTTCAATTGATAATTTTTAATTCACACTTGAGAAATATTTTGGATTAATGATTTTATATGTGTCCTTAAAACATATTAATTAATACAAGTACAGATTAATATTATTTATTTAGTTTTTAATTATTTAGTTAGTAACAACACTCATTGTCAGTTATCAATACTTCTGAAATAATATTTATAAACTATGGTTCTTGTTATTTATCCGTTTTTAAATTCTTTTCTTTATCCAAACTTTTGTTTTGTTTTTAATATAAACAAGAACAATATAATAAATAAAATAAAAAATAGACCCAAGAAATGATATTTATAATCTATGGTTCTTGTTATTTATCCGTTTTTAAATTCTTTATCCAAACTTTTGTTTTGTTTTTAATATAAACAAGAACAATATAATAAATAAAATAAAAAATAGACCCAAGAAATAATATTTATAATCTATGGTTCTTGTTATTTATCCGTTTTTAAATTCTTTTCTTTATCCAAACTTTTGTTTTGTTTTTAATATAAACAAGAACAATATAATAAATAAAATAAAAAATAGACCCAAGCCAATTATGTAACCTACTTGAATTAGTCGTCCAGTGCCGTGTAAAATCATAAACACAAAAAAGAACGGATATAATGCATGTCCACGCCAAAACATATTTCTAGACATGCATGGGATAGCGCACACATAAATCCATGCGCCGATTAGCGTCAACACAATGCCTGTAAAACCAGTCATCGTTTGCCAACACCAATAATGAAATTTGGGCAGTTCATGTGTCCTAATTTATGAGAAATGGAACGAATTATTTCTGAGTAACATGATTTTCTATAGAAAATACATACGCATGAAAATAGTTGCGGAACAAACAAGTAAGATCATCTGCTGTTTGGGTTGAAATATGATAAAAGTTAAATGCATGCCCAATGATATGCATGATGGTAAAGACAAGTGCCCAGCATGCAATATATTTATGTATCATAATCATGCTGTCAAATGGGATGATATTGTTTAGAAACGTTTCACGCAACCAGGTAATGAGATTTCGACACATTGTCACTAAAAGTGATGAGTATGTGAACATCATTGCAGATGCAGCTCCTCGTGTTACTGTCACACCGTAACCTATAGTTTTTAAAACATCGCTTTGTTACGCTAATACATACATACATACATTAACCTTTAGAGTACCGGGATGACGCCAAAAACTTGGTCTTAGTTTAGTCTTTTGTGCATGACCCAAACTCACTTTTTAATAGAAAAACTGGGCTTTTGAAATTTCTCAAATCCCGGTCCTCTAAAGGTTAATAAAATAATATTGCTACATATAGTCGGATTCACGGAATTTGAACATTTTTTGGCATGAATCACCCGCTTCGTTTATACAACACTTTTAAACGGAGCAGATTTAAATAAAATCAAGGAAAATAACAATTCAATTCCGTTTTTCTCTTCTTCAAATAACGCCAAACTACTCAAAATCATGCTTTTGGCCCGTTTTAACAATGTGAAACAATAATGTGACATGAAAACAATAATATACGAAGTATCACGAAATATGGTGGAATATAAACGTGGTTGCGTTTGTTGTTATTAATACGGCGTCTGCGTTAAGTAAAGATGTACGTCTATAAGCTTTAAACGACACTATCGCACATATTATAAAAGACATCTACATTATTTTTATGTCGTTACTTTTATCTGACTAAGGAATGTAAAGAATGTTCAAGGTCCGTGAATCCTACTATAAATTAATATTGCATCTGTTAATTATACATGTTAACATACATACATAGCGTGCCTATTCCTATCAAATAGGGTAACAAAATCCCGATTATTTACATAATTAAGCTACAATTTAGTTCTGGTAAAAAATATTTGAATTATAAGCTTAATGTTAAACATACTAGATGCACTTACAAGATTAATTATAAGAGGATATTACCTGCAATTCTTCGTAATCCAGAATGTTCTCGTTCAACCGAATAGTAATATGCGCGCTCAGCAAAAATACTAATCATGACTAATGTGTAGACAACCAACCAAAATATATCGCGCCTGTTTGTTTGGATGTAACGTGATAATGACAACAAGAAACTTGGGTACATATCGATTTTTGGACGAAGGTCGATTATACGTTCTTGTTCCTCGTCGATAATCTTGGTATTCTCTCTAGGCACTGAACTATCAATACCACTACTCCCAGCACCACCAACACGATTACGAAGCTCACTTGGGTCTCTATATAAAATATATTTTAATAAAACAAGTATATCGAAATCACAGAAATAAAAAATTCTTATCAAAAACAATCGTCAATTCATGTTAATTAGTAACCAAAAGCTGTTTTAAATTTTGCATCAGTATAACTGGTCGGTTGCCTTTACGACGAAATAGAAAATTGTTTTTGACAGAAATTTCCTATTTTTGCGATTATAAGAAATCGAAAACAATTTTCTGTCGCAAATATTGAATGAAATTCTTTCTTATTGGTAGTAATTGAAAATAATTTTAATATTTTCTACAAATATAACTGTTCTAGCACAAAAGACAGAATGAAAAATTAGTTTTAATAAGAATTTCTGTAATAATAGGAAATTTAAAATAATCATCCAAATAGCTTTCATTATAGAAAATATTAAAATAACTTTTCGCTACTACCAACAACATGTGCATATATATCACAAATAGTTTCCAAGAAATATTAAATTAATTTGATTTATAAAACGTAAACACATATGACCTGTCCAAGATGAGTTAATTACTTCATTATATATATATTTACATTATTACCGCATGCGCTATTTTCGTTAGTTATTTTATTGCCGCATGCGCTACTTTCTTTAGTGATTTTATTGATGAAGCAAATCAACGCATATCTTGGACAGATTAATTAAGAGTAATTAAGAACATACTGATATAATCCTTCAATAGCATCTTGTGCTTCATCTAGATATGACTGTCGATGTTTAGATCTATCTTGTCCAACATTTGCGAATTCAATATTAACATTACCGACCTTTTCGATATCGTCTTTGAATATTCTGAAAAACTCTTCAAAATTCATTCCTGTCTGGAAAAAATAATAATTTATTAGTTAGAAATTTGATCGAAGTCCCCTTGCGACACGTTAAAATCTTTAAAGTGCCGCACAAGAACTACAAAATGTTGATGTGATTTATACTTCTTTCAATTTTATATCACGTTTAATAGTATTAATTGTCCTGTTCAGATCTTCTTGGTTGACGTTCACGTGAACTGTACCCATTAATGATCTAAAAAAAATATATATATAGTTTTTATTTTTAGTGTCTATGCAACAGTATGTAAAATATAAACATACGTAATACATCAGTCAGTTTTAAAAACCAGTTAAAAATCTAACTCAAATTGTTTCTGAATGGAGACAATATACAGAACAACAAATTTCCACACGGAAATAATGTTTATTAAATTTAATCAATTATTATTACTTAAGGGGTGAAACATGAACTTACTTTATCATATTTTTAAAATCTTCTTCGGTAAGATAATCTCTACCATCAATGTCGTACATATCGAAAAGAAGTTTGGCCTTTTCTCGACCAGAACCTGAAAGTATATTTCTATTATATACATATAACATCTGCAGTGTCATGCACCGAACTTTCTTATACGCATTTGGGTGAAACCATATCGTAGTTTCATTATTTATCTAATTTATAATATTTGTTCTAACCTTTAGATTGCTTTTACACTAAATATATTTCTAATAAATATTAAATGTCAAACTTCAAATCATGAAATTTTGTTAAACAATTGACAGGCGCTGATGATACGATTTATGTAAAAATATATATAATAAGCAGAAATTTATTTTGAAGCCAGTACCCTTTTTGGAAAAAAAATTCGAACAAAAGTTGTGCTAAATATAAATACCTTTAATTTTTGTTCATACAATTTTTCTTTAACTGTAATCATTTTTGAGTAATTGCAGAAGCTGCAAAAAATGACTAGAGTAAACAGGCACCTCCGCTTTGAATATTTTTTTCAAAAAGAAGAGGTGCACACCTCAGGCTTATGCAAATCTTAAGTTTAAAGTTTCATAATTTTAGCTTCAACCGTTTAGGCTGTAGAGAACATACACACACACACACACAGACGGACGTCATTCCAAAAATAGTCGGAATCGATTCAGGGAAGGTCAAAAAGTATATTTCCGTTAAAATCTCGAGTTCGAAATTTTTCATGATTACAGTACTTACTTATACTGCGTATAAAAAAGTAAAAAGTAAATTATATGAAAAAAAAACTAACCTTTGGCGAAGATGAACAACATATCCAGAAACTCCCTGAACGACACGAACCCATTCTTGTCTTTATCAATTAAAGCAAAAATTCGTCGGACGAATTCCGAGTCTGCTTTCATCGCCAGAGCATCCGCAAATTCGTTTATCGTTAGTTCAGTATAAATGATTTCTTTAGCAACTTTCGAATCAACTTTAAATATCTCCTCATCGTTATGCTTGATTTTGAATGCTTGTGCGAAAACAACACGAAAGAACATGTCCAGTTGTTTCTGTCTGTCAGCTTTGGTCACAGCCTGTTTCAACATGGGCGTCAAGGCCATGTTAATTCGTTCTCGAGTAATTCCAGTTTCTTCTGTGAAACGTTCTAATGCAGTGAGAAAATTATTGCACAAATAGTCTGAATCGAATTTTAACACAAGACTGTATTCGTGCTCCATTTTCAACATGAGATGTATATGGTCTGTAGCAATGTATATTTCGATGTTATTCGATACTCCTGCGACGTCAATGGCACGTAATAGTTTTCCTCTTTGTGTGTTGACGTTTATTTGTTTTTTCTTTGAATCCAAAATGACGACAACTGAATTTAAAGGATTTTTAAAACCGGTCCATTCTTTCACTGAAACAAACGCAAAATGGTGGAGTCACACTTACAATATTAAATAGCTCGAAAATCTCTAGCCATTTTTTCACATACGTCAAAATTGTATTTAAGATATTTATAAAAAAAACAAAATAACATATTTCCAGTAAAAATCAACTTACCTGGATATGGACTAAGTATAATGTTTTCTTTCTTGAAAGTTTCTCGAACTGCATGCTCCAAATTTCTACTTTCTATTTCTCGGGATTTTGTTTGCAAATGAGATAGCCACCAAACAGTTCCAGTAACGCCTTAAACATTCAAATAAAAAATAACACTTAATGGAGTTTTAGCAATAAATATTTCGAAAATTGTACTTATTATAGTTTAGTACTTACATATTATAAATAAAGAGACTGCAATGAAAGTCAAAATATACGATACTTCGCTATTCCAGAAGTAATCATATGTACCAGATGTAGTACAGTTTTCATTTAATCGTGCTGCATTTAGTTGGGGTAAATGTAGACATTGCATATTACCTGTACAGTTATCAGTTACAAGTCGACTGGAACAATTACTATTGAGTTCTTGAGCTAAAATTACAAATTGGGTTGTTTTCATAAAGACTTCGTATCATTCCAAATCCTGGCGAAGTGTAATGGCAAAAAAAAAAAAAAAAAATATATATATATATATATATATATATATATATATATATATATATATATATGCGTGTGTGTGTGTGTGAGAGAGAGAGAGAGAGAGAGAGAGTGTGAGTGTGTGCCTGGGAATGTGGGTGTGTGTATGTTGAAATGAATTTGTTGTATATCAAGAAGAGAAAAAAAAGAGATATATTAAGTACTATCCCAATCAAAGAAGTGTAATACGCTGAGTGATTATGTTGAAAAAATCCCATAAATAAATCTCATACCAAATCTATAAAATGGAAATGAGCTGACTATAAAAATTAGTATTTACCATTATATGGAACACGGAAAGGATTTTTTGGAATATCATTTTCATCCATTTGAGTCACAGCCATTATTAAATCATAAATGTTTAGTTGCTTTATGCGAAATATTTCACTTTTGGTAAACAAACTGCAACAATAACCAAAAAATCTCCTTTAAATATGGCATATTTTAATTTCGTGCGAACAACTATTGGAGTGTATACTAATAAATAATACAGGTGCCACTAGCACTTATATATAACATATATATGTATATAAATATGTATAATAAGACTCTAATTTCTAAAATATTATTTAAATATATAAATATATTGTATTTACTTGTTATTCAAATTTTCAAACCAAAATCGATCACCATCTCGAATTCGTTGAAATTGATCCGAGATGATCGCTCGAAATAGTTCACCGGGAGTGGTGCTAGTTTCAAAAATTCCACCGATCCACGGATCAACTATATCCCAGTTTTCGATATTGGTGTCTATTCCATAAATTTTTACAAAACGTTTTATGGTGTCTTCGTCAACATCTTTGAAATGATTAGTGTTATTCACCCTTGATAATTTGTAAGCTTGTCTCACCGAATTATAATCGGGAAGTCCGTGGTCCCTGGCACGTTGGATATTAAGGGCCATCAAATCTCGACGCGAAAATTCCAACGGTCCAAAAACGTTACCTATTTCAACAAAAATATTTGCTGGAAAATATATCAAAGGAAATTTTGTAAATTCGACCATTGTAATAGTGGTATGTGAATATACAATTGTGTATGTATTTATTAGTGTTATAGAATTTTTATGTAAAATACAGTATTGCACCATAAATTCTAAATGTACCTCTAAGATCTTCCACAATTTTATTGTCTTCACGTTCGCTCATCTGCACCGACATGCCCATCAACAGTCGATCAATATCCATAAAATGAGTATCGTTATATTTGGTGAGTATGGCATCTTGGGGTCGCCAAAAGGCATTGCATGTTCTAACTGCATTTTTTGGCCATTGTTTCAACCGATAACTACATCCATATTTGCCGTAATCTCTTAAGTAGACCCCTTATAACAGAAATAAAACAAACCAAAATTGTTTCTCTGGATGAGAATCCTTGCCGAATTACCTGGAACAACAAGCGTGTGTCCGAATCTCATGGCGACCGATTGGAAAAATTGATCAATTTGTGGATCTATATTTGGATTATATCCCTTGTACGATGGTAGATCTTGGCCGAGCCATTCTTTTAACCATTTGTTGACAACAAGATGCTGTTGAGTAGCTATTACCCATTTCCTGGCTTCGTTGAATATTTTCTCACCACTCCATTTGGGATTGAGTAATTTTATTTCGTCCGCTAAATAATTGTGCCAACGGAACCATAAAATACCAAATGTCAAAAGGAACGTGTTTTCGTTTCCTCTTGGATTACCTAATCCTTAAATCATATAAAATAACAATCTGTAATAATTTAAATTTTTAACAATACAATGATTTTGAATTTTTTATGTACAAGACTGTAAATTAATATACTCTGCAACTTATTAGAATCTATAAGGTACAGAGAAACTCAAAATTAATATAGTATCTATAAATATATCTAACAGGTCTAATTGGTTTTTTTTACAAGATTTATTTAAAATTGTCATATAAATGATAACTTACTGAAAAATCTTGAAACCTTGAACAACTCATGCTGATGTACAAAATGCGAATGATTAACAGGCGGTGGTGGATTTGCCATGGGCAATCGAGCAGTGTTATACTCAGGGAATAGACCGTCATGAGAAGAAGCTAATCGTCCATTTGGATCGATGGTTCCATTTTCATATGTTCGCAAATAATCTGACCAGCCTTTCGTGGAGCCGTACACAAGTCCACCGTCCAAATACGGTGTGATTTCATTCAACTGTTGTCGAGGATTATTCGGACTGTAACCGGTTCGCATATCGTAACGTGTACGTAAGAATGGTAATACTGTGTGTTGGTTCTCGCTTCGGTAACGATGGCCTTCCGGTATTGGAATGTTAAAATATTCTGGTGGACAAGCTGGACGTTGGGCGTCTAGAACTTCTTCGACGACTTGTTGCCCTACAAATTCTGTCTATGAGACATTTGGAAAATAATAATTTCTGGCAGAAACATACCGAAAAATACTAGTAGAGCATTTTTGCCTGTTTTCGACATTGAACCAACTTCACCAGCTAGCAGTTCATCGCTTAACGATAGAGGATTAGGCCTATCGTCTCCGGACGGTTCGTAAGAACCGTCTTTATAAGTTGCTGGCCAACGACGTAACAAAGGTCGATCTTAAATTAAATTTTATTTTTAAATTTATTCGCATGTAAGAAATTGAAGTTTCTAAATTTGTTTTTTTTATGTATACAATATCGATGGTTTTTGGAGGGAATAATATTGCGCAGGTTTACGAACGTATCGTAGGATACTTTATAATATTTATAAGTATCAGAAAACAAACACAGTAATTTTACTTTAAAAAAGTTATACTTATAGATATATGAGATAACAGAGAACGATTAGTAGTAAATTTAATCACTTTTCTGTCGAAACAAAAAAATTATGTTTGAGTGGGGGCACTCACGATTTAAGATGTGTAAACAACAGTGTTCGAATGGATGCTACCGAAAATATATACTCATGTATACATTTTCGATGGCGTATATATAACTTATTTGATTTGACGAAATGTAGACGACAGAAATTTCTTTTTGTCCGTTTGGAAATTAGCACTTAGCGGTGCATATATCTCCTATTGGTTGTATTTTCTACAAATTTTATACTGCTCAAGCATAACGATTTTTTTTTTTTTCAATTGTTTCAAATGTGGCGACCTCGACTGGACGTCCAGAACGTTCAGCATCTCCCGTATTTGTACGGCCGCAACGAAATTCAGTAAACCACTTTTTTACCATTGAAATTGATGGTGCAGAGTCCCCGTAGTATTTATCAAGCTTAGCCTTGGTTTGAGTGATGGTTTTTTCCCTCAAAAAATAATGCTTGATGAGCACACGAAATTCACTTTTTTCCATTTTCTCCACACTTAACGCAGTCGTCTGCTTTCAATGACTGACAAATACAAACTAAATGACGTGGCTTGTTCAAAATTTGACAGGAATCAACTGATAGATGCTTGTTAACAGGAGCAGTGTTGCCCTTCCTGTTAAGAGGCAGGAAATTCAAAAAGTCACGGACTTATTGACCAGCCCTCGTATCTAAATTTTGTTCTCTCGGCGCGCGCTAAGATGTTTACACATCAAAAGTATTTTCGAGTTTCACGTTAACAGGATTTAGTAGTATGGAAATTATATTATTAAGCCATGCAGAATATATTGAGGACTAAAAAGGATTATGTTACCTATAGCACCAAGATCTGGACGAGCGAGATTATTATACCATCCATCATAGCCCTCATATTCAGTATGTGATTTTTGGTGATATATTTTGGACTGTTTGGTCAAGAGCCAACTAGCCAATACTGATCGACTTTTAACTATATCCATACCACTTGGTGGATTATTATAATTTGGTATAGGGGGAAGTTCTGGGGGTGACTCGGCAGGCTTCTCGACAGGTGGAATTGCTGGAGGTGGTACTGATAAAACAATCTATATTATACAATCTTAAAAGAACTTCAGAGTTATGGAGCACATTGAGCATTTCAAAAACTACAATATTTACTTCTAAAATTTAAAGCTGTTTTTTTTTAGAGATTTTAGATGTTCAGCATTTATTTAAAAATTATATTTTTTTTATTGTAATTTTTACAATAAATGAAAATACTAAAATTATTACTGCATCTGTAAATGATATAATAAATGAATAATAGCTAACAAATATTTATAAGTTCTGAAAATTAAAATTGAATAACTTGTACTATATATCAAAATATATTTTGATTGTTATATGGGAAGCACACTTCCCTCTAGCAGATTTGGTTAGATAGTCGATTTATCCGGTAAAACATTGTGAATAACCTTGCATGAGTCACATTCAAAATGTTAAATTTTGTTTTCCCTATAATTGTATTTGTAGAGATTATTTTCTATATTTCATCTAAAAATTTTGTTTTCAATTCTATAATTATTTATGGTGCATTGAGCAAGTGAACAAGAAATTAAATTGTATTTTAATTGTCTTGCAAATCTAGAATTTTACTAAACCTATCAAAAATAATTCTCGATTTATGCAACTAACTATTAAAAATGTACATATGACAGAATTAAAAGCCTAAATAAAAATAGCAGATTCCACAAATATCTACTTTTCTGGATGTAGTTATTATCGAAATATTTTTAAGTTGAAGTTGTATATTTTTATTCATAATTATAAGAAAAGAACAAACTTCACTACTTACAGATACTTCTGACTTACAGTTATTAATGCAATTTTGAGTATAATTCGAATTATATATATACTGATCAGTACGATAAATCAATAAATTATTAAAAAGACAATAGGTTTTTAACATATATGTTTATTATATAAATGAAGAAATGTTTTAAAAATGTAGTAAATTCAATAAATGCTTTATTTGCAATTAAAATAGTTAAAGTATTCATATTTTTACATAATCACCTTACAGATTCACTCAGAATCGCATCAAATTTACATAAACCCATCATAAAAATAAAGATTTGATTTTTTAACATTTTTTTTCTAACATACGAATAATATTTTTTAAAAGCCAAAGTCCTACTTTTATGTCCAACCTAGTTAATATGAAAATTAATATTAATTCTTATTCTCAATTCAACGAATATTACCTTGTGCATTGTTGTATGTGAGGCTGCATAGAATAAATACCAATAATGAACGTAAGATCATTTTTTCTTGAGTTACCGACCAATCACCAATCACAACACAATTTTAATTTTGTTATTACACGATCTGGTAGCAAACATTAGATTGACCTGTGTGTTATTTTTTGAATAATTTGTGTACCGAAAGTTTCAAATTGCGTGAATATAATGAAAGATAAGCGTATTTATCTTATGTGGCTACGATATCAGCGTGGTATTTCCTGGTTAAATATAGGCGTTTCTCCATAAATGACATGGCCTATACGAAGACGGAAACGCAACTAATTTTTTATTAATAGTACACACTTTATCTATAAATTGGTTTATATTAAGTAAATACAGATTGTAATAACTGTTTAATGGTATTCAGCTATAATTCATGCAGATGTAATATTGTATCCGTTCCTTTTCACAATGATGAACATTTTAAATAAACTATAATGACGGTGGCCTTATGCAACTTTATACGGAATCCTTAAAGGAGCAGTTCTGTATCTTATGCAGGGCTGATATAGTATTATTCCAGATTTTAATAAAAACATCTCAAATGTAAGCAGTTTTATATTAAAAAATATTTTTTTGAATCCCTGAAAATCAGCTACATTAACCTACAGTGGCGGAAGAAAGTATATAGGGTAAGGTTGGTCAAGTCGTACCAGTGCTTAAATCGTACCACTCGAGTTCTGAACGAACTGCGCAGACAACCGCGCATACAACCAAAAAGAAATATATATCTGAGTCAACCAAAGGTTTTAAGTGTCATTTTCTGCACTAAAAGTGGTTCGTTATAAATCCTCTCATCAAGTTAGTTTATTTCATTTTTTTTATAATTTTCTGCATATGTTTGGAAGTTAATATTGCATGTTAATTATTGATAAAATTATGTTTCTTATTAAATATAAATTCAGAAGAATATATATAATCGTTTGGTCGAAACGAGATTGTATTGATTTTATTCAATATTTGATTATGTTTATTTTTAATGTTAACTTGTGCCGTGTCTTAAGTCGTACCCATATGAGATTCCTATATCGTACTGTAATGAAAATGTAAAAAATGCGACAAATAAAAGAAATGCAGTAATTAATAAAAAGGATTGGTATTAAAAATTAAAAAGTAGAAAAGTAATTGGTTTTGTTTTATTTGTGGAGTAGATCGAGAGGAAACATGATAAATTGCTTGAAATGAAAATTATGTGCTCACGATTTATGCGCTGGAGTTGATAAAAGAACAGAAAAAATATATATGTGATGTTTAACTATGTATATAATAAACTGATTAATAAAAAATAAATTTTCATTCATTTGTTGCTTAATTTAATCCTTAGGTACGACTTTGGCTATAGGTGATACGACTTAGGAAACCGGTTTCTTTAGTCGTACCGATGTAACTTTTTACAGATTTAGTTTATTTTACGTGAAAGAATATAGATTTTTTATTTTCTTTATAATAAATAACTACAATATTAGTGCAGGTAGTGATCAACACATTTTATTTTTATTTATTTGATAAATCCTAGGTTTTATACGCTTTTTCCCTTATGGGGTACGACTTGAGCAACCTTACCCTATGTATTAAATGCATACTACTTTCAAATTATTAAATTAAATCCAAATCTGTTTACTTCAAAAAAAAAAAAAGACAGTTTTCATATGATAGGTACATTTTATTTTTATAAAAACAATTAATTAGAAATTAAAATGTTAATGTGCAAACAAGTTCAATTCATGTAAAATTATGAGTGAGTCGCCACTTTCAAAATTTTAGAAAAATATTATAATATATATATATATATATATATATATATATATATATATATATATATATATATATATATATATATATATATATATATGCATAAATGAATCAACAAAAATTAAATTATAGTGCAAATAAAAAATAAAAACCGATGACACAAGTCAAATTAGCGCGCAAAAAGTATTCGTACATGTTAGTTTTTTTGTTTCAGTATAATTTATTGACAAAAATAACAATAATATAGGAACTCCCGCGAACACATTATAAGAAATTTTCCATCAACCAATGTCATTTACCAATTATATGTGCAATATAAGAAGTAAAAGCAAAGAAACTAGTTAAACCGAAAGAAAATTTATTATTTTATTACATAATTAGCGCATATCGTTGAGGAAGATTTCGAGTATAATACATAGACCACATTAACCAGTGTAAAGTAGAATTAATAGCTGTCGTGAAACTAAAACATTAAAAATATAGACAGTAGTGGCCCGGTCGCTAGAGTCAGTTGATCGTCGGAAAATTGTAAGGAAAATTAATGTAATTCCATAAATTATTGCACCGAAATTTACTGAAGAACTACCATTGAAATATCTTTGTGTCCTTGTACTATCCGAAATGTACTACGATATACTGGGTATCACGCTCGATCAGCTCGAAGAAAATATTGAGATCACGAAGTTAATTGAAAGAAGCGATTGACGTTTGTTAAAGATTTCATCAAAAAACAATAATTTTGGTTCGGATGTTAGGGGCACTTAGAGAGAAAAACACAAACAGAATTTGGCAAAAGAAGCTTACTTTGGTTAGTAAAACACGGATATGTATATCCGCCACCGTGTTTTACTTGTCTGGAGATGTATGAGTGCTACTGGTATTGGAAAACTACACTTACTTGATGGAATTATGGATCATATAATCTATAACATCATTGTAAAAGAGTATTTCATTCTTAGCGTGGAGAAAATGGGAGCCGAGAAAAATGTCATATTCATGCAAGACAATGATCCAAAACATAGCGTTTGGTACTCCAGATTGTGTATCCTTTTTAATACACCAACCTATCGAGAATGCCTACCGAATCATCAGACATTAATACGCATTGATGGACTTAAGATGAAAAAGGAATAAGAAAATGGCTAATTTCTAATAAAGACTATTTGAAAATTAAGCATCAAGAAAAATAGGTAAGCATTTCAATATTTGTTGCGGTATATTTGGTAAATTTAATACGAAAAAGACTCCATACTATTATTAGAGCCAATAGATATCCAAAAAAATATTGATTATTTGTGTAAAATTGAAAATATTATAGCAATTTGTTACATGTACGAATACTTTTTGCGCGTTAATTTGGATAGTGATATTGGTTTGCAATTTTTATTTCCACATTAATATTATTTTTGATGAATCGTTTTGGTAAATAAATTAAACATATGACTTCATACAACTCCATAAGTTTTTATTTTTGATCTATCTTCCATAGTTTTTCTTTAAATGTAGTTTTATTTTGAAAACGTATAAGTAAGTAAAAACAAAGAAAATACGGAGTACTCGTGTGTACAACTAAAGGTAGTTTATTAATAATTATGTTATGATACTATGACGCAAATATCCCAACTTTATCATAAATAAATCTCATATTTGAAATAAAAGAACAATATATAATAGATAATAAAGTAAATCTTTATCAGAAATAAATCTTATATTAGGAATAAAATAACAATATTTTACTGATAAAACTATATCTTTACTTTTTTATTTACACATTTGTTACTACAGTAAAGTAATATTAAATATATCAATGTTAAACTTATATCCGTTGAAAGAATAATAAGTTTAAAAGAAATGTGCAATATGTATATACTATGTTGATTAACTTTCAATAAATAGATTTTCCACTTAAAGTGATTTGATTCATTCAAATCCGACTCAAGCCATGCCATTCGTTTAGTAATAGAACTACTTTTTTCTCACTGTATGCTCGTTTTATACTGTTAAAAAATGTCTAGTGTCAAATTTTTTAAATATTTTTGAAGAAAATCTTCTGGAATATTTAGATTCAGTCTACAACTAAATCCCTGAACCATATGGTAAAATTCAAACGCTCCTAAATGGGTTAAAGTAGACGACGACGATATTGTCAGTGGTAGGATGCGGCGTAATTAAAAATGTAAGTAGCATGCGGAGGGTTAAAGCGTGCTTAAATACGAAATTTCGATCAAGAAACATTCATTCGTTATCTTTTATTACTATTTTTCACTATAAACTTTGCTTTGTTGGCAGCACTATCTGTAATAGTGTGGGAAATCCCCTAAATATAAACGTTAGCACATTATAGATAATAATAATCTAATAAAAAAATTCATACATGGATAAAAGCAGCTGTATTTCTTTGTACCGCATCATATTTAGTAAAATAATCAAGAACACATCTTAAATAGTAAGTAATTACTTATATTTAATAATTTAAATGTGTTTGAAGGCCTCCAAAGATGATTTGGAGATTGTATTTTTATACGTGAACTGCAAGTTATTTGGCAATATAGAGTTTAATTGATTTAATTTAGAGATCAAAATGACGTCTTTAGAAATAGATGTAAATGATGTGCGAGAAAGCGAGTTATTTCAAGCTGTAATGAGAGATGATGTCGAACTAGTTAAATTATTGATTGAACAAGGAGCAAACCTTGAAGATACGAATCAAAATGGCTTCACTCCTCTCCATTACGCGGTCGACAAGGACTTTGGCGATATGTGCAAAGTGTTGATTCAAAATGGCGCTCCAGTAAACGTCCAAACAGAGTTTGGGTACAGCCCACTGCACGACGCAGTTGGTAATTGTAATTTAGAGCTGTCTAAATTATTGTTAGACAATAAAGCTGATATTAACTGTATGACCAACGAGTCCTTTACAGTGTTACACACTGTATTACGTAGGGCACCAACTGGGAGTAATTGTGATCAATTATTTCTGTATTTAATTAAAAATGGGGCCGATTTTAAAGTGTCTTCTAAAAAAGCTTTAACTTGTTTACACTTTGCTGCCCAATACAATCATTTATACATTTGTGAATTTTTAATTAAAAATGGTTTAGACGTTAATAGTCAGAGTACAGATGGTACAACTCCGTTACATGTAGCTGCATTTAAAGGACACACAGATATATGTAACACTTTATTGAATCACGGCGCAAATATTAATTTAATGACACAGGCTGGTCATTCTATTTTTATGCATGCTATTTACGGTTACCATTTGGATTTATGTAAGTTATTTATCTCTAAGGGAGCTGATGTGACATTAAAAACAAATTTTGGTGTCACTGCTTTATATATCGCTGCCAAAATGAATCAAATTGATTTATGTAGATTGTTAATTGATAATAATGTAGATGTAAACGCTATGAATGTGTATTCTAGGGCGCCTATTCATATAGCGGCATTTAAAGGCTTTTTAGATATTATTCAGCTACTAATATCAAAAAATGCTGATGTTAATCTCAAATCTATGAATGGTGAGACTGCTTTGGAAGTGGCTAGGAAGCAGAAACATACTGACATCGTTGCGTTTTTAACGACAGCTCAAAATGCAGACATTTCGAGAAACAACTGGCGTCGACGAGATTAAATTTATATTATTATAAATTTATATATGCATGATTCACGTTTATAATGTATTTTTAAACGTAATTGTATTTAAATAATGTAATAAATGTTTGGGGGGGGGGAGCGTCTTGTGCATTGCAATCAATTTAGTAGCGTAATTTATGCCATTTAAATGGTTAAAATTATGTTTGCATAATGCTTAACTACAACCACCCATATTTGTATTTTAATATGTGAATTACGATAGCAAATTATATCGTATGGCGTATATATTGAATTTGATTTGCGTCGTATATATATTATTTTATTTCAAAAGCTATTTATTGTTAAAATAAATTTTATTTACTTTCACAATCTGGTTAAAATCATATCCTAAATACAAATCTGTTTATATATACAAATACATTTATTTTTTCCTTGCATTTCATATGCTTGGACTAATGACTCTTCGCTGTCTTGATGTGGATGGGATTGTTGGTGCATTCGGAGCAATTTCCCTTCGTCGTTTGGCTGAGTTGCCGGCGTTTTTCTTTCGGTTTTGTCTCGTCACACTTCTGTTGTTTTCATATCATGTCCGGATGTTTTTAGGTCGTCGTTTTCAAACGTAATACTGAACGCACGAATCCGGATAGGTGCATTAGCGGTGTAGGTGTACATTGAATTGTGCCAAATTCTCTTGAATACATTTTTTTTTGTTTAATTGTCAAATCTGGTAGATTGCACAGTTTTACAAGAAAAAAGGTCCTGCCTATTTGACAAGATTATGTAATCCTTAGGTATTTTGACGCCTTGAATCCGAGGTCCGTTTATTTCTATCACGTCACCGAGAGGAGATTTCAAGGTTATTTGGAAGTCAAAATTCTATAATCAAGATCGAGCCGAGAAGATTTCAATGAATATATTTGTAAGACTGCCTACCTGGCCTAGCGCTCACGAAAAGGTGCTGAATGTGTTTCTCGGACGTAAAAGAGCATGTTGGACCTTAATTCAGGGCCGACGCAAGATGTACAGGGCGGGTCCAGTTGGTTTTTACCCGACAAAATTTTATTTTTTTTATAAATCATTCTATTTTAACTAGAGGATACCTGTGGCAACTTCTAGGTCGTCCGGTCGCTAGCCTAAGTAGTCTGGATCCTTGCCCTAACATTGGAGTTGAAATGCAACGAAACACTTCTTTTATTGAACTTAGATTCTATATAGTAGAGTACCTCCAATAACACAAACCTATTGCTGCTATTAGCATTACCCAGGAACAACGACGTGGACGTTGCAGCTTCTGTTACCTTCGGGGTACCTTTTTAAAGTGAATCCCCTCACTTTTTTAGCCCTTAGCGTTTTTTTATAGGGGCTGCATCTTTCGTCCAAATTTCTTCTCAGAGCTATCCTTTTGTGTCTCTCGGTTGTATCCCTCTTAAGATTCCAGCAGTAATCCGCCAATATCCACGTGCAACAATAACATGTGAACATTTTCTCATTCTCTTGACAGGGTGACCGAGAAGTCGTCACAGAAATTCTCTAGTTGAAATCCCGGAACTTATAGAAAAAATTGATTTTCTTCGGGGAAGAACCCCCAGCCCCGCTGTGCATCGCTCTGGCCGGCACTGGGCTGGGAGCAGGGCTCTTCTCCAATGTTCGAACAAGGATCCAGACTACTTTGGTTAGCGACAGGGCGACCTGAAGTCGCCACAGGTATTCTCTAGTTGAAATCCAGGGACTTATAGAAAAATTCAAATTTTGTTGAGTAAGAATCAACTGATCCCGCCTGTACATCTTGCGTTCAGCACCTTTTCGTGAGCACTAGGCCAGGTAGGCAGTCTTACAAATATATTAATTGAAATCTTTTCGGCTCGATCTTGATTATAGAATTTTGACCTCCAAATAACCTGAAAAAAATTGATTATCTTCGGGTAACAACCCCCAAGCTCGCTGTGCATCCCTCTGCACGACACTTGGTTGGGAGCAGGGCTCTACTCCAATGTTCGGACAAGGATCCAGACTACTTACCGAAAAGTCGCCAGAGGTATTCTCTAGTGTAAATCCAGGGACTTATAGAAAAAATCAAATTTTGTCGGGTAAAAACCAACTGGACCCGCCCTGTACATTTTACGTCGGCCCTGAATTAAGGTCCAACTTGCTCTTTGACGTCCGAGTAACACATTCAGCACCTTTTAGTTAACGCTAGGCCAGGTAGGCAGTATTACAAATAAATCCATTGCAATCTTCTCAGCTCGATCTTGATTATAGAATGTTGACTTCCAAATAACCTTGAAATCTCCTCTCGGTGAAGTGATAGAAATAAACGGACCTCGGATTTAGGGCGTCAAAATATATAAGGATTACATAGTCTTGTCAAATAAGCAGAACCATTTTTCTTGTAAACCAGTGTTGATTTTTTTGAAGAGATTTTTATGTATGAATGAATAGAATTTTATGTTGCTTCAAGTTATATTTCATTGGGTTATTAATACTTACTACAGATAAACTATAATGCAAAATTTGCAAAACTGATTATGACAATTTAAACACGAAACAAATGATTTATTTTCACTTTAAACATACTTTGATTATGACCAAATATTTTCGTAGTTGTAGCTACAGTAAGATATTCCATACAGGCTAATCGTTAAATATGAACCAGTTATCTTTCGTGTATCGATATTTTGTTTCCTGGGGGGCATTGTTCTACCGAACGCAAATTATGGTATGACGGCCAGTCAAATATTTCGTGTCGCAGCGATCACTCAAGCCGGAGGTACATTAGCTGGTATAGCGATGTGATGGTGAAACAGACGATTTAGGACTATATTAATCATTATTTTTTTATTATTGAGTGATGTTATTGTTAATAAATAATAATTTTCATGCTTTTATGTAGTATTTATTAAATAAAAACTCCAAGGGATGTTTGTGGGTATGTATGGAAATGTCTGTATCTGTGCATGTATGTGTGTTTGTATGTATGAATGTACGTATGTATGTATTTATGAAAATATGTATTCATCGATAGGTATGTATGTACCGATAGGTATTAACACACTTATGCCCAGACATCTTAAATTAATTTTAAAGAAATCTGAAATAGTCCGCTATTGTATACAAATGAAATAATCAGCAACAATACACGAACTATTCAATATAAAATCAGATGGATGAAACGGAAACTATGACACTATTACAGATGGAATTTTAATTTTTTTTATATGAAATTATATTAATAAGAAACATATCTAATAAATAATAATTATTCACTAATAATTGTAGATAATAACAAATGAAAAACACTAGCTTCAGCCCTTCTGATATCCAGATACAAAGTGTAGTGGCACTTATTCTAAGTCTAGCACGTTATCGGTTTTAGTGAGTCATAGTTTCCGTTTTATCTATCGGATCTCATATTGAATAGTTCGTGTATTGTTGCTGATTGTTTCATTTGTATACAATTTTAAAATTAATATAACATGTCTGGGCATAAGTGTGTTAATATACTTTCGTATACGCATTTTGGTTGGATCGTTAGAATTTATAAAATTTTAAAATATTTTGAGTTCTAATGATCTAATTAAATGCGCATAAGCAAGACATCCAGCTTTTTAAATCTAAAAGATAATTGCACCTTGTAAAATTTACACAAAAGAAATTATGATTTATTTGCTTCTATTTTATTTCCAAGACCAATTTCAGATATATATTATTCTGTACCCCCACCATGTTATTTAGACTTTAAATGTATTTTCTTGTTATATCTGATGATATTTCACACTTTCTTCGATTTAAGTATAAAAAACCAAATTTATTGAAAATTTTCAACAATTATTTATTAGAAATGTTTCTTATTAATAACATTTCAAATAAAAAAAATTAAAATGCCATCTGTAATAGTGTCATTGTTTCCGTTTCATCTATCTGATCTTATATTGAATAGTTCGTGTATTGTTGCTGATTGTTTCGTATGTATACAATAGCGGACTATTCCAAATTTCTTTAATATTAATATAAGATGTCTGGGCATAAGTGTGTTAATATACTTTCGTATACGCATTTTAGTTGGATCATTAGAATTTATAAAATTTTAAAATATTTTGAATTCTAATGATCTAATTAAATGCGCATAAGAAAGTTCAGTGACAGACATGCCAGCTTTTTAAATCTAAAGGACCAGATAAGATAATGGCACCTTGTATTTTTTATGTTACTCCTCAATCAATTTTGCGTATTTTATTCTTCGAGAGTTCACATCTATCTATTATAGAAACATTTATGTAATATAAGTAGGTATTAAATGTCAAATACTCAGATTCAATACAGAGAAGATTAAAAGACATATTTCGTGATTACAATACATACTATTATTATCATAAAAGTTAAAAAAATCGAATAATTTAAAATTAAACATTTGATATCAACATATTAAATGTCAAATTCCTAATTATTTGAATCTTTTCTGTCATTCTGTCACGATTTATGAAAAAAAAAACTGCAATAACCATAACCGGTTCCTAATTATTACTTTCTTATATGCATACATCTTATAAGTAAGTATTGTAATCATAAAGAATCATATAGAAAACATAGTGACACAGAGTTGCGCAGCTGAAAAACATTTACATTCTATCTATCTCTGTCACTCCTCATCTTCTATCCTTTGCTAATCACGTAAGTCTGGTAGCTGTCGAAAAAGATGTAATGCTCGTTGCAGCGCCGAAGGCTAAAATTCTGGTGTGACTTTCTATATGAACACTGGTGTACGTATCATGCCCAACGCGCATTCACACATTGAACCACTGGCACACCGATTGGTAACGCTTTGTAACGGGACAACTCGGTCATAACGCAATGCTAATTGCCAAATGAATCCCATTTTAAATTTTTTCACTCCAACCGCAAGCATAAATGTTTACACATCAATAATAAAAACCTTTAAATATACATTTTTGATGTTACCAATTTCTTACAAATTAAATTAAATCGAAATTTAAAAAGGAAAATATACGTTTTCTATTTATATATATATATATATATATATATATATATATATATATATATATATATATATATATAATACCACAGACAATTATACATATTTGTCTGTGCTATTAGTAAAATAAAGTTATGCAACCAGACGCACAGGAATGATATCGCAGCATATGAAATTCAAATGCAGCGAAAAATCAAATTTATATTGTATTCGTACCATAGATAATTTAATCGTACAAAAAAAAACGTAAACAAAAACCATAGATTACCAATTTTTTTGAGTTTACCAGAAAAAAAAAAAATATATATATATACTATAAAGAATGTTAAATTTGTATTTATAATAAATTGCCTGAAAATTTAATATATTTTATAAGTTGCAAATTAATTATTACAAATTCATCATTGATGTGTAAACATTTACCAGTTCAATAAAAATTTAGAAGAGGAAATATTACCCTCTTGGAAAATATACGCATTTTTTTGTAATTCAGTTGAACGGGCAGGATATTCTGTCCAATATAGACTTATTATTGAAAACATTCTAAATAATCTATTTGATAACTGGCGAGTAAATGTATTTCCTGGCAAATATTTGAATTAATGTAAAATAAAAACTTTATCATTAATTACATAAAATATCGATATACCATTTATTATTATAATTATATAAATACTTGTAATATTTAATTTACAGTATAGCAGTTATTTATTTATTTATATTTATTTACAAAAAATACTAAAAACCTATAAATAAAGGCACATTTTTATGTTACGCATTTTTTACAAATGTATATTGGTATTTTTCGTTTTTGTTATAATTTACACCTATAAGTTTACAATAATAAAATTAATTGTTACTATAATACAATTTCATTTACAATAAAAATTTTTTTTTAATATAAACCTACATGTTTCAAAATGAGGCACAATACATTATATACTATAAATTATAAATAGGATTGTTTATATATGTATATATAAAAGATGGCTTTGAAACGTTTATAAAATGGCTGAGAACTCAGCATTACATTTTATTAGTGAATATATTGTATTGTGTATATAAAATAAAACTATATTACAGATAAAATATATATTTTGTATTGATACAACTAAAGATTACAAGAAAATAACATGAAATGTCATATTGACTGTTTGAGATGGTTTTTTCGTTATATATGGATTACAGATATTTCGTTAAATTTGCATTATGATTTCATTTAGCTAGTACATACAATTGTAATTGCGACAAGTATCGAATATGTAACATTGCATGGTATAGTCTGTAATGATTAAGAAATATGTTGTAGTTTGAAACAATAATAAAAAATCTTATTCTATATCTTAATTAATGATTTATTATAATACCTTTTTATCACTTTTAATCCAATGGGATTGTTATAAAATTTATAATCGTTCATACTAGGAAGACATATTTAATATATATTTAGTTATAGATTCAAAACCTTGTTCGAAGTTCTTTTGTGACACTGTCTAGAATTATACTTAGTATGCTTAACAATACCAAATATAAATATTCCGTGAGAATTAAATATTCAAATCGTTATTAGATTTTATTTATAGCTATGTTTTATAATCGAAATTAAAACCGTATTTCATAAATTTAGTACAAACAGATCTAATTACAAGAGAATTTACTAATAATTAATAAAATAATCGACAATGTATACATTTTAATTAAAGAAACAAGTATGAACATAAAATTTTCTATATATGTGTGTTCAAATCAGTCACGTTGCATTGCAAATTATTTTGTTATAGTAGTATAGTTTATCTGTATTTTTAGTTATTATATATGTTTCTATGTATATACAAAACCCAGAAGTTAAAATCTTTTACGTAGTGACCTGTATAAACCGGATACAAAATGGCGATTTAAATTATTTGGTAAACTGGACCATGTAATTCGTTAAAAATACCAAACGAAACAAGTTATCACAGTTACAGGTTTCCTTTATAGGTGGCTATTCGTTTGTAAGGATTTATTAGGGATGCGTTCGAAAATTAACTCTAGTTAACTCGCACTGCGTTCGAAAATGTTCGGTTTTTAACTTCGAGTTAACTATTTCAACCCAGCTCGACGAGGTAGGTTCGCTTGACTCGTCATGCGCATTGTTTATTAAGAATATTAATTCGCTATCATATGATATATTACATTTAATGTGATACTAACTATATTTCTTATTTTTTCAAATAATATTTCTGATGCTAGCTCTGCAATTAATACCTTTCTTATTTTATTTTTGTTGCTTTTATTCATTTTACGGCGCTATCTAATCTTTATATTATTTAGAAATGGGCTCAATGTAACTATTGCAAGCATGTACCACAAAATACTGTTTGGAAACTCGTGGCTGTTCGGAAATTCGCGAGTTCGATATCTAACTATATTTAACTCTAACTATAGTAGACTCGAACTATAGTAGACTCGAACTTAACTCAAACTACGTAGTAAATTTTCGAACGCACCCTAAATTGGGTGATGTCAGGGTAATTATCGTCTTCAGTTAATAGAGCAACTAAAAAATATGGTAAATATATTAATATATGTTATAATATAATAATAATCTGTAAAACAAATATTGGATTCTAAAAATTAAAATGTTTTGTGCATATTTACACTAATTGTTATATAAGTATAAGTGCCTCATTTCTTACATAAATATTAATTTTAATTGGCCGACCTGTTAATACTGGCCATAATATAGTTTTATATCTTTGGATTTGTTTAAAAAAAAATTATATATTACTTAAGATAAATAAATTAAAAATCGCGCTATAAATACATTACTGAAAATTTAAATAATAATAAAACAAATGTTAATGTGCAATAAATATATATAAGGTAAAAATATAAGTAGAACATTATTTTAGTGTTTAATGCACATATTCGTTTAAGATTTACTTAAACTGATTAAGAACTCTTACATATTTGTGTGAAACAAATAAATTTATAAGGCGATTTTTAGTTTTACAGACTTATAACTTACTAAAAAATACTTAAATATACGTAAAGAAATAATATATATGAGAAAAAAAAAAACAGAATACACATGCGGTATTTATAAGTTTATAGAAACATTTAAACAATTACTTTCAATGTACAAACTCTTAGTAAAGTTATTGCGATTTGAATAAAATATTTAGTTTATGTAAATCAAAAAACAAAAAACTAGAATATAATAAAATAGTGACTATGTCATTTTCGCGAATGAAATTTGAAAATCGTTCAAATTTTCACTGTTCATAATATTGGTTTCAGAGTAGCGAGCAAAAATGACATAGTCTGTAGTTGATAAAATATATTAATGATTCGTTGAAACAAAGAATAATATAAAATTTTATCAGCAAAACGAATGAACACGTTCAGGACAAACATCTTGTTATATGTTCTAATGCATCCAATCAGTGATATGTACATTTCTAACCTTGCTTTCGTAAATGTTAAAAACGTATTCATTTAATTAGAATATTATAAATAAATGTACGTTCTAAATTCGGATGTTTTTGCATTTTTATGTATATAAAAATATAACAAAACGTTTGTTAGGATAAAAAATTAACTATATCTATATGTTTGAGAATCCACATAAATTTAGTAATATTACTAGGAAATTGAATCCGAATAAATATTATGTAATATTATATTATTTAGGCAAATGCCATAAAATAAAAATCCGCAACATGCCGTTTTGCTAATAATTGACATTGAATTAAAATAAAATATATGTATAAGTAATTGTGATAAATGAAAACTATTCAGTCATGTCGAGGTAACATTGGTAGCCAATAAATTTGGTTGTATTAAAAAATGTCAGGAGTTTAGTTAGCTCGTATAACTAAAATAATAATAAATGGCCTTGTTACTTCTATTACACTTAATACTAATTGAAGGGTACCATTCGTTATTTCGTCACTTGCAATTGAGTTTGAAGTATCTCGCAACTTCCCAGCGACGTTGGCGGTACAAGCAAAGACGTTATGTGCCCCTAAGAAAACAGAACATATTGAACATCCTTGCCATTATATGGGTTGCCATTTTCCAAGAACTCAGAATTTTAATTTTATTATAACAAACAATTTTTCATTTGCACTCATTTAAATATTCTAAACATAACTAGATTTACATAATTATTACTTAGTAGAGGTATTCAATATGTTTATAAACAATAACTTAACGTATTTTAATATTTAATTTGTTATTATTAAAAATTACTTAATTATTGAAGAAACAAATATTCATATTGTTACCGTTATTATACAAATTTTACAATAATATTTCATTGCAAACTATTCAATACAAATCCATAATTATAATTTTGATTAGAATATACAATTTTTAATGTATTATAACAAACTACAACTTAATCAAGCTCGCGATTAATTCTTTAATAAGAAATACAATCACAACGGTTGTATGATATTATTCACATTATTTTAATATAAAGATTATTTTTGTATTTGTAATTCAATATTAACTCCTAAAAATGTCTGGGTGTTTTTGTTTTAAATAAAACAAGTTAATTCAATAGTGTGTTCGTTTGTGCTGCACTTGCAGCTCTGTGCAAGTTGACCTATCAATATTTGCTTTAATATATATATATATATATAAAAATTTAAAAAGTATTAGTGCAACGCAAAATAAATTGGTGCAGAACAAACGAACAATTCGCATTCAGACTTAAATTAAAGTTATATAATTAAAGGATAATCCTATAAAAACACTGAGTTCGGAATGTTGGCAAACCCTTATTGAAAGAAATACAACATACATATTTCTATTTATGTTGTTTTTTTGTTCTAGTGTGTGAAATTGAAAATACAATTACTAATTTAAGTCAAGTTATAAAAATTCTTTTCAACTATTTTTTAAAATTTCTTTACAAGTTCACACACTTGAATTGTTAGTAAAAATGGTTTAAAAATGTTAAAGTTAAAAATAAATGAAAATAAATGATTAGTGTCGATGTATGATTTTTAAAATGCAGTACAATCTCCAAAATTATTATTTGTTTATTTGTATTCAAAATGATTGATTTGGTTTTGATATAAAGAGATTATATTGTATGATAAAAGAATAAATCTAGTAATGTGAGTTTCATTTTAAAAACAAAATTATCATTAATTATTGGTTAATTGATATTTAGAGTTAAAAATCTTGAGGTTTAGGACGTTAGGTATTGCGGTTGTTAGTTGTCAGTTCGAAATATTGTACATGTGTTATTAAATATAACGATTTAGTTAGAATGCACTAGCGAATAGCAAACAATATTATTGCTGGTAAAATCAAATCACATTACTATATTTTTATAATATTCTAAACACGCAATTTCTGAAATCTGTAAAATTGTGATCAAAAAGATTAATTTTATAAATTTAAATCAAAATCTTTAACAAATGAACGTAATGTTTATTTAAGACGATGTTCCAATTTAAAAAAAAATCGATTTTTTTTTGTTCAATAATCTTATACAAAAACATTTTAAAAATATGTAAAAAAAAATTTAAGGTAAATTTCCAAACCGTTTCAGAAATATTTACATTTCCATAAGTAGTAACCGGATTATAAATACACTAAAATGAAACTTTAAACACGTTTTTCTCGAAACTATATTTTTAAAAACGGTGTGCACTCTAGCTCAAAAACGAATTAAGCTATTGACTCAAATCTTTTTTTATTTTATTAACTAACTAATTACGCGGAACGCAAACCGACATTTTGACATAAATATACATTTGTTCCATTTTTATTCAATCCCAACGGTCCAATTTCGTGTGCAAAAAATAGGATTTTTCTTAAACGCACACTATTTTCTAGGTTTTTTTTTTAACTTTTAACTTTTTATTGGTTTACGGTCCAGGTAATTATGTTCTTAATAAAACCCCGTTAGATTTGTTTTGTTTTGTTATCGTGCACACCGCAAAACACCTCATCTCCGCGGCCTCTACTTTGTCACCTTCTATATAAGTAACCATGCATAAAAATAAAAAATAATTTTTTTTGTATACGCATGAGTTATTTAATATTGTAAACAAAAATTTATATTTCTATCTAATAAAATAAGAGAGAAAAAAATGATTAAACTTAGTCATTTATTTGACCAAAAAATTGAAACATCGCCTTAAACAGTAAAGTCTGTAAAATAATGATTTATGGAATAAATTAAAATTTTAGATACCTATGCACATTTTGTTACAGAATAATAGAAGTGACGTGTTCAAAATAGCAAAATGAAACACTATGGATTATAGAAACCATACCTCGTTGTGGTGTTTTAATAAAATAATTAAAATACAGACGCAAAAAAGGGATAAAGAAGCTCTAATATACTCTAATGTGGTGTTTTTTTTCTTCGTGCCACCACCATATAACAACATTCACTTAATTAGAGTTTTCTTCGGCTTCTAGCATAGCGCGTCGCGACAGCTCAAACAAAATCGCTTGCATGCGCCTTTGATAATACGCCATAATTTGCGTATTTCTTGCCTTTTGAAAACATTACACACCATTACACATAACATTTAAATAATTTACAAAAATTACCATGTTGTCAAGTAAACAACAAAAAATACATACAATTATACAAACATGAACTTGACCATTACCTATTTACCATATTGAATTATATTCCCATACGAAACTTATTTGAGTTTTTCACCTCAGATTACAAATATATATCGTTCGGCTATAGTATTATTTATTTATTAATTGCAATGCGATAGGGTACACGGATTCAGAAAAAGGCTTTAGTAATCTTGTGCATTTATTATTCGCAACGCCACTAAGCAGTATGTAGCTGGTGGTGTTCATATGAACTATCTTATCAAGAAAAACATTTATATTTCCATAATACGCAATGTTAATCATTTTTGTTATGAAATAGAATTTATAAATGAAATATACATAAAAGAAACTATAAGTTAGAAAGTATGAAAATACATGAATTTCCGAAAGGCAAAGAATTAAGTACATATATATTCGATTGTATTCGATTATTAATAAAATATGCACTATAAATTAGATTGTAATTTACATTTTTGTTAAGCAAATTTAGCATGCAAAGCTGTGAACATCACTTCACAAAAGCTTTTTTATCTCGATATTTTAACTACACCGACCTGATATCTATAATCAAGTGACGTTGCGAATATTCCAGACAAGATACTTAAGGTAGTTGTATTGCCAAATGCATTTTCTTACAATTTTTTTAATTAGATAATTATTCAAATAATTCCCAATCGAATGGTGCATAAATGAAAAATATGAACTATGTAGATTCGGAAACTTTCAATTTCAAAGATTGAGACTCGTATACATTAACACTATACGCGAAGCCAAAAAGTTTACTTACATATTTAGTCATAATCAACAAACTTTACTTACGATTGTTATAAAAAAACAAATCAACATAAAATAATAACTAATAATTTTTTTTGAGAAAAGTTTCTTTCATAGTTACAACACAGTTTCCAAAATATTAATAAATGATGAAAAGTTTATCTCTTTCAAGTAGTGCAAGGGATACACAAAAAACAAGCTGGCAACAGCACATTTTTGTAACCCGCGAAAAATGTATACAAACATACTATAAAATATATAAAAACTCGTACAGTGTTGCAATATTTTAGAATACTGCCTCAATTTAAAATCAAAACAAACATTTTTGGGTTGATGAATTACGGATCCTAACTGATTGTACTATATTTTCTAGCATTAACTTTTTGCTCCGACTGTCGCGATACAACTACCTTAAAGGAAAGTTTATAAAGCTTAATATCGTTCAGAAAAAAATAACTGTTTTATCACGTTATTTAGAGCTTGAGCTTAAATCGTTTGCTCATAAAGTTCAGGTATACGGCATAGTACAAAGGTACTAAATTAAAATTGTACGTTTACGCTACTATAGAATCGAACGTTTTAAATTTTAAATATATTTTGCGTACTCGGACTATAGCTGTAAACACTCTAGTAATTTTGTAACGTCACGCTTTAAAATTGATTAGTAAATGTTGATTAAAATTTGACTTGTTATCTATGAAAATTTCGAATTTCTCTAGGAAACTTGTTAGTGCTGAAAGGGCTAAAGCATATTCTTTTGGTTTAGTATCAGCTTGATCTAGCAAATTATATCGCGATATAAATACTATAATTGTATGTATGTAACACAATTCTGCATGGTAAACAGATAAAGGTCAACATTGGTATTGAGACTCACAGTTTTGCAAATAATAAAAAAAAAAAATGGATATTAAAAACATAATTATGGAATATGAAAATTAGAAAATAGTGCAAAACTCAATTAAGCCAAAATTTCTGTGTATTTCGTAAATGACGTAGTCGGCTGACGAAAAATATAAACGTTTTACATAATTCTAATTTAAAATGTTTTCCGAACGTAGTAGAAATAGATTTTATGACCATACTTATTCGGAAATAATATTTTTGGATAAGTTTGGACAAATCCCAAATCACCATGTACGAAAATCTTAAACTGTTATTTTGTAAAAAAAAAAATGTTTTCGTCACCTTTAGGTTTAATGACTTTACTTTTCCCTGCATGATATACATATATGGCTATTACAAGAAAAATAATAACAAAAACGGGTTATTTTTTACATCATCCCCCAACGAAAGAATAAATTATGAGTGCGTTTTCATTCTTTTTATCTTTTATCTTTTGGCATTACATCGTTTTTAAACACGCTTTTTAGCTTTGAAATGTATTACGCAATTTTGTTACGACGCCAAAATGATTTCAATTATTTTGACTATATCTAAATCTTATCAGACGTATTAAAGTTACATAACAAACTTCGCATATTATCAAAACTTGATATATTAGATGAACAATACCTAGTGAGTTTTTTTTTAAAATATAAACTAAACTAATAATCACTAGTATACAATTTGGTCTAAATTAAAAGCTAACATTATTTAAGGGGGAATACCACCCTGGCCGTTTCAAAAAATCGATTTTTTTTTGCGCTTAAAAGATACTTTGGAATGTGTAAAATATAATTTTGTATGTTAGAACCCAAACCGGACTTTTAGTCAAAATGAAATAGCCGATTTCCTAGAAAGCTTATGGCGCGCTCGAGCGGTATTAGCATGCATGAGTTTTGACTTGTCAAAACTTTAAACGTGATTATCGCGAAACAGTATTTTTCAAATTTGCGTGCACGGTATCTCCCACAATTTTCATCGGATTGACGTAAAATTTTGTGCCATTTACGCGCAATTGACAAAGGCACCGTAATATCGTACGGGATCTTTGAATTTGTTTCTTAATTTTGCTTGGGAACCACTTTTATGGTCGAATTTTTGCGTCAAAATCGCTCCCCAAATTTCAAATAGCCGCCATTCTTTTCAAAATGCGAAATTCAAAATTCGGATACGGTATTACGGTGCTAAATTTAATGTAGATTATAAACCCCTATCGTTTTTGCTCCAGAACGTACCGTTTTCGCGTTCTCGTGCACGCAAGAAATGTTTTTAAGGCGCGCAGAGGCTACTTTGGCGCCATCTGACAAACGCACCGCGCAACATATTTTAAGAAAACTAATTGTTTTGAATAGTAGATATTCTGATCTTTTCAGCGCTTAAAAGTCTATGTCATTACGACTTTTAGTTCGTCAGATATACCTCGTCGAAGATAAGCCTTGTTTACAGGCGTCCAGGGTGGTATTCCCCCTTAATTGAAAAGTGAACTATATAGTATACTCAAAACGCTGTTTAATATGTTATGAATTTCATTTTCAATTATTAAATTTGATATACAAACAGAAAAAAAATTTTGCATACGAAATTAAATTAATTCGATCTTATTTATTTGAATGTTGATAATAGAAAAGCATTAAAAGTCACGTTATCTTTAAGGAAAATATGTGATAGCTTTAAACGAATTTTGGATGAACATTTGTTGTAAAATTACGAATAAAAATGCATGAGTCAGAATCGCATGATGAAATTATTGTGTTTAGGTTACGTATGATTATCACTGCAGGAATTTTATTTGTACATACGAAATAGGAGTAATGTTTCATAAACATACTCCATGGAAAACGTATCGTTAATTTAATAATAAAATGATTAATTTTGTTATTGTTGTGGCCCAAATTTATAAACAATAATAATAATATGTCTATGTACGATTGTATTTTCATTTCGCATAGCAACATAAAAAATCGTTCTACCTTCCAAATTGATTTAGGAAAAAATATAAATTATAATTGTTTACAAATAAATAGCGGTATTTAAATTGCGCCATATATTTCGTAGCATATCGACTCATAGCTATTACAAGCATCATCATTCTAAACGATAAATATGGACATTTCTAATAATTACAGTTTTAAATTATAATTCATTGCATGAATTGTAAATTATCTTTGTTACTTTTAGATTCATTGGATTTGTAATTAAAGCAGTTTAACAATTTAGAAATTTGTACTTTCTTGACAGTTATTTATAAGTCATCGTTACTGAAACAATTAGATTGTTTCAAAAGTCATCGCAAATTATGATTATCAATGTTCGGTTGAGTATAAAAAGAGAGTAAAGCGCGGAAATATTAATGTGAACGCTAAATGGGTATAATTTTGCCTAAGTAAACTTTTTTTTCGGTGGTATGTGATTGAAAACAATTGAAACAATGAGTATACAACATAACGTCATTGATCATAATGTCATGACTAATGATAAGTTGCTAACTCTATAGTTTGAACAGTTTTCCAATGTATAGCCAAAAGATTACTCAACATTTTTTGGAAAATAATCGAAAAATGTTTATTTTGCTTGATTATTTTTTTATAAAATGACAAAAAAACGCACTCTGTTAGAAATACATATAATAGGCAACCTGCAAAGTCTATAATATTGTTTAGCAATAAATTGCTGATTATAATTTGATAGTTAAAATACGAAAATCCTAGTTTAATTTCTTGAAAGTTAAAAACTTCTAAGCAGTCATATTACGATCTATATTTGTACTACTATCTACTTACTCCAACCTAGCTTTACTAAGACGTATATAAAGAACAAGAATACTAACTGATCTCATTCGGTAACAAAAACTAGAATAGTGTTACACAACAAAGAACATGAATGGTTTAAGTATACGACTGCAGATTCCCTATTACCAGAAATTTTGACTTTTGAATAAATAAAATTCCATAACCAGTTATACAAACTCACAACACATGCATCAAAATGCTCAATATTAAAAAGACATAAATAAAACCGAAATAACGCTTACCTGTTCCGCGTCAAATTCTCGAGTGTATCGCATGCGCTTATTCGAATGTATTTTCCTCTTGGATTTTTTACTGTGTAGGCTTTCTTGGCCACTATCGCTGCCGCTCGACGACATCTCCGTGCAGGTATTGGACGAGTCCGAACTCGAGCTCGAACTGGAGCTAGAACTATCGGATGCAACGCCTGACGGAACTGTCAGGTCCGTATCGATTGCAAGTTTAGCAAGTTCAGGCTCATAGGCTTTTAGCTTCGACAACCATTTGCGGGCTAGTTTTGGGCGGCCGCGTGCAGTCTTGTGCCACACCGTTTGGAAGTTCGAGCGACTACAGAAGTTTTGTGTAACCGCAATAGTATCGTCCAGATTTAGGACAACATGCCACCATCCGCCCGGTACAAAAACTGTTTCGCCAGGTTTTTGGATGATTTCAATGGGTTTGCAGTCAGCTGGCCAGGTTTCTAAACGTGTTTTCGGATAAACGAGACTAAACCACGTGATGGCTTCATCGCGCTGTTTACCGCCTAACATACCGGGTACTTTTAGTAATTCTTTTGGTGTATTTGTCGGAAACAAACACCAGCGTTTATGACCGCGTACTAAAGAGTTCCATGCACTTGTGCCTATAATAATAAAATTAAAATAAAACGTATGTTTTGGACTCTGTTCAACATTTTCTCGTGACACTTTATTCAAATATACTCAAGTACGTTTTTTATTGCAATTCGTCAACATATTTATACCGGTTACTTTTTTGGGCGTTTTAGGGCGTTTAACGAGCCAATTCTACTAAATAGTAATATTTACATACCTAATGGATCAATGTGTATACCAGTACCCGAGCGCGCTGGTCCCATAACGAACCACCTGTATGGAGGTCGGCGACTCTCTCCTGCATACTTAAACAAATCATCGCGGAAATACAGTGGAATTGTATAATCGAGTAATAGCTTCTTGCGACTTGGATGTTCACCAAAGCTGCTGTCGAAAATGTATAGCGGACTATCGTCTTTCGTGTTTCTCATGTACTGAACGTAGTATTTCATTTTAAGCTTCACGCTATACCCTTCGTTGTCCTCGCCGCATTTAAACTTCTGATTGCGATACTTCTTTGCAAGTTTCTCCATGGTCCATTTGTCTTGAGCACGCCATGTGCGCTGCGAATCGGTAATCACCGCTGGCGTTGATGGGAGTTCGATCTTTTCTATGAACTCCTCCGGCGATACGGTTAATTCGCTAATACGATCGCAATTATCTATTAAGGCGCCAAATGGTTCGAAATTATTACCGTAGCCGTGTTGGATCCAGGAAAACTTCGTGTTTAACTCTTATAAAAATAAATGAGTGATATTAATATATATATTTTTTTTTCATTTTTGATAGAACTCCACCAAAATATTTACAACTTTCTTAGGAATATTTTCGAGAAATTTTAATATTTCTAAGCATGCAAGATTATATGTGTACAATGGTGTACTTGTGCCATTGTGCCGTTGATGTATGGTAGTGAATGTTGGGTTTGGCAAACCAAGTATAAAAAGCGTATAACAGCTGTGGTAATGAAAATATAGAGAGGTATTTGTGGTGTATCTAGGAGAGACAAAAAGCGGAATACGTGGGTGTATGAGCAGTGCGATATTGTAAAATATGTACGTAGAATAGGTGACAGGCAAATGAGATGGTATGGGTATGTACCATGAATGTCGAATGAAAGATTGACGAAATAGATTACATGGGCGACATGAATAGTGTGAGAATGTACGGTCGTCCTCGAAATAAGTGGATAAATATGATTTAGAATGAATTGCATGAAAGAAAGTTGTGCACAAGCGGAATATAACAGCGTATATGAACAATTAGAATGAAGTGAAAGAAGCGTGTAAGAATAGAGTGAAATGGCATTTGATAGAAATATGCATGTTGTTATGTATGTATGTTCTAGGGCAAGCATTATCGACGCCTACTTTATATTAAAAAAAATGTTAATAACAATAAATAAAAAAACAATAATTTGTATCATAAAACTGTTTCCCTACTCTAATAGCTCGAATTATTTATATTTGGGATCAAATTAATTTTTATATTTTAAAAACTAATTAGATTTTCTTTCATTTCCTAAATTCTAATGAGATATTTAATTTTCGAATTTTATAATTACAATCGAATATATTTTCTACGTATCGAATTTGACCATTATTTTGAATAATACCTTCCATTTCCCGCTCCTTTCCTGAACTGGATGCCATTGAAACACTATCCTGAATTACACCAAGACCACTGTGTTAAAAAATCTTAACGAGAAACAAAAAAGCCGACTTCGCTCAAATGCAAACAAAATGCGAATGAATAAATCAACAAACAAATCCACATCGACTTTGGACTCCTTCATCAAACCCTAAACGAAGAAGTCATCCAACAGCCAATCTTAAATGCAATACTGCAGTCACCTGACCAGCACATCGTCTACAATTGGTCAAACAACCCAATATTAAATCGCATGTCCAGTAATTGCTCTAGGAATGGCGGACCAACTAAAACGAAAACTAAACGACTTATAGTTTCAAAAATAAAAAAATTACCAAATCGGAAATAAATTGCTACATTTAAAAAACATATATATATAAATATTCTATTAAGTTTATTTGTGACCACGGTCACAATATGCAACTACAGACATCCTTCACCCGTCAAGTTGAGATCCATGAACACCTCCACAGTTTCTATCCAGAAAATATTATAAACATTCAATTTTACAACCAGCAAACGCATACAAATGATGTTTAATCTAACCCATAACCGCTCTACACACCTTGATTGATCAAATTGAACCCTAAACTCTACATATACACATTAAACATTACCGTAATAGATAATTGTTTACAATATTTTAACCAAAGTTTAAAACACAATTTTTATATCCTAAACATGCCAAATATATAAGCGAAAAAGTTGCAAATACTCTAGCCGAGGAATGGAAGAAACTATTTAGTAAATTTACCAGGTCTAGCCTTCGATTTGACATCTTTAATTCGCTTTCTTGCACGGCGATCAGTCTCTTCTGCCATTTCGCTATCTAGTCGATGGCAAACACTGCACAACACACCGTTGTTCAAATAATTATATGTACACTAGTATAAATGTTTATAAAAAGCGAAACGCTGGTTCGCTACAAGTTGAATGCAGTACAAATCTTATATTATATGTACACGAGTATATGTACAACTATCCTACTACAGATCACAGAAAGAAATGAATCCACTGGATACGTTGAAATTTAAGACCGTTGACAAATCAACAATATTTAATGGCGAATTTAAATTTGAATTTATGTAACATGTAACAGAATTTTTGTTCACTTACATGTACAAATATTAATCATAAATCGTATATAAAATATTGAAATGATCAAATAAAGTTGTATTAACAAACAAGTTAACAAAATATATTTGTAGATTCAGGTTAGAATTTCATTTAAGGCGCACTTCAGACTTGTTCTTTTAACGGGTAGCCAGTCAGCGATTCAACAGTTGGATTATGCTTAGTTTACTTTCCTACACAATATTAATAGAATAACATGTATATATAACGTTATAAGTCTTTGTACTTAAGAATTATTTAGGTTTGAACCAGTCTTGAATGTATTAGGCAAATTATTGATTTTCTTGGTTAAATATCTGAACGCATTTTTTGATGCTGACGATGAAAACGGCAGAAATTTAAACTATTTTTGACAAATATTTAAGCGGGAATGCGGCAAATCGTGTAATTCAATATTAAGACATTAATTAGAAATTTTTTTAAATTTAATTATCCTATATGAATTTAATGCACTTGGTGCATACTATCTTTAAAATGATTAAATTATAAACATGTTATTTTTAAATGTATTCACATCAAAAATAAATTACTTTCTTAAAGATACAGGAATTTTTAAATTAGCTGCATTCATAAAATCTTACGAGATGAACTTTATTATAACCATTATAAGTAAATTTAAACGCTAAGAATTATTTAGAGTTTATTTATACTGTATATATATATATAATTGGCATAAACATCTGGGTGTTTCGTTCTCTATAGATTAAATATCAGTACATTTTTGAGCTATTAAGCAACCAAACTCATCAATTACGCTGCAAAAATCAAATATATACCGCGATTTTGCAACGAAAATTCGGGATTTCGGAGACATTTGTATTTAATACCAATACAACCGGTTGCAGATTTATTTCGTATTTGCTTTAAGTTTTAGTGCTAAAGTGAGTCTATTTCGATTGTAATAATATAAACGTAGTTATTATCAAATTATTTCGCAACTCTTTTCCGAACCTTGATATTTTGTACGTAATCAATTGCGCTATTTCAGTTACGAAATATACCCTTAGTATGAACTATTTTATACTCAAATTACTCGTAATTACAATGGATTTTTATTAAATTGTATTGTATCAAATTCGATCTTCATTCTTTAATGAAATAAGATTAAAATACTCGGCATAGTTTCACAAAATTCTTTATATGCATCATTTTTAAAATTAAATTCGAAAATCAAATTGATTTCTTAGTTTGAAATTGAATTTGTTCTAATACGAATTTCGAAATACCACTATTTTGAAAACAAACAATACCTACCACTGTCTGCTCATTCTTTGAGCTGGATGCCATCAAAAAAAGTTCCATCCTGGATTAAACGGCCCAATTATGAAATATACCCTTAGTATACACTATTTTCGCACTTATAATCAAAAAGTTCTAACGCAACTCGTAACTGAGTTAAATATTATGGCTCATTTACAAATATGGATATATTCATTTAAAACTATAATTAATATTGTATAAACATTTTGTTATATCTCTAATCCTGTATATCCATGAAAATTGGAATAGTACACTAAACTCTAAAAAATATGAGTGAGTGGCGGCACTCACGATTGAAACTATGGGTGCTTTCCAGCAAGGGAACTTTGTCAAACAACGTCAGACATTCTCAAACACTGTGTCAATTGCTAGTTGGAACACTTTAGAAGTTACGTACTCTACCCAATAGAGTGCGCGAAAGTCATTTATCCCTAGATCCTGACAAATTCAATAAGAACCTATTAATAATGAATTATATTAATCAAATTCGAAGTGTGCAATTTAATTAAATATTTAACATATCAATCCAAGCCGAAAATGCACAAGTACAATATGGTTTTGTTGTAATTTACGCGGGACGCAGTGATACCATACATGTAAATTTTTTAAAAGTTGGTATGCGAATTACCAATACTGCACCAGACTTTGCTTTTTAGCAGAGTATGGCAGAGTCGAGTAGAGTCGTACTCTGGCGTAGTTGGAACGCAAGTATCATACACTGTGTTACACAGTGTTAACTTTGTACCTAGCTGGAAAGCACCCTATATAAACATCAGTATGTATATGTCGATATGTATGAATGTAAATTTATTTCTAGAGGCGCACCGATAAATATTTAATTTTTTTAATAATAAATTGCTGTAAGAACATCACGCGCACACTCAACCCGATACTTACAAAGATTACATTAAAATATGAATATGTTCACATAACACTAGTTCGTGAATATATAAATTTATTTGAAATAAATCTTAATTTGATTGAAATACAGGTGAGATCATTCAATTAAATGGATTTGTAAGTGAAAATGTTTGTGAAATGTATTGTGATTGGGCAAAGGAGAGTATAACATAATCAATTATAATGAAAAGCATTTAATTTCCCTTGAAATAAATTTTATAAAATGTCCATTCAACAAAATTAAATAGCATTTCCAACACGTAATGCATCTACACCAAATAAACACAACATTGAGAACATCCAGTTTAAAACGTATACGTAAATTTTAATGCATCGAATAAGCAAATAACTAATCTCGTATTTAATTTCAAAATGTTCATTTTCGCCATACTAACTATATACAACATGCATTCATAAAAATACGAATAATTTTTATAATTATTTAAAAAAATATGATGTATAATAATAATGATAATGGGATTTCCAAATTTTTAAACATTAACGAACTGTATTGAACTTGAAATTAATACACATTTTTATAAAATAAGCAGCAAATCAATAGATCTTCAACTAATATTTCTTGTTGTGGACTAGTTGTTTAAGCTTCACACTGGCAATTTCTTCATCAAATTTGATGTGCATACAGATCCTAGTTTGGTGGATTGGGTCATGTTATAACATGATTTTTTAATAAATAAATAAAATATTTTAATAAACAACAAAATATAAAAAAATAAAATTATTAATTATAATAAAATTATAAAACTTTTCGCAATAATTTACGTAAATTATTGACTTTTATATCGAATTCGATCATTCCCAAAAATACTCGACTCAAACTGTATTGTACAGGATTATTTGAGATATGCCTGGTACTTTTATATGTCATACAAAAATTCAAGAATTCAAAAGTATTCAAGTTAACGAAAAATATCCAGAAATTGTCTAACAAGCTATACATGCGCTTTCTTATAACAAAATAGTGTTTTTTGATGTGCAATATTCAATATAGTTCGCAAATATTTTTAGTTCGGTTAAAGTGGGATTTATAGTTTCAAAAAAAATGTTATGTTATTCTAAATACTCTGTGCGATTGGGCCAGTAACTAGTTGCCGATATAGCCCCATTATTGTCATCAAACTCAGTAATTTTCATCTTTTTCTCAGGCGGCCAATGATCGTCAATGTCTGGCTCAATATATCGTTTAGGACAAAATCCACCACCCGGATTCAAAAAATCATTTTTCCTGCCACTTCCACTGCTACCAAAATCAAAACTCATCCTATTCGTCTTGTTTTGATTGATCGACGTGCCAAAATCGAAATTACCGGGTGGATTTTTGAATTTCTGGTCATTACTCGATGTAACCGACAACAGGTCTTTTGGGATGACCGATTTTGTGACCGTTTCGTTATGGTCGACCTGTTCATGGGCGCAATCAGCGTCGTGATGCAACGGGGATGTAATGTCATCCATGTTCAAGGACACGGTGTCCTCGTTGGTCGCTTGTTGACTGAAAAGCAGGGCTCTTCTAGCGACGTACTGTTGCAGCGTGTTCATTTCTTTGTTGCCACTGTCACCAAGGTTCCGTAGATTTGGAAGTGTGACAAGCATCACGCTCAGCATAACGATCATGAGACAGGTGGCGGGATGAGCCCGTGACGTGCCCGTTTTAAACACTAACGCTTGTAATTTGCTCAATTGCGAGCTCAATTTTGTGTTTTGCGTTTGTAATAACTTTATTCGTTTCAATAACGAACGGTTTTCTTCTGAACATAATTTCACTCTACATATAATAGGAAACAGTATATAAAAATCATTTTTTAGGGAAGTAATACCTAGAGTGACTAGATATATAAGAGTGTGGACAATCGACGAGTAGTCCCTATCCAAAGCATAGAGCGCAGGTTCCCCGCTTGTGATTGGTCGCCGCCATAGTTTGTCTAAATGTTCAAATAAAATGCATTGCGTTATATGGAGTGCGCGGCTCATATTTTCTTATACTCTTTAAATCTAAAGGACCAGATAAGATAATTGCACCCCGTATTTTTTATGTTATTCCTGAATAAATTCTGCGTATTTTATTCCGCGACAGCATATGTCTATCTTTTATAGAAACATTTATACAAAAGTCGAAACATTTCGCGCTCAAATATTACGGTATAAACATAATTTTAAAATGCACAGTTTGAATTAATAAATGTAATAAGCATAATAAACAGTGTTTATTTTAAGAGATTCGCGAAATGTATAACACTAATATACTTGCAAGTATACAGCACAAATAGTTATATTAGCCCGCGAAATGTTTGGAATTTAGTATAAATGTTTTTATAATAGATAGACCTATGCTGTCGCGGAATAAAATACGCAGAATTTATTCAGGAATAACATAAAAAATATGGGGTGCTATTATCTTATCTGGTCCTTTAGATTTAAAGAGTATAAGAAAATATGAGCCGCGCGCTCCATATAACGCAATGCATTTCGTTTGAACATTTAGACAAACTATGGCGGCGCCAATCACAAGCTGGGAAGCTATTGTCCACACTCTTATATATCTAGTCACTCTAGTAATAGCTATTGCATTTACGATCAAATAGGAATAGATTCATTTTTAATGGCAGTTCTACAATTATTAAGCAAATATTTTTTCTTAAAATATTTTATGTCAACATATTAAATTTGAGCTAAATGACGTTACTAGAATATAATAAATTAACACATAACTGGTATATTTGTTGTTTTATTTTACTACCGAGTGTACTGACTCTAAGTTGTTATTGATCCATGTCCTTTGAATTTATCTATTAGATGTGATGTTACGTTTTATATTGCTTACCGTTCTTCGAGTCCGTCAACGTATTCCTTTTTCCGTTTGCGGGAGTCTTGCGCGGAAATCTTGTTACGGATTTTTCGACGAATACGCTTGAGTTCACGTTCTTCGTGTTTGGTGAGCGGGTATCGACAGGGTAGTTGAATGCCATCTTTGTTCAGCAATCGTTTTTCTTCAGGTGTCAATAATAACAATGGATACTGATCATCGGATTCATCTTTTATCATGGAGTGACTGAGTTCGTGTTCTGATTGAACTTCAATCTCAATGTCATCGTCATCATCATCTTCATCGTCTTCTACTGTAACTAAAAATATAATATACATATGAATCTCTGAATTCATAAAAAAAAAACATAAGTATTTCGTTTTGTTAATTGTTAACACTGCTCCATTGATAAAAATATTACATGCATGTGACATCGTTATAATGTAAAATTCAAAGGCAAATATTTATCAAATGTTGACGTTTTAAAGTAAATGTGTAATATTTATAATGATACTAGTATAATAGTATTTTGTTTTCGAGTGCACAAACATTATACAAATCAACATTTTGACGTTTATTCTTGTTGTTTATGTGATTTTACTATTTTATATAAATATGTTTTTACGAAATAGAATACTGTAAATATACGGCGAGAGACCAGTATTAGAAACTGATCTGCTACAAAGGCTGGTCAATAAGTCCGTGACTTTTTGAATTTCCCGCCTCTTAACAGGAAGGGCAACACTGCTCCTGTTAACAAGCATCTAAGCATCTATCAGTTGATTCCTGTCAAATTTTGAAAAAGCCACGTCATTTAGTTTGTATTGTCAGTCATTGAAAGCAGACGGAAAACAGATGGGTGCCGCGTTTGCTCACAATCGACCACAAACGCAATCGTGTGACAACTTCGAAGGAGTGTTTAGCGTTGTTCAACCGCAATATGGATGAGTTTTTGCGCCGTTTTGTAACCGTGGACGAAACATGGATTCGCCACAACACACCAGAGACCAAACAGCAGTCAAAACAGTGGGTCTTTTCGGGTGTATCGGCGCCAATGAAGGCCAAAGCGGGTTTGTCAGCCAATAAAGTCATGGCGACCTTTTTTTGGGATGCATGCGGTATAATCCTAATTGATTACCTTCAAAAGGAAAGAACAATCAATGGCGAATATTATGCCACCTTATTGGACCGATTCAATGACGATTTGAAGAAAAAACGACCGCATTTGGCCAAGAAAAAAACTCTTTTCCTGCAAGACAATGCAAGGGTGCACACATGTATAGTCTCCATGGCGAAATTTCATGAATTGGGCTATGAATTGCTCCCTCATCCACCCTATTCTCCGGGTTTAGCCCCGAGTGACTATTTCTTGTTTCCAAACTTAAAGAAATGGCTTGGCGGAAAGAGATTTGACTCCAATGATGAAATCATCTCACAAACAAACACCTATTTTGAGGACCTCGACAAAACCTATTTTTTGAAAGGTATAAAAAAATTGGAGAAACGTTGGACGAAGTGTATAGAGCTCAAAGGAGACTATGTAGAAAAATAAATTGATTTTTTGTCAAAAAACCTGTGTCTCTTTCAAAAAGTCACGGACTTATTGACCCGCCCTCGTATATTGTTGTCAGAAAATAAGTATCGACTAAATTAATTGTAATGTGTTCTCTAAAAATTCGTTTTAAATAAATTTCTTATATTTAAAGCAAACTAATATTGCAATTGAATTGATCGATACAAGAAACCTATCCTCTAATACTTAAGTGGTTAACGTATTCAACCTATTTCCAGTTTGGTATATATAAAATATAAGTGTATTGTTATATATTTATACGAATTGTTCTTTTTTAATGTGATTTTTAACTTAATTATATGTTCCATTGTGAATGTTTTACAATTAAATACATAATTAAGTTATAAATTTCTTAAACAAATAACAATTTACATAAATAAACAACTGGAAAAAAGCTGAATACGTTAACCATTGAAGCACTTATAAGTTAGACACCTGAAACACCAAAAGTACGAACACTTCTGATATAGCACCAAAATTAAATAAGGCACATTTATTAAGTATTATAATTCCTCATTTAGGGGTATAGAATGGAGAAAAAATTCTAAGAATAAACGAAACAAATAGAAAAATATAATTTAAAACAAACACCACTAAAAATTATTTAAAAACTGTAGTGAAACATCAGCAGTGTCATGCACCGAACTTTCTTATACGCCTTTGGGTTAAATCATATCCTATTTTCATTATTTTTCTAATTTATAATATTTGTTCTAACCTGTGGAATACTTTTACACCAAATATATTTCTTAGAATTAATATAAAATGTCAAATTAATTAAGTCGGTTTTTTTTTTGATAAACAATTGACAGGCGCAGATGATACGATTTATGTAAAAATAAATATTATAAGAAAAAATTCTAGAGCCATTTTCTTGTTTCCGGTACCGTTTGGGGAAAAAAGTTTCAAATAAAAGTTGTATAAAATGCTGATATCTATAATTTTTATTGTAACAATTTTTCTGTAACTGCAACTATTTTTGAGTAATTGCAGAAACTGCAAAAAATGACTAGAGTAAACATGCACTTCCGGTCGGAATACTGTTTTCAAAAATAGGAGGTTTTCTTGCCAGGCTCATACAAATCTAAAGTTTAAAATTTTATAATTTTCCCTTTAGCCATTTGGGCTGTAGAGCGCTCACATATACATATACACACACACACACACACACACACACACACACACACACACACACACACACACACACACACACACACACACACACACACACACACACACACACACACACACACACACACACACACACACACACACACACACACACACACACACACACACACACACACACACACACACACACACACACACACACACACACACACACACACACACACACACACACACACACACACACACACACACACACACACACACACACACACACACACACACACACACACACACACACACACACACACACACACACACACACACACACACACACACACACACACACACACACACACACACACACACACACACACACACACACACACACACACACACACACACACACACACACACACACACACACACACACACACACACACACACACACACACACACACACACACACACACACACACACACACACACACACACACACAGACGGGCGTCATTCCAAAAATAGTTGGAATCGATTCAGGGAAGGTCAAAACGTATATTTCCGTTAAAATCTCGAGATCGAAACTTTTCATGATTACAATACTTACTTATATTGCGTATAAGAAAGTAAAAATGGAGATTACATGTTTAATGGTGATGTTTAATATTAAATTAGCACGAATGACTCTCTAACAATATGAAAATTCGATAATGCATCTAAGAACAATTAAATGTGTGAGATTAGCTGTGTTAATTTGAGATTAACTTTAATTGGTCCCTACTTTATAAATATAAGAAATTGATCCTCTAATGTTCTTTTCTGGTCGTAATATGGGTAATTTTAAGTATTCGTAACAGACTAATTAAATAAAGTTCAAACCTTCTTGATATTTTCGTGTTGGCTTCATTATAAATTTCTCCGTATTTATAACATTCTTAGTTTGCTTCAATGCGGTTGTGGTTAATTTAATATTTTCAGCCATAAGGTCTTTGGGGTTTATGATTTTTATGGTTTTCAAATCCTTTATGTTTATCGGCAAAAGGACAGACCTGTTAAAAACATCGAAAACAAATTCACTAAATTTTCTAAATCAATATTGAAAATTAAGCACACTTAAGAATAAGATTATAGAGTTTCATACCTCGAATTTCCGTTCAAAGGTTGCACCCGAATAACTTGTTTGGTTTTGTTGTTTGGTTTTAGAATATCTACACAGATAAATATTGTTACAAACGGATGCCATTGATTACTTTAATATAAACATTACTTATGAATTTTTGTGTCACTGTGGGTGCATCTGTAGATGAGGATACCAAGTGTGCGGTTGTTGTTGGAATGACGATGGGTCGAACGTATTCAACAGGTTTTGCAGCCACCACTGTTGGTGGTTGAACAACTGGTTCGGGCACGGGTTGAACGAGAATCGTTTTTAACATTTCTTCATCGGATAAGGCCTGATCAGGGATCTCTTGCAAATCGCTGCTCAGACCGCTATCCGAGTATGTGCTCGTCTCGCATTGTATATCATCAAACGTTAAACTGCCATCACTTGTTGTGCCGCTGTTCATCTCATTTAAGTTAAATAAACTTGAATCCAACTCATAATCGTTCAAATTGTCCTTTTCTAGTGATAGTATCGAGTCGAAAAAATCCGAACTCTAAAAGTATTCGAATAAAACATTTAAGAACTAACTGGCAATGATCATAATTTTAATTACGAAATTATTACAGCAATTATCAATATTATAATTTATTTTTATTTATATGGAATAATGAATATACACACGTACATAATCTTACTATAATTATTACAAATATGAAGATCAAGCAATTTTATAATCATTGTAATGAGATAATCTTATTATAAAATTTTAATTTACGGCGATGTACCAATTTTTTGGTCAAATAAATGACTCATGCAGTATACAAAATTTATTTTTTTATTTTTATGCATAATTACTTATATAGGAGGAGGTGACAAAGTAGAGGCCGCGGAGATGAGGCGTTTTGCGGTGTGCACGATAACGCCAGTCCAGGATGTCGAAAACAAAAAATCTAACGGGGTTTTATTAAGAACAAAATTACCTTCCCCGTAAACCAATAAAAAGTTAAAAATTAAAAAAACCCTAGAAAATAGAGTGAGTTTAAGAAAAGTTCTATGATTTGTACATAAAATTGGACCTTTGGGATTGAATAAAAATGGAACAAATATATATTTATGTCAAAATGTCGGTTTGCGTTCTGCATTATAAGTTAATTAATAAAATAAAAAAAGATTTGAGTCAATAGCTTAATTATTTTTTGAGCTAGAGTGCACACCGTTTTTAAAAATGTAGTTTCGAGAAAAACGTGTTTAAAGTTTAATTTTAGTGTATTTATTACCCGGTTACTACTTATGGAATTGTAAATATCTTGGAAACGATTTCGAAATTTACCTTAAAATTTTTTTTATATATTTTTGAAATGTTTTTGTATAAAATTATTGAACAAAAAAAACATCGATAAAAAAAAAAAAAAAATTGGAACATCGCCTTAATTAGTTTTTCGACTGGTGTAGTTAATAATAAATTAATTTTTTTTTGCAGGATTGCAGTCAATGTATTTAATTTATAAAAAAACGCTCAACGTTTCAACAATCACAGTTGTCTTCATCAGGAGAATTTAAAAAAAAAATTCTCCTGATGAAGACAACTGTGATTGTTGAAACGTTGAGCGTTTTTTTTTTTATAAATTAAATACATTGACTGAAATCCTGCACAAAAAATTATTTATTATAAAATTTTAAGTAGTAAACATTGTACTAATTTGTATAATTATATAAACTAGTATGCAAGTGTAGTATAGTATAAACATGTGATTTTGACTTGTTTACACACGCCAGTGTTAGGATAGAGGTGAGTGGGAAATGCTTGTCAAGATTAGAATGAATGTATACGATTTTATGCCACTCAATTTGTTGAGAATAGGCATTACGTTTGTATGTACATACGTACATATGCATTATTAATTAAAATAAATTGGTCATTACAAAAACATATGTGTATGGATGCATGTGTTCCACAAAAAAAAATGTATAATATAAATATGTATTAAATTTCTGTACATTTAGGGGATGGTGTGTAATAGGATTCATATTTTAAATAAAATAAAACATTTTCAAATATGGACAACGTTGCCTCGTGTGCTTGTCAGTCCATATTGTAATTTAGTTATTTTAGTATGTATTTTTATTTATTACTATTTTGGCGAGTTGAAATCATGTTTTTTTTTAGATATATATGGTGTTTCTAAGTGAGATAGATGAGGTATGCATGTGTAAGGGGAATACAGAAACATGTTTGGTTTCAAGTGTCAATGTGTCAACATAATAAGGCGTGCCTGTCACTTTACTTTAAGGGAAATTTATGTATTTATATATGTATATTGGATAATTATTACTCCAATTTGTTATTTTTATCATGTAAATAAAAAAACTTGGTAATGAATTGAAAAAAAAATCTACTTTACAAAACATATTGGAGTTATTGCGTCAGTTTTCCTGTAATTTTCCATGATTGATCAGGTTTTTATAGCTTAGGTTTTGCTAGAAAGCGTTGTGCATTATGAAAAAATAAATTGATTTACGTTTTGAAGTATGTACTACGTAGACAATAATTGTGACACATATGTCTACCATTTATTGGTTAATTCAACTAGTACGCCCGATGTGTACTTACCATAAACTCTGAATTTTCATATGTTGTCGAAATATCCATTTCGGATTCTTTGTAATCCGTTTTATCACTATTTCTAGTGAGAAAATAGTCCATTACGTTTAAATCTGACATGTTGCACACAAACAAACGTCACGCTTTAATTACAAACAATTGCGTCACATTGGAATATAATTGAATGATTTCTGTTTGGGATGCTTCATTTAAAAAACAACAGACCCTGTTTACTTGCGATTATTTTGGTGAAAATGTCAAAGCTCTACATATCGTCCCCGAACAACAGCCAGCGTGGAACTAATTACGTCACACGACATACATGTGAACCTTCTACGAATACCGAGTGTGCCAAAAAAAAAAATGCAAACCAGATAATTATAAGTGTGAACATAACAACATATTAACAATTAAAAAGTAAATCAATACAAACTAATTTACTATTATAATTCGTTCATTTATCTTTTATATCAAATGTATAATGAAATTGCAATTTAATATATGTCGAATAAAAGGTTTTTCTTTTTTTACAAATTAACAGTGTTACCAAACTAGTATGAATAAAAATATTTAAAACTAAGCACAATAGATGTCGGTAAAGTTAATATTGGTAACACTGGCAATAAAGTTGTTCCGAAACTGAACCAAATATGCCGGTTATATGTACTTATGAATGAACGCAACCTGAAATAAATAAAGGAAGAAAATAACAAACGTTTCGCATATAATTTTTTAAATATTTATTTATTATGAAATTTTAAGGTTTATAAGCTCAATTATTCTTAATACTATGCGTAGTTGCTCTTAAGGGGTTAGGCTACTCTAGAGGCGGAAAAAATTGGCAAATTTTATGTATTTTTTTCCAGCAAAACTATACAATAGATCAAAATTTGGAAAAAAGGACTTTATTATATGCATATTGAGCAGTTTTTAAATTTTTTTACAAGCTCTGAGGAACAAAATGGCGACTTCCCAACATTTTCCCAATGACGCCTCTTTTTCTCAGTCCTTGCGGCCTGCATTTTTAAAATTAGAATCATGAACTAGACAAATTTCGATTTTTTTAGCATTTTCCATAGCAAAAAACGTTTGCATATTATTTTCAAGATACTAACGCATATATTAAACAAAAAAATATTTTTTTGCTAATCTTAAATCTCCAGGGTAGCCTAACCCCTTAACATATTTTATTCTTACCGATTTAATATTTTGTAAACTTGGTAGTATTTGTCACCCCACTATACTTTTTTTCTGCGTACTGTTATATTTTATTTTATAATAAAGCTGAATATTATAATGTTCATAATAAATTGATGCATTCAAGTTTATACAAAATATATATATATATATCAATAACAAAAGATAGTTGATATTATTTGTTGAGAAATGAAAGTGTTCCACGCGCATGCGTGTTTGAACAAGTATAAATGCGTGTTCAAATAAATTGGGATATAGAAACAAAAATTGCTAGTTTGAATGGTTAAATAACAAAAACACAGAGACAGTTAAATATGTTTTAACAATTCTATATTCTAAAGATAGCCACAAATGAAAAAATAAAATAAACGGGTATAATGAACAATGATAACTGTATGCTTTTAGACTTTTAATATTGTGTATCATCAGTATTATTATTAATTATGTAATGAATATTTTATTATATAGTAAAGATAAAATATGAAAATCCCAAAGCATACAGGGTACATACATAAGTCAAAAATGAAAGCGGTCGATCAAATTTTTAATTGAGATCAACAACAAAGCATTATAATTTACAAGAGAAATCACAAATTACGTTTAAATGAACGGTTCGTTTTCACAGCCAGACATTCTCACTCAAATGTTCGCATACTTCGAGCTTATGTCCGCTGCTAATATATAGTCGCAAATACCAGGTAAATTACGTACCATTTTGAAAACATTAGTCGGTAAAATACCTGCACACGAAACCGCCTTCAAATAATAATACATAATTATAATACAATAACTATAATATTAGGTGTATTTACATAGTGTGTCTTAAAATGTTAGCATTTTTTTATTTTTATTTGTTTATTTATTCACAAGAAAACGCTGTAAGAGCAAATTCGGTATTAAAAATGTCCGCTGGTTAAATAATTAAAAATAAATAATAATAATAGTGTATAATAATAATTAAATAAACTAAAAACGGCCACATTTCCAATAACAAATTTGTAAAAAGATGTGTTACTCCATTTTCATTCTCATATTTATTCATTATTTTGTTTGTTTTGTATTTTTATTATATAAATAACAAAAAAAAAGTCATGCGCTTGCTGCTAACCAAATTTGTAAATATCTTAAATGTTTTTATTTTTTTGTTTGTTTGTTTGTTTGGATATGATTTACAGCTTAGTTATAATTACTAACATAAACTTAAGGCTATTTACCGTTCACTTATGCTACAATTCAATAATTTTTCTTTATTATTTATTTATTTATTTAAACACAATTTAACATAACAACAAATATAGTTTTCTTCTTCTTCTTCATATATTGGTCTGAATGCAATAAAATCAATGTATATATCTTTTTTCATTATTTTTTTCTAATAAATGTTTTAAAAATGTCGGAAAACAGGGGCTTTTAGCTTCTTACAAACAATATATTCTTTTTATAAATCTACAAAGAAGTATAATTATGAAAATTATTAGAAAAAATGAAATCAAAAAACGCTTAAATAATGGTTAATATGATGATTTTTGCCAGGCCGTACATAAGTCATACTAATCATTAATTTATGAATTAATATATGTATATATAATATATCAAACTTGATGTTCCAATAATTATTCGATATTTTCGATAAACACGATTTTTTTCACATTCAATTTCCCAGATATATATATATATATATATATATATATATATATATATATATATATATATATATATATATATATATATATATTTATTTATTTATATCTCTGATACATATATAGATCAGTGCTTTGTTCTCTAGTCGCACCGCTCCTACTTAAAACTAAAATACCTTAACATAAAAATGTTTGCTCAATATTCATTTCCAAATCCTAAAATTATGAATGACTTTAACCGCATAAAAGAATGTTTTAAATATTACGCACTCAAAAAGCTAAAATGTATAAGCTAATTCTTACAATGTTCGAAAAATATTTACACGAATATACTAAATCAGTGCTCTGCGCAAGCACGGTGATTGCACAAAATAATTATTTTGATTTAAATCAGAGCAAATGTTTCCGATTGAATATATACTTTTAAATAGAAGCAGTGCAAACAGGTATACATCGAATGTATTGAAGATGTTACATACTATCTGGGTTTAATATATGTACAATTTTATAAAGGTAAACGCAAGTTGTTATATAATAAATCACCTGCGCACGCACATACATGTTTAATATCAGTTTGCACCGTTCTAACTTAGGTCCCATTTAAACATAAAAATTTAGTACATACATTCCTAATTTGTATAAACAGTTAAAACACATTTAATGAGCCATACAAACCAGAGCTTACGGTGAGCCTTATTGATTGGGAAAGCTACTCTAAATTTCCATTGACCATGATTGTAAAGACATTAACTGAATATTAATTTAAATTTAGTTATTGATCACTGGAGATTTTTCTACATGCCATGATTGAAGCTTAATATGTAGCTCTGGAAAATTGAAGTTAAGATGCGGCTTATTTAGGAATTTATGATGGATCACTGGATTTGATCATAACTTCATGATTGTGTCTTAAAAATCAATCTAAACCCTAGAAAATGCTTTTGCTAAGGGTAGAAATTATATCACTGGAGTAATAGTTGTTTATAATTTCATGATTGTATGTTTACTAAATGAATTAGGAACTTGGTTTTAAATATAGAACAATAGAGCAAGTTTATAAGTTAAGGATGATAATCTTAAAGTTAAGTAAAAAAGCGGTGCAAACGGACATATAATTAATGACAAATAATTAGATACGTCTTGGCTAGGTAAATTTTGTCACAGTTGTAGCTGATTTATTTTTAATATATTTAATTCGAAATTTTATTAGCGTGATTTTGGTGTAATTTGATTTAATTTTTTTTTTTGTTGGACAATTTGTTGTTGTTTTTTTGATGAATTTTCGTAATGATTGGAAGCAGCAAAACCATAACAACAGAACTATGTATGTATTTATGTATGTAATGTATGTATTATAGATTGTTTAAAAATGAACAGTCACTACTGGCGAATCAATTCGAATTCAATTCAATTTTTTTTTTTCGAAATTCAATTTCAATCACGTGTGCACTGATTTGCGCAGATTTTTTTTTTTTAATTTATATTTTCTAGTTGACAGTAGCAGTACTATGCGTACATTGCAACAATGTTAGATGCTGATCCGTTTCACTAAACTGTAGTCATTTCGCCCTCGTTGCTTTCTTCTTCTTACGTTTGAAGAAGCAACAGCACCTGGTAAAAAACATAAAACTATTGCAATATTATATCAAATGATGTTTTATAACCGTTCACTGGTGACGTGAAATAAGATGATACTTTTGATGATATCAGACAGAATATTAATTTAGTGATAGTAATGTATGGGATGTGACGTCATCAGGGCCCTTCAACTCCACAAAGAACAAGAGAATCGATATTTTATACCCTCTATGGTGGACAACGGCTTTATAACTAATTAAATATAAATATATATACCAAAAATAACGATAATATGATAATAATTAACATTTTCTTTATCTACTTCTAGTTTTAATGTTTATAGTGTAATTATTATATATATTTACATGTATATTATATATTTACATGTTTATTAAGTGAATTTTATTTTGATTTAATAATAAATAAGTATTTTTTGTATAAAATTACGCATTATTTTAATTAATTAGTGTTTTTTATTAGTCTGTTTTGAATTTGATATAAAGAATACTTAGTTCATCAAAATAGAATTTCAGCGGGAGTAAGAAGACCCTGCATGTATCACAGTTTAAAAACCCGTATTAGCATCAATAACAATTATAAGCCATCGATCTTTCAAAATTCGCGGTTTGTAATTTATGATTGGTTGATGATATAAGGAGATCTATTCCAATTCATAACGACATTTTTCTATTGTTGCTAAATGATGACGTCATGCGATATGGGAATCTCCTACTTAAAGATATCAACATTTAATGATATATTTTCTGTAGAAATGTCGTTAATATTTTCCGCTTTTATTTTACACCATGCTTTATTCATTACACAATAATTAAATGTATAAACTCATAATCAAAACAGCAAAATAAACTACAAAATATCGTTTTTTGAATTAGAATAGATTTCCAAAATAGAATTAGAATCTATGATTGATGTTTGAAAGAGCGAGCCTTACATTGGTATTGAATACTCATTTAAACATAATATTTTCGCAACTAAATCAAGAATCACCGATAAATCTCAAACTGAAGGGAACAATTGAGGCGTCAAAAGAGCACAAAAATTATTTCCTTCAAATAAATATTATAACAGTTACCATAATTTTGTTAATAGTCAATTAAACAATAATAAATTATAGCCAGTTATGGCACAGAAATCAAGAGCTAAATTATATTATTAATAAAAGGCGCATTTAAACAATCATAAAAAATTATGATTTAGGTCAGCACATTATTTTAAATGCCGATTAGAGGTATTAGCGATTACGTGGTTAATTTTATGATAAGGTTGCGTCCTTGGGTTTACTTTACCGCAAAATATTTATCTAATCGCAAAATATCGGCATTCTTATATCTAATTCTATTGAAAATATTTTAATCACAAATAAAATAATGTCTTCTTTAGAATTAATATATCACTACTGACAACTGAATTATTTCACAAATTGTATTTGCTAGATAATTAATACTAAATAAGAATATGGGGGAAACCTTTTTTTGTAAAACTTTCAACCATTGTAATTAATTTTTATTAGTTAAGAACATGGCGCAGTGTATTTTCTTGTAAAACTTTTATTTATTGATAATTTTCAATCAAAACTAACAATAAAAAATAAATATTATAAATTTGGCGGACAACTCAGTGATCTAAACTAAATATTTTCATTACTTTTGCTATTTACGAATTCCCAAACAATGTCTCGGAGTAATTCAGTGGAACGGATAAAGAAACAACGAAAAGTGCTCTAATTATTATGTCGCATGTACAAATTCAAAAACCACAATTATAATACCAGAAATAAGTTTTGTTTGACGTACTTCAACTGTTGTTCCTTAGCAAATAGTAAACTTTAGCGAGCAGCGCAAGTTTTGATGACAAACATAGATGTTGCACAGATTGTGTACATATTTCAAGAAATTACTAATGCTATTTGCAGGACATGCATCTGCCTGTTGGTATCCAATCAACATTAAAGCATGCGCAAACCCAATTTCCAAATGTATTGGGAATTGTTTGCACAGGAGCTAGACATGAAAACTATCCAGACGTCTTTGTAAATAAATCTCGAATATTCAGAAAGAATTGACCAACTCACCAAAAAAAAAACAATAGCCGATAATATTGAATTTTTGTCGAAAGAATTCAGTGAAACTAGCATCGTTTTTTTTCCTTTTAAATAAAGATAATCAAATCTAATGGAATTGTAGTCGAGCGCGAAGCAAAGAATTGCAAGTTTTAATTAAACAAACTATGAGAATAGTAAGTATGCAATTTTTTTTAAGTGAACGGCGACAGTTGTTTTAGTTAGATGTCTAAAAATAGGAAATAATTTAGATAACTCAAGTTTGTGGAATAACAATCAATACAAAGTTTAATTTTCTCAAACGGTATAGCAAATAGCAAGCTTTATTAGGAACGGAAACAGTACTAAAGCTAGGTAAGTAACGTTTTGTGAACCTTTTAAACTTGTTCTTCTTTGAAGACAAACCATACCTAGCAACCAGTAAAAACGAAGTAGCAATTATAACAACTATTACATTGTTATCTAAATAAAGCCAAATGATTAACGAAACTACAAGGAAACAGTTGGTAATGCAACTTGAAGATTACAATGAAGTACATGAAGCAAACAAGTTCATCGAAGACGAGTAATCATGCATAAACATCAATCGTAAAAAATGTTCATTTGGCTAAAAGAACATTAGATAGCATCGGTCGAGCTGGTGCCCAAAGACAATAAGACACGTGTGTCTTGACTATAAAATATTGAACAGTATCACAGCCGCGTTACGTTCGTCAAAAGTTGTAATTGATCAGATTTAAATTAAAGAAAATGGCACGAGCATAACTAGTAAAATGAGGAATCTATACTTTTAAAATTATTGAAGTTTTTGAAAAATCTACTAATGATAGTCGAATTTGCCGAAAGATTCATACATACATACATAACTTCAAGTCTATTACCATCAAATGGGGTGGCAGAAACCTTCAACTCTATCCTTGTCAAACTCATTAAATTCCTCATACACATTCTTCTATTTTCTTTTTGCTGACAACTTTTCTTTAATACGATTCATTCTCAATCAGATTTATCCACTCATTCTGAGAATCTTTCATTCGACATTCTTTCAACATGAGTATACCATCTCATTTTCCCCATCTATTCTACGTACATTTTTTACAATAAGACAACTAGACATTACGGTGTGGACGGCACTCGCCAAAATAAATTATTGGCCAGATTTATACTGTTTTGTGATGAACTACATAAAAATGATTCAGAATCGCAACCAACCAACCAACGTCCATTAAATGATTTGCTCTTTTACACACAACGATACGAACGAAGGATAATCATCGTAGAAGCCATAACAAAGTAACAAATTGTACTCACTCGTAAACGACACTGCCAAGACTAAACGCAAATAATGGTGAGTGAGGTAAATCTTCGAGTTGGAACTCCAAGAAAGGTCCTTTGCGACAATACTAGCATTGTGACGCAGTAAGTCTGTTTAAGGGAGGTTCCCATTACGGATTTTCAAAAATATGGTTTTTTTATTGCATATATAGAAAGATGTGTTTAGAATATGTGGGTGAAAGGGTATTTCGGTCCGAAAAAGAATGCATAAGCGGATTGCGCAAAACGAGCAATTCAAATTTGCAATAGCCAACCAAAGGAGCACTTACATCTCTGTGGGTGGATCAGACATCAAAATAACCACCTTATACAAGGACTGAAACGTCTGATGTCTAATTTAGATTTGTGTTAAAGAAGCTTTCTTGTTACCGAGCACGCAAGCTGAAGTTAAACAACTTTTCTTTAGTATGTTGGCCCCCGCATTGCTACGCATATTTAGTTCCCTAATTCAATTTTCGCTATTATTAAAAAGTGATCGAGCTGAACAGTAGTACAATTGAAATTAAGTAAAATGATAAGTTATCTTGGTTATCTTAATCAAACTAACAGCACAAAAATGGTACAATATTTATTTTGAAATGAAATAAAATGAACATTCTGTATATATGCGCAGTTTATGTTGCGCATAAAAGTGTTTTGAACATTAACTGCTTTCTCGTTAGCATTGAAGGTCTTTTTACCTTTTGAAATTGCGGAAGTACGAAATTTTCTAGTTGGCCACGTTGATGTAAATTTTGTATAAATATTTAAACGTATCACCTTGGGGTTATTATAATCTTTAAAAAAATGTGATTGATGGGATAGAAAAGACTGCATATAGTTGTTTTTGGTTTACGTAACGGAAACGCGCTAGATCACTTTAAGGAACTTCAGTAGCTAACGGGAAAACCGCTATTGTCTGCGATTTTACTCTATTTCCGTAAACGAATAATTTATAAATACTTAACTTTGCTTGTTTCGATTGTTATTAAACTAATATTTATAAATATACAAAAATGGCTCGATATATATATGCATTGAACTGTGTCAATGTATAGTGAATTATAAAAATTATATTTATATAGCATACAACAATAATGAACCTAAATCTATTTATCGGATTACTTTTTGTGTCTCGAAAATAAAATGAACTTTAGATAGTGATATAACATAATGCAATACATCTTCACAACTACAACTAGTTTAATGATAATAAAGAGAATTGCAACATACTTGGTCTCGTCCAGAAGTTCGATTTCTTGGGGCTGCGTTATGGGAGTATTACTATGTCCTGCGGTTGGGTCATCCGTGTTTAATTCACCGTTCGTCGAACTGACCACCTGTAAACACACCACAAAGTGGAGTGTGAGAACAAACACGCGTTATTCAACACCCCATCAATAATTTATGTTCAAGATATGAAGACTACAAGAGAATCACTTCGATAATATACATTTTTGTCGATATATTTAGCTTAATTTATATGGAAATATAGATATTATATAATATTTAACAGCATAGAGATAATATACGCATCACAATTTAATTAAAATAAATTTAAAATAGAGATGCGCTTGTAACTTAAAACATCCAATTTGATACCGGGAACGATTTTATTTATAATGTATATTTTTAAATGCAAATGTAATACCAGAAATATAAAATTATAATAGAGATGCGAAATTGAAAAGAGTACATTTTAGCTTCCCCTTCCACTTTGTCAAAACCGGGGTATAGCAATATGAGATATTAGCATTGCGTAAATGGCCGAAAAGTGAAGTAATTGTGGTACGAGCAGAATTTAGAGGGTAAAGCGGAAGAATTTTGCAAAACGTTGCATTGCCATCACACATGCCAAGGATGTGTTTATGATATAGAATTACTTTTGGTTTTGTTAAGCGTCGAAATAAAGTTATTTACAAATGAAAATTCAAATATTTTTTACTTGTGTTCTACCGCGAGCGCATGTGGTGGTTATATCTCGAAGCTCAATGTGCCTCTTTCTGTAATTTGAATATGTTTCAAAATTTATCTCTTAATCATTAATTTTGTTTTGTTCTTCTCCCGTATTGTTTGATTTAATATTAAACAATATCCCTTGTTGCTATCGGTCCATTACGTTGAGTAAAAGTTATAATATCTCTAAGATTTGACAGGTTGAGCTTAGAGATATTACCACCACCAGCGCTCACAGCAGCTAGTTTGAACTGAAGTGTAAAATATTTGAATTTTCATTTGTAAATAAATTTTTATTTCGACCCTTAACAAAACCAAAAGTAATTCTATATCATAAATACATTCTTGGCATGTGTGATGGCAATGCAACGTTTTGCAAAATTCTTCCGCTATACCTATGAAATTCAGCTCATACCACAATTACTTCATTTTTCGGCCATTTACACCATGCTAATATCTCATATTGCTATACCCCGGTTTTGAATTTGGAGAAGGGGAAGCATTGCATCTCTCTCGCTGTCACAACTCAATTGTTGATTCTACCATCAGAAAACTGAGAAAGTTAAATTATATAAAACTCGCGTAATACTAATAGTTCATTTTTAAAAATAATTTCTAATAAAAACTGACTTTGTATGATATTCCCGTGTAGTCTTCATGTACACTCGCAACAAAAACAAGACAATCGTCAATGCCTACCTGCACGGATCCATGGCGATCGGCTGGTGTTAGATTACCGAGTGTACTCTGCTTAGATACCTCGGTCCAAGCAGGCACCTTGTTAGTATTCTACAACACAATAAAACAAAAGAAAAAAAAAGAAAAAAAAAATTGTAATGCCAATTGTTTAATAATCAAACATATCGAAGCTAAAAACCAATGTAATGAAAAGAGTTAAAAATCGTAAATAATCAAAACCGTGCATGAATTCTAGATGGACATACCTTATTTATAGCGTGTCTATCTCGATTTGGTGATACGACCACTTCGTGGCCGGTTTGAAGAGATCCCACAGGCGTGCTCTGTTCAAACAGAAAATAAACATTAATTCAAATCAGACATATTCGATCATTATTAGTGTGATTTAATTATACATCAGCTTGGTTTTTCCATTCTCTTGACGTTATATATTAACAAAAACAAAATAAGGAATGCTATTGATAGGATTTCTAAATAAAATTATTTAAGGCGATGTTTCAATTTTTTTTTTTTAAAAATCGATTTTTTTTGTTCAATAATTTTATACAAAAACATTTCAAAAATATGTAAAAAAAATTTAAGGTAAATTTCCAAACCGTTTCCAAGATATTTACATTTCCATAAGTAGTAACCGGGTAATAAATACACTAAAATGAAACTTTAAAACGTTTTTCTCGAAACTACATTTTTAAAAACGGTGTGCACTCTAGCTCAAAAAATAATTAAGCTATTGACCCAAATCTTTTTTTATTTTATAAAATAACTTATAATGCAGAACGCAAACCGACATTTTGACATAAATATACATTTGTTCCATTTTTATTCAATCCCAAAGGTCCAATTTTGTGTACAAAACATAGAACTTTTCTTAAACTCACTCTATTTTCTAGGTTTTTATTAATTTTTAACTTTTTATTGGTTTACGGGGAAGGTAATTTTGTTCTTAATAAAACCCCATTAGATTTTTTTTGTTTTAGACATCCTGGACTGGCGTTATCGTGCACACCGCAAAACGCCTCATTTATGCATAAAAATAAAAAATAAAATTTTTTTTTGTATACTGCATGAGTTACTTAATATTTTAAACAAAAATTTAATTTTCTATCTAATAAAATAAGAGAGAAACATTTTTTAAAAAATAGTTATATATATGACCAAAAAATTGGAACATCGCCTTAAACTAAAATCAACTACCTAAATGCGATGTCATTATAGTATGTTGTTACATTCAGGGTTCAAAATTACGATTTAGAATGTAATAACATACTATGTTCCCTAAACGCATCATTTTTTAATTACTCGTTAATGGAATACTATAAATGTAAAATACTAAATTTGATAACACAATTAATGACATTTTAGTATAAATTTGTATACAACTTTGTTGAATCCAGGTACGACCTAACAATAAACTACAGAAGCGGTTAATAAAAAATAATACAGCAGCAAACAAACAAATGCATATCAAAGAAAATATATTTTCTAAGGTTGCACCGTAGAAAAGCCTACGCGAACAATATGTTACCTTGGCAGATTTCGTTTTTCCAATATGCGACGGTGGCGCGTGTCTGATTTGTTGCAGAACATACACATTTTGCGGCTGTTATTAGTTACGAAATATAAGTTTTTTAAAATGTGCAGCATGCAACATTCAAAACAAAAACAAAAAACAGATATGTGCATAAATTAACAATGTAACTCACAAAAACAACACAATAATTAATCCTTTATGAAATTCTAAATTCATTTATACTCAATAAAACTAACAACACACTTTACTTAATGTAAATATTTTATTTATGAAAATGTATATTAACTGGTCACCATATATGAGATTTAAATTGGCTCTTAATTTTGCAAATATGAAATATTGGCTGAAAATAGTTCATTATCGGAATTGTTCCAATAATTAAATTAATATTTAAGAAAAATGCTTATGTATATAAATTTAGCTTAAAAACAAAACAAAAATGGAAGATATTTATGTAAAAGACAATGTAAGTAGAAACAGCTATTACTACAATTGATAAAGTAAAACTATTTCATCCTCTCTGCGTTTACATAATTTGTATGGAACAGACGTACGTCTGTTACTAAGCAAAATAATAGTGACGCAAATCTTTAGCTTGTGTGTTTTACTTATGCATATTAAATTCGATAGTAAATCAAATAACGTGTTTCAATTATTTTTGAATTTATACATAAAGGATTAATTAAAATAAACCATATTAAACACTAAATTCCACAATAATAACAAAACGATAAACAGATATTCTGAATAACTCACCATAGTTTTGCCTGTCCAGTCAAATTCACCATCATCCACGTAGCCTCGTCGCTCAAACAGATCGGTGAATAGTTTTCGGAGGTACTCATAGTCGGGCGTTTCGAAAAAGTCCAGTCGTCGCACGTAACGCAAATACGTGGCCATTTCTTCGGGATGGCCTTCGCACAACGCTTCAATCGATGTGGCACGTTTGGTGTCGCCAATTTTCTGGTAGCGCTCCTTCAGTGTGTCGGCTTTGAGACCCTGCCACGGCAGTGATCCACGCAGAAAATACATGAACATGTGACCCAACGCTTCTAAGTCATCACGGCGGGATTGTTCTTTACCCAAATGCGTATTAATGCTCATATACCTGGTAAACAACAACGATTAAATCATTTTTCTTAAAAATATACACTATTAATCAGTAAATTAATGAATATAGCATATATTAAGAGTTTTCGATATATTAAATCAGAATTACGTTAATCAATATACTTCAGATGATTAAGACATTTAAAAAATTAGCTCCAGCAAATAATTGAAAAGCCGACAACGCGACTAAACCCCACCTCCTCAAATAAGATTATGACGTCACGATCCCAAAAAGTGATTCTTTTAAAAAGTCGTATAATATAAACAATTAAAAATTAAAAGAAAAAAGTGATACGTTCGTATGAGACGGACATAGAATATATATAAAAGTACTCAGTTGTAATATAAGTTTCATGGAATGAAATTTCTACTGTAGGTTGCGCTTTAACTGTGTATTTTAATGCATTACATTAAAGATAATAAATTATAGTATTACTAATATTTATTGTAAAAGTAAACCTTTGCAGAATTTCTAGAAATATACAACTGAAAATCGCATCGTACTCAGTTTCAATTAAGATCTAAATATAGATGTATAAATAAATAACTTACCTAGCAGTTCCTGTAAGCGATTTGTGTTCTCTGTACGGTATATGCTTATTTGTTTCTAACTCGATATATTCTTTGGCTAGTCCAAAATCTATAAAAACATATTTTAGTTTAGAAAATGAATACAACAAAAATGTTTAAGTTATTTGATGACGCACCAATTATATGGATTATTTTTTCTCTTTTTGTAGTGCTGCGACCGATTAGGAAGTTCTCGGGTTTAACATCTCTGTATATCAAGTGTCTGCTGTGGACATATTCAATCCTGTGCAGCTGGATACAAAGAAATACATTTTTAAAACGATTCTATACTCTAATAATCGAAAAAACGTAACATCTTGTAGTAAATTGCAATCAATCTATTGCGAAAACCATTTTATTGATATCTCAGAAACAGATATTTACAATTGTCTTAAAAAGAAACGATTTAATGGAAAAAATATATATACTACTTGAGTCGTCTAGCAGAAATATCTAACATTTTAACAGATTTGGAAAATAGGCATACGTATTTACAAATTCCAAAACTAGGAATATTTAAAGCTATTTCTAAACCTAATATTCTCAACAAAAAAAATTGTTTGTTTTTTTAATTTGTATTGTAATTAATAATAATTCAGAATAGATAACGAATGCATTACGTTGTTAACTGAGAAAGGGGATATTTTTGTCGTTAGAGAAAAAATATATTGATCAGCTGAAATGCATGGGAAATCTAAAATAATCTTGCCTGTAATGTATAATAAATGGAATGTTTGTTGAACTTACCAATTGAATGGCAATCATAAGGACTGTTTTCAATGTGAAGCGCCGTTCGCATATGTCGAATAGGTCCTCCAAACTGGGGCCGAGCAGTTCCATGACGAGGGCATTATATTTACCACATGGGCCAAAATAGTAAACATCTGGTATACCCTCTAAGCATACACGATCAACAAAATGAAAATAACATCAAAATATCATATAAAATCATAATTAGAATATTTTAGACTTACCTTTGGTCCCAAGTAATTTGTAGAACCTATATTCTAGATGCAACTGTGGAGCTTTCGATTTCATCGGTTCCATTTTGATCGCCACATGTTCATTATTATATAAATTTTTTCCTAAAAATATTAAAGTAAGTCAATATATTATAATTTAATCTAAAAATAAAAGTCAATACAAATTTAAAACAATATTTTTTAATTAAAATACATGTTTTAAGAATTTTATTTAAAATATTTGATACATTGGGTACAATTTAAGTTTGTCAATTATATAATGTAGTTAGCAAAGCTGAACTGGATTGCTCCTAAAAACAATATTGATTTATAAGCAGACATGGTTTTTCTCATTATAAACACGGGTTGTTCGTTTGTGCCTACCGTGAAGAGCAAACTGATTTCTACAATTAATTATTTCAAACGAAACTGGAACTTGTTTCGTAAATATAGTTCAAATAAGGTACCATTATGCTTTTACTACGGAGAAATGAACTCGAACATTAATATTTTGTGCTATTTTTAATCATATATAGCGCATCAGTTAACTTTAGGTCCGAATTTAATATTTATTCAGTTTAGAAAATCGGTGCTAGTTTTGGAATATTTCTCTATAGTGCCGTTCCACTATCATTGAGTATCACTTTATGGTTTTATTGTTGCCAATGGAGACATACATTTGATTGACAAACTGCGTTCATTTACTTGCGAAAGCAGTGTGACAAATCAAATATTTACTTTATAACAAAATTTTAAATGAATTCAATATATTCGAGCTTATGTTTTTCAGTGTACACAAAACTGTTTATATTGGTTGAAACTCGTCTATTTTAGCAACTGATCCAGTTTGAAATAGTGATGTCACGCATCCAAACCTGCGGATAGTAGTTTTTTTTTGGTTGATTTAAATCAAATAGGCAATGACGTCAGAACTCGATTTTTTTTTAAAGCGTACATGGAAACGGTGCAACAAGCACTTAAGCTGTACGTTTTAAACAAATGTATGATTTCAAATATTGATTACGTATAAAATACAAAATAACGTTTTTTACGAAAAAATTACTAATGTAATCATAAATATATTCAAATGTAGGAATTTGTAGAAATATAACGTTTCGAAATGTAATCAAATACCTAATTAAGATATGTGTATAACATTTTTCCTATAACCGCAGTGCAAGAAATGAAATTAAAAATAGTATGATTAACGGAATATTGATGTAAAATTTTGTAATCGGAAGCTGTGGTGCGCCGATGTAGGAAACAATCACATTATAATTGCAATATGCGAAATACTTAATCTGACAAAAGCTTTTTCAATCATTCTCTCAACAATAGTCTATCTACAGTTTTAATCACGATACGAAATGCGTACAGATATTTTGCGAAAATATCAAAATGTGCACAAGTAAAGGATAAAATCAACCAAATAATCTTACAATTTAAGACATTCGCTTAAATTTATCTCATTACCCAATCAACAATATCTGCACTAAATTTTCTTATACGTATGTGTTTAGATGGCAACAAAATATATTTTTATTATTTTACTAATTTAAAATATTTGAAACACTTTTTCAAAGAAAGAAAGTAAAAACAACAAACTGCCAGAGACAGTCGATTGTATAAAAATTTATCTTTAGCACCATTAAATTAATTTTGAGTTAAAAGTTCGTTGGTAATTTATTGAAATTTGAATTTCTACTATATATTATATTTAATATAACTACAGTAAGCTTTCTTAGACGAGAAGGTAACTATATCTCTTTAAATAGTTTAAATACGAATAAAATAAATTGTTTACCTACAAATATTAATTTGATCGTCCATAACAAGACAAATTTTGAGAGGCACATCGCTTGTTTCAAAGCATATATAAATAAATAAAGAAAATACGAAATTTCAAACAATGTTAGTACACAGACCGGAAAAAAAACTCATCATACGTAAAATGTATGAAAATTGAATTGTCTCTCGCTTACTAGATAACAACATTTTTGAGAAAAACGCATGAGTTTTCTTAAAATAGACGTAAATGGAAAGCGGCTTCCAATAAACTACCACTTCCGCTTGCTTAATTCTTGCAGAAAACTAATTAGTGCTTTTACATCGAACACAGAAAAAAATCTTAAATATCATGTTTCGTCATTTTCAATTATAAATTCTTTAAAATCTCGACTTCAAAAATGTTCGTGATTACAATACTTATTACTTCTTATACTAAAGTAAAATGCATAGAAATTGCACATTTAATAACTATTCCTCAGACCACACTACGGTCTTATGCATATTCGTAATAAAGAAGATGTAATTTATATAAAAATGTTCATTCTTAGAATGCTACAACAACTGAATACTTAAGCTCACCGTAATAGGCTGCGATGAACGTATTATAACGAAGTGACAAAAACCAAATTTCTACAAATTTACACCTACTTTGAGGCCAATTATAAATATATTAAATTCACTTAAAATTATTTAATTAGAGATATAAATTTGTAGTATAACCTTCGTAACATTTTTACAAGAGTACATTGCGATAACCAGGTCATTGTTTTGTTGCAATATTTATACGCACACATAATATATAAAAACAAAACAAAAAAAAAGAATTCTCTGTGAGGATTATTGACAAATGTGGATGAATGCAAAGGTCTGTTCTGCCCGATACAATTTAAAATATGTTTAAAATAAACTAGAAAATGTTCGCAAATTAGTTCATTTTCATAGATTTAATGCAACGTGAAACAAATTGATGCAATACAAACTAACGAATTTTAAATTGCATACATACATACATAACTCGTTGCTAGTCGCTCGAGTATTTTTGTTATCAGATGTGCGTATGGCTTCGTTGCTTTGTTCAAGTAAAACATTATTATTATGTCATATAAATAAAACGCTTTCTATACATAATTATATAATTATTTCCAAAGAAAAGTTAAACGTTAAATATGAATCACATCGCAATATGAATGGTTTGTTTTGTCGTAGCTTAATCAAAAACATGTCACATACAGTCAAGATATAGATTGACATTTGCAAACGTTAATCCAATTCGAAGCAATTTTACTTAAGATAAATATATTAATGATTACTACTAAATTACTGTAATACCTCTCTTAGAGCACAAAGGTGACACACTGGCATTAGCAATTTATTCCGTAGATGTGCGAAATTATAATAATAGATAACTATTAGATCTAGTTTTTTTCTGTTAGTAAACAATATTCTAAGACTATAACTTTTTTTTGTATCACGCTTAGTGTCAAAGTTATGATTTTTTTTAAGTTTCGCACTTCTACGAAGTGTGACGTCACGATCCTTTTAATAAGTCTAATCCCTAAGCGTACTATTTAGGGTTGTGGTTACACTTGCGTACACAGTTACACAACCAATCACAAGCCTAATTTTCTAAACAACATGCTATCAACGTCAGAAAGAATTGATAATATGAAAAATTAACTTAGTTCTTTTGGTCGCTACTAGAGGTAGTACAATATAGTTTTACTGTTATTTTATACTATTTTATTGTATATTGTTATATACCGTGATGTTTACTTGAGGTTTCTATCAACTGGATCGTTTTTAGATATCTTAAGTATTTTTTTTTTCTCCGTATTAATTACTATTTGTAGCGAGTGAGCGAACGCAGTTTTTAAATCAAATTTGTGACACTGGCGCATAAAATTATTGTCAATTATAGTGAAACGACGACCGTAATTCTAGCGAAATATATTTAAAATTTAGTTTTTATGTCAACTTGATGCGTTATATATTGTTAATAATAGCACAAAATGAGTTTTAAATAAAGAAAAAAATTTATACATATAATTAAATTAAAATAAGTAATTTTTACCACAATTTTATTTTTTATAGATTCTTCACTTTGTTACTATTTTATTTACTAAATATTAAAATAATAAAATATAAGCAATTTTTGTAGATTTTAATCATTCCGATAATTTTTATCATATTATTACATATTTATACTAATAATTAAATGAAAAATAGGCGAATTATAATTGTTTTTTTCAATACTAATTTTCATTTTGTTACTAATTATTAAAATGGTATTTTTTTTGAAATAAATTAATTTCTGGTAATTTAAATTTGTAATCCGTATAATAAAATAGCACTAAAATGCGATTGTAGTACAATCTATGCAAATGATATGTAATTCTATGCTCTACTCAATTCCAAAAATGAATAAATACATCAATGTTACAGGAGTAATCGTATATATATGCATAATAACGTCACGCAATTGTAAACGAATTTTTGGGGTGGCAGAAACCCTACATTACTATTAGTCATACAATGATTCGGACGTGACGATTTGCATAAATGTTTTAAACTGCTGACAATATCTATATTTCGAAATAAAATAATATCCCCTTTAACAATAGAAATGATGTAGACACCATTGAGTGAAATTTATGAAAGAACGTTATATCTATAGTTTCAGATCATGTTTTCTGGCTGTTGCTCAAATACTGAAATATTTATGTATTTATGTCATTTCACATTTACAATGTCAGCTTGTATAAAGTATAATTGTGTTTAATACAATATACACCAAATATGTGTAATAACGTAACACTTTTCGTTACATTAACCCTTACCACCCGGAAATAATTACTAGAAAATAGCGGACTAAAATCAATAAAAATAGGGGCTAAAAACGACATTTTCTAATTTAAATTCAATATCATTTCAGAAAAATATAAATAATATTATTCGGATAACTATTCCATATTTTTAATAAATTAATTTATTATATAATAAATAAAATTTCATAAGAAAGTCATTATTTTGTTTTATCGTTTTAAATATTTTTCTTAAAATTTTCACTATAAAGCAAAGAAGCAACAAAAATATGATTGCTTTATAAATTAATTTGCCTCATTTAATTGTGGTTAACAATATTAGCTTTTAATGTTTTTTTCCTAAGAAAATTAATTGAAATTTTACTACAATTAAATACTAAAACTGCTTTAATTGTCATGATTAACGTATTAATAAATTCAGAATTTATAATTTCATAGTGAAAACATCAAAACATATATTTTAATAAAAATACGAGTGAGTGGCGGCACCCACGATTGAAGATGTATAAACATATGTATGTGTGTAAGATAAGAAATATTTTTGAGAAAATTGAGACGAAAGAAGGATTTTAACTTTTCTTATCAAGCACAAGCATTTTCGTTACACGACCATAAAGTTCCAAGAAAAAGATTTGCCTATTAAAAAGTTTTCCCTGAATCATATTTTTTAATTTCGTTTTAAAAATGAGAAAAATAAATTATAATTACATTTTTAAGCGGAAAATGTTTTGAATAATTATAAAATATAGATTTTCAAACTACATCGCAATGGTTTTATATTTCGAATTAAAAAAAAAAATCGCAAATAATGTCGTAGTAAATTTTGCACCCAACAAATTTTCCGACCATTTCACTTGTGGGAATTTATTATTAGGATTACTCTCACGGTACATTGATAGTAAAGAAATGCATATGAAATACAATAAAGTCATGATAAATTCTTTAAAAATGCAATGCATGATTATAGTGCAAGATCAACAATATCAAATTTTGATATTACGTTACAATCAGCACAACTATAAACAGTTAAATCAGGTGACTTTTCTTATGGAATGTAAATATTGCTGATATAAAATTTTAATCGACTGTTCTAAAGATTAAAACAGTTAATTATGTCGTAATTATTGAAAATCTGGTGAAATAAATCAATTTGTTTTTTTTTATGTAAGCATTTTTGAACAATTTTATCGTTAAAACATGTTCATTTTGTTAAATTACCTGCAATTATAATTAACAACAGGTATTTGCCACCCTAGTTTGATTGATAACTTCAAAAAACATTGAGTAAATTTGTTTAAATTACAACTAAATTGACCGAGGTAATCTATTACATGCCGCAATAATTGTAACATATCCAGTAATGCGAATTTACCGTGTTTACAAGTCACCATTTAATACCATAACGATTAAAAAACTAGAACTATAAAATACAATTTTACTCTTCTATTATTAAATAATATGAAATTTCATAAAATCAAAGTTACAACGTTCCTATTTTTGGCACTTGGTGGTTAAGTTTAATTTAAACCGCAAATAAGCAAAAAAAAATGTTATAAGATCTAAAATAGTGTATATGAATACAAAACACTATAACACTATATACTATAAGCAATTATCTATGTTATGGACAAATGAAATTATGTATCGAATGCTCATAATTCGATTTCAAATTGGATCAAAACTCACTCAATACATTTCTGACCAAAATTCTCAATACTCAAGCAAGCACTTATAAGATGAAATTCAATATATCGATAAAATAATTAACCTTCTATCATTGGTAAATAATTTATAAATATATTTAATAATTTAATTTGGTAAATTATGTTCGATACAGGTATAAATTCAATTATACATTGGCACGGTGTAAAATTCAATTAGGGACGCTTAAAACATCAAAAACCAGTGCAAATATAAATTGTCACGATTACAATAGAAGAACACACAATGTCATAAAATTTAATATACCTATCTGGATTGTTGATATATATAATAAATACCTAACCGCAATTAAAGTATAACACTCTTATAAGTATGAGTTACACCAAAAAAAAACCATACAATATATGTTTGAATTACATATATTATGACTTTATATGTTTTTCCCTAATAATCTTCACATTTATATGCAAACATCCTAAATGATTCACGTTGATTTTGTTTTTTTTTTAAACATAACAAATATGCAATGGACACAAACAATAAAAATAGTATTGATACAAATATATTAACATACCTAATCTGAGTTCACCGAAATTGCCGGAGCCGATTTTTTTGCCAACTCGGTAATTGGGGCCCACCATAAGGACCCCTGAGCTGGAGCTCATCGAATGGCGTGAAGAATGCATTTCACTGCCAGCGGCTGCACAGAGAAACAACAAAAAAAAAACAGACGAGTTAGAACATGTTCACTATGTGGACATAACCTCAAAACAAATTTACCGTGTCTTTTAGAATTTTTTCTCGGATCCATTTTTTAACGATGATTTTTCTATAGCTAAAAAATAAAGAAACACCACACTTTAGTAATCATTCGTTAAATTTGTTTAGTTATTGTAATTTGGACAAGATTTATTAGGTATTCGTCTTGTGCAAACTTGCACAGTTTTGCACGAAATGAATAAAAAAACTGCATTATATATTAATTTACGATAATCATCTGATAAATATCATAGATAATATCAACATTTTAAGTCTAGTACGATTTTTATACAGCTTAGCGCAAAAATATTAATGCCGTGCAAAAAATTCATAATAAACGAATAAAGTTTGTTCGTTTGTTCTGCACTAGTTTGGTCAGTGTTGCTTTAAATGTATAGTCACTAATTTGAGATATTTTTTTATAAGAAACACAATTAATTACGTTTTTATTGACACTCGTCGAGTTGCTATATATATATATATTTGGGCAAATTATTGATAAACTCAGACGGAGTAAAAATGAACAAACCGATGAATCTATTTATTTTGCACTAAACATTGTTCGTGCTGCCACCTCATAGTTTTTAATAATACTAATTTTGCTTATCGGGTATGAAATACAATCAGTTCCTATGCCTACGTCATCATTAGTAACCTATCTCGATTCCTGACTGACTTCATTAACAAACATTTTAATTATATTCAAAATAACCCGCGATCATATTTAATTTTTATAACAATTTCATTACGATTAACGTAAGGAACTAATTGATTTTTATGAACTGGTAAACATGATATATATATATATGAAATAAAACGTATTACACAAAACCTTCATCAGGCAACCGACGTGTTGGAAGATTCTGATTTAAGTTAAATATGATATTGAGTAAGTTTAGACGTATTTTTTTTTCATATATATTTGTATTTGAATATTTGGTTGGTGTATGTGATTGTTAGGCTTCGTTTTGGATTATGTAGTTTTGCGATTTCATACCAAATAAATGTTATATTTATATACGGTGGAAATCAATTAAAAACAAATCAAAACATATGGTTGAAGGCTAAACCCTAAATTGAACTTATTTCGTATAAATTACTATTTCATGTAAACTTTTTTATTTTATATATACATATTACAATATTTTATTAAGCAAATTCTTAAATTATTGTTCCAAATATTTTTCTACAATATCCAAGAATTATTGTATATTTTAAACAACATTCAAACAATAAATTTAATAAGTTTTGCCATACCTAGAAAACCACGAATGGAAAATATTTATTCAAGAATTTCCAATAGAGATTATTATCTTCATCTCTCAAGGAATTTAATACGGAATAAAAAGATTTTGGTGCACAAAAATATTTTTATTACGCAATAATAAGCAATTGTTATTATTATTTTTTTTAAATAAAATAAAATATTTAATTTATTAAATATCTCAAGTTACTTTTCTAGCTTGAATTTAAAATTAAGAAAATTGTTTCAATTATTTATTAAATTTGGTAAAAAAACACATTTTAAGAGTTGTTACTTTTTTAATATTGTCATTATTTATGATATAACGAGACGAATATTTTGTTTATAAGTTATCTTAAGTTACTTTTCTAAATTAAATTGCGAATTAAAAAAAAATGGTCTACATGTACATTAAATTTGATAAAAATTGGATGGATACGTTCAAAGAGACCACAAAATATGAGCTACACACATCCAAGGTAAATGTATATACATTTTTATAATCAAGGAGATTTGAAACGAGATTCTATTTAAAATATTACTAGTTTCGAGAATTTTAAAATACATTTAGCTTATTTAATTATTTATTAGTTTTAAGTCGGAATTACCGTGTTACCGAATGAATTAAACTTGAACCAATAGCCATGGCAAAATTAACATTTTTTGAAGGCAAACATTAAAATGTATCCAAAATTATGACCGAAACTTATCAATTATATTCCTATCACTCAGAATTTAACCTAACTTTAACAAATCCTAACCTAACATAGTGATTAAAATTTTGATTGAATATATGAATGCTACCAGTAAATAAGCGGTTTTTAAACGATATTTTTGGCGGTATTCTAACTTGAAAACGATTTTAACTTTAGAGTAAACATCATGACGTCACTCACCACAACGTGTTGGCTAATGACGTCATGCTATGCACATAGTTTCCTAACCAACATATCGCGAAACAGCGGTTATAAACAAATGTTTTAATTTCTAAATTGTAAATACGACAAAAGTAATTATATTTCAAGAAATTGCAATTGTAATTTTGTGTTATATTCAAACTAAGGTTATGTAAGGAAAAGTTTAATTCGATGGTCAAAATTTCTATACAATACAAATATCGCATGATAAAAAATAGTTTTTATCTTAAAATATAATACCAATCTCACGAATTTATACAAATTTCTCAGAAACACTTGTGAATTATTGATAAATAAATAGTTTTTTTTGTTGTTGTTATAAATAATGTCCTTCATTGATCAAAATCAATAAATACAATAGAAATGTAAACGAAATAATCGATGTGTTATTTATATAAAAACATAATCAATTATTTAATAATAAAAACAGAGAAATTGTGAACGTAATTAGTTTAGGATGTTTAGTAAGAAGTTAATTGAGCACAATAAATGAATTAAAAAATTCTTTTTAAATCAACTTTGTTTAGTATTTATCATACAATCCGGGTTTATTTTAATCGTTCGTATCGGTTTAAATAAAAAAAAATCGTATTACATACAAAAAGACCTTGTTTTATTTGTGATTAATAGACAATATTTGTCACGATGCAAATTAAATGTACCCACACCGGTCACCGTGGTGGTTAAATGTGGTAACATGCGCACAAACGTGTGCGCATGTTAACCATTAGGGTGACCATTTAGCATAAAAATTGTCTTTTACAAAATTGACATGCAAAAAATAATAGCAATGAAACATTTAAGTAATTTTAAGCACTATTTGTGTACAAAAAAAAAATCATGACCATATTTTCCACGATAGCAATAATTGTGTTTAACGTACACAAATTACATGTTGACCAATTCTACGTATCTATTTTGTTTGCGAGTTAAAACTACTTAAATTATTAGATATAAATCAATGTATGATAAGATAAGACAGTATGATAATATGCAGAAAATTGCCAAAATAAAATCTGTTCAGTTCAGCGTACGTCTAAATGTGTAATAATTATTAACTAATTTATTTTTGATCAATACAACAGAGTTAATGGCACAAGTGTGTTTATTTTCACAGAAATTGTTTTAGTTAAAACTACTAATAAAAATGATTTAATAACACCATCTATCCCAAATGAAATAAACTATGAATCACGAGGCTTTCTCACTAACCATATTAAACAAATAAAACAATTATCAACTTATTTTATAATAAATCTATTTCACTATTGCACCTTTAACAACATGTGTCCACTGCAAATATATTAACGCAATTGAAACAGTTTTTGTTCAACACTGTTTATTCACCGAGTAATTATAATAATAGCTAAAATCATCCAATTACATATTGACTCACACGTTTAATATATTTCTCTAATATATCAACATCTTATTGACTACAAACGTTGTATTTTCCCGATCGCAAACTAAATTCAACCCTACGTAAAATATATTTAACTTACGTAAATGAAATAATGTACTGTTATATGTATTAAAAAGACATATACATATTTACTTTCATACAAATCTATTCAATTCTCGAAATTACCTGTGTAGTGTATGCAAATCATTCGTTTGTTTACTTATATTACCGAATTTATGCTTATTGAACTAATATATACTCTTTTGTTAAATACAGTTTATCTAACAACGAAACTAGATTACCTGTAGTAATAAAAGATTGAGTGTTAAGTTTAGGTTAAGCATATGATTAGGGGTATTTTATAAATTAAGTATCTGAACGATATTGGAAGCAGTAAGGAATATCGTCGAAGAAATGTGTTTTGAGATTGAGATATAAGTAAAACAAGTGCATATGTTGGTCGAATACAATTTTAAAGCAATTGAAAATTACCTGTTACAATTAGACAAATAACAGCAAACAGTTCGAACACAGAACAAAAGTATTCACGGATTGTAATTCAATTTGTAACTAGATTGAGAATGAAAACGCACTTACATTTCATAGTGAAATTAAAACTTGGAAATCACAATTTGTTTTTAAATATCACAGTACCTGCCCAACAGCTAACCTCTGTTTGAAAACTAGTAATTTGGAGGAGTGCTAGTAATTTTAAAAATATGATATATTATACTAACATACATCGTTGATTTGTGAAACTGGATTACGATACAGATAAAAATTCATTTTTCAATATCTATGCAGTGCAGACCCCACAAGTACCGAGCGCCATTACTTCCCTATGCACCGGGTCAACGTCATTTCATGTCGAAAAACCGAACTATCCGTGAATTCTGAACACAAGTATTTAACAGCATAAGCAATACTATATCCACACACGACTACACTATTTAAAACACCATTGAAACACAGCGCGAACATAAAATTATCCACGTACTTTGCGAAATGTCTAACAATCCATCCTGCTAGTGTTTCATTGACTTAGGGTCACATCTAAGCATGCGTCGTCGTTGTTTCCGATATGTGTCATTTACATGTAAAAATTATATTTTTAGTTTTTTTTTATTTTTCTATTTTATATTTGCAACGGACACATTAAATTTATATTTTAAAATAACGTACGGTTATTCTTACCGAATCATTTATATTTAGACAGAAGTAAATTCATTAATTCGCTAATGCCTCAAAATAAAAGGCGTGGTGAATCATATGTTCGGTTACCATAGCAACCACATATATTTACATTTTGAAATTGGTACTTTTTCACATTTTGAACACTCAAATCAATTGAAAACAACTGTTTTAAATACTAATAAATAAATAACAAACTAACACCATGTGTGCAATTCATTGCACACCTAACACGAACAATTTTTTGAATAAACTAAATTTTAATCATATTTAAGGATTCGTTCAGACGTTTTTCACATACAAATCATAACCGGGTTATTTGTTTTCTCGTTGATGAAATAACCAACATTTTGAACGGATTTATGCTAGATTTCATATTTAAAATTAAATATACAAATTTGAACGATTCTTTTTAAAATTTTACAATAAAATCGTATAAAATATTTTGCAATGCATAATTCTTAAAACTCGTACATCTTCAATACGTTATAATTATAGTATATAATTATCAACACGTTTTATTAAGTAGTATACTCATTGTCGCGTATAAACAAATCAAATTGCCATATTTATACTAATCTACATGCGCTAATATTTACTAGATTTGCATAATAATACTATTTATTACAATATTTGTGCTTCACTATGTAATAATAGTATGATTATCGTATTCTATAATTATTATTGCGCGTTTTTAAAAAGTATAGTCATTGTTGCGTTATAAACTAGTAAAAATGGTTTATTTACACTAATCTACACGCGCTATTAATTGCAATGTTTAAGAAATAATTCTATTTATTGCAATATTTGTTCTTTATTACTAAATAATAGTAGAATTATTTAATTCTACAATTATTATTGTATGCAAAAGAAATCATGCTCATTATCCCGTATAAACTAATCCAAATGGCGTATTTATCGTTACGTACTAATAGTATGATTATCTAACTCTACAATTATTATTACGTGTTTTGAAGAAGTGTAATCATTGTCATGTTATAAACAAGTCAAAATGGCGTAATTAAACAACTCTACTCGCGTTAATAATTGCAAGGGTTATATAATAATACTATTTATTACAATATTCGTTCATCACTATGTAATAATAGTATGATTATCGTATTCTACAATTATTATGGCATGTTTTGAAGAAGTGTAGTCATTGTTGCGTTAAAAAAAACTAAAACGATGTATTTATATAATTCTACACGCGCTAATTATTGCTTGGTTTATATATTACTATTTATTTAACAATATTTGTTTTTTTAATACAAAATAATAGTATAATTATTGCAATTATTAGTGTAGGATTGTATTCATTATTGCGTATAAACGATTGAAAATGGCGTATTTAAACTAATCAACAAGTAATTTTCATAGCTAGGTTTATATAATAATATTATTTATTACATTGTTTGTTCTTCACTGCTTAATAAATGTATGATAATCTTATTCTATTCTAATCTAGAATTATTATCGCGTGTTTTAAAGAAGTCATACTCCTGTAGAAACAAGCCAAAATGATGTAATTAGACGAGTTAAACTTTGCTAAATTTGCGTAATTATTACGTAGCCTAGACTAAGGACAATTTACATTTTATAGAAGCAGTGTTGAGTATATTTATAAGCATGCAATCAAAATTGCTCCTGCATTAGGTTAAACGGGTTAAACACAAATAAAAATGATTTACACAATGTATTTATAAATCTCTTTAATGAACACGAGAATGTACAAAGTAATTCATGAATTGACATAAACAAAGACTATGTGCTTGCAATTCTTCGTTTCTTCAGTGCCTTTGAAATTGCAGTATTAGGATTCTTTCGCTTTTTAGTAATGTTAATATCCTTAATTGTCTCATCTAAAACTTGTGTTTTAAGTGCTTCCAAAGATGTTTCATACAACGCAGTGAGAGGTTCTAGCTCATCATTTGATATTTGTATCTATAAATTCGAGCGTGAAAAAATTAGCTTATAGATATCTATACGAGTAGAACAATTCTAATCTAACTTATTCAAGATGGTCGAACTATTTACTTAAATAATTTAGCGGCCATATTAAAATGCATGCATTGTTTAAAAATTTAAATAAAAATTAAATTCGATAGAATTCAATGATTATTATTAGTATAAAATTAAATGTCTTAAAACTAGTTGGACCACCATGAGTAATAGTGAGGTGAAATTGTTCATAAGTTGCTTATTTACTTGTTTTAAATTGTCTTTTGAGGCTTGTTTAAGCAAGTTGAAGAACCACTCCTTTTGTTCGGGCTGTATAATGGTTATCGCCAGACCTTTGCAACCAGCCCTAGCTGTTCTACCAACACGATGTATATATGTTTTTACATATGATGGAACGTTATATGAAATAACGCAATCGACATTCGGAAAATCAATTCCCCTCGTCATGGAATCAGTGCAAATCAAGCTGAGAAATTATACATTTTATAATCGGATAAAAAGTGTACGTGTAAGATGATTGAATGTTAATTTAGTGTTAAATTTATGAACTAAGTTCTAGATCTATTAGCGTCATTATAAAAGACGTTCACTTTGATACTAAAGTAACTAAATTCGAATAAAGTATCCGAAGGAAAATATTTTAAATGTAATTTTTAGTCGATAAGATGTTTATCTGCCGTGAAACTGAGTGTCTAAATACTAATTGTGATATTTTGTCCTTTGTCCTCCTTATATAATAATTGTTTGATAAAATTATACAATAAAAATTATTAATATAAAGCCCTAAACTGCAAAGTATATGAAACTATGTTGTCATAATTAGTAGCAATATATTTATATAAAGAAGCAGTTTAGTGTAATATCTCTAGCTGAGGTAAAACTTAAGAAGAAATACTCTTCACCAAAATATCAGTGATAATCTAATCACTCAATAGTTAGCAACCACGGACTCCAAATTAATTTGTTAAAATTCTACAATGATATGTGCGTTAAATATGTTAAGTCACGGGTGCGTGTAATTAAGTTAAATTGCTTGCTATATTCATATAGTTATACATAGATAACATCACGCCTATTCCCATCAAATGGAGTGGCAGAAAACCCTTTACATATTTTCTAATTTTGACTACCTTTCGCCATTCAACTCTATTTTTACATACTTATTTATCTTCATTCAAATTCTTCATACATACTCTGCTATTCCTCACAACATTCATTGCACCATGTACTTTAAAATCTTTCGCCATACAACTCTATCCATGTAAAACTCATTAAATTCTTCATACACGTTCTTCTATTCTGCTTGCTGACAATTTTATTTATTTAATACAATTCATTCTCAAATTATATCCATTTACTTCTGAGGATGATCTTACATTCACAAACCATGCATCTCACCCCCGCATACGTCAATCTTTCATTCAACATGACTACACCATGTCATTGGTTCTCACCTATTCTACGTGCGACGGTTTTTACAATATCGCACTGTTATTATGTATGAGTTGCTATAATTAGTATAACTCTGTAAACTCAACTTAGTATTAATTAACAAGAATAGACTACTGTAAATACGTTATTTTTACTTGTTTACACGCGCCAGTTAGTTTAAATACTCTTTGCTCACGCTAATCATTGTAGAATTAGTTAAACATACTATGATGAATACTAAGCATATCTTATGTAGGAAGTTCTATAGCACAATTTAATATTCTTTTCATCATTTAGCAAAGACAATATTAGTAGATGGTTAACTCAGTTAAACGATAAGGTTTAAATGGAAGCGTTTGCAACAAATTCAATTTAAATTACATTCGCATTGTAACATTTGGTTTTATAGCCTATTTAATGTCTGATTTGCTACCTACATGTTTACATCTCCATTCAAAAAGGCCGTCATAAGAGTGCTTCTTTCTCCGATACTTGTACTAGCGGATGAAATTTCGCCTACATTTAATTGATTCTCGGACATTGAAACCAACAAAACTTTGAGACGATGAGCAGCGCGTGCCGAATTTGTAAATATGAGAATTCTCGGTGATTTTTTATTGCCAACAATGTCGTTTATTAGCTTATACACAACTAATGGTTTGATATCCGAACTGCAAATAGTGTATTTTTCAGTTAACTCGCTAGGTGTCGTATATTTGCCAACGAATTTATTATCGTTTTCAGTCGATTGTTTATTTATATCCTCAGTTGTGCATGTGAATAATTTTGGTTGAAACAGAGATAACTTTTCTAATTTTTCTGGATCTTGTGATAGAGTTGCGGAAAATAGTAGTTTTTGGGGTCGGCCTTTTCTTGATTTCGCCGTTAATAAGTTTAAAATATTCACACCGTGCTGTGCATCTATGGAAACGAATCACAATCATACACAAATATGGAGACTACATTGGAAAATCATGCAAACTTGTATTTGCATGATTTTCGATGTTTTATTCGATAAAAACCTCTCATGTGAACTTGCAAATGATGTAACCAATCATCTTGAACGCTGTCTAGTACACGATCTGCTTCATCAATGATTAAATATTCGAGATTTTTCAGATCGAAACCATTCGTCATTTTTATATGATCGACTAGTCGACCAGCGGTGCAAACCAATATGTCAACCCTACTAACTGTTCCCCATACAGAATCTAGAATAAATAATACATCTCTGAAGAAATATAAACTAAAAATCACCATCAACTAATTCATTAAAAAATATATTAAACTTGATTATAAACGTGTTACTGTAAGGAATTCCTTAGAATGTACTTAAAATATCGTCTACATACAGAAATTGTTGTTATTGACACTAAATATTATAACTGAGAATGATTGTTTTTTATATTGATAATAATTGTAAACTTACTGGTTGCAACAAGATTTTTCTGTTCAACTTGGAAACTTTTCTCTCCTGTAGCCATACCAACTTCTAAGGTCGTCCCAACGCAATAACTTTTAAATGTTTTGAATATTTGCTCAGCCAAGCTTTGAGTCGGTAAAACAATGAGCACTCGAATCAATTTCAATGTTATAGATCGTTGCTCTAATTTCCTTATTAAGTCCTGAATAACGGGTACTGTAAACGCTAGTGTTTTGCCGCTTCCGGTCGGAGCGGAAACGCAGACGTCTTGTGGGATCATCATGTCAGAGTATTTCGAAGATGACATTTGCCACGGTATGAATTCAGCTTGTATTGGAAACAGTTTTTTGATTTTGTTTTTCTTCAAACGAGTTTTCATATCGCTGTGCAATTCGTTTAAGTGGGATAGTTTTACGGTTTGGGATAAGTCTATTGAGACTAACGATGGCGTTCGTAGCCATTTTGGAAGTATTCTGGCTGCCTATTAAAATAATATTACTTAAACTATTTAGAAGATAATACTATGAAGCATACAGGTATAAATGTTTTAAATTTTTGAAAAATAAATTTAATTATATTTTTAAATCATATATTTATGCCCAGCTGCACCACTAGCGGTTAATTTTAAGCGTACCTTAAACTGTTTTGTAAATTAGACATAAAAGAAAATGAAAAATAAATTCTTTTGTAAATGTAGAAATTAATCAAATATTAATATTTTCACTTTCTTATACGTAGAATTATGAAACTTCAAACTTAAGATTTGTATATACCTGGCAAGAAAACCTATTTTTGAAAAACATATCCAAACCGAAAGTGTTTGTTTACTCTAGTCATTTTTTGCAGTTTCTGCAATATCTCAAAAATGGTTACACTTGCAGCAACATTTGTTACAATAAAAATTTGAGGTATTAATATTTCGCACAACTTATGTTTGAATTTTTTTCTTATAAAGAGTACTTGTTACAAGAAAATGGCTATTAAAATTTCTTCTGCTATTATTTATTTTTACATAAATCGTATCATCTGCGCCTGTCAATTGTTTAACATAAAAACAAACTAGATTTAAATCATTTGGATTTTGACATTCAATAATTATTATAAACAATATTTTTAGTGACAAAGTGTTTCAAAGATTAATAAAATAGTAAAATAATAAAAATATGCATTCCACATAAAATACGTATAAGAAAGTTCAGTGTAAGACATTGCAGATATTTAATGATTGTAGTCAGTTCGCTATAAAATAAAAATAATTTGAGTCACGCTTAGCGTTAAGTGGTGCAACTATAAATACTCATTGAACGCGATGATAATATCGTAGTTAATCATACTATATTTATTAGATAGTACAGATCGCGTAATAATCTTCAAAAAGTAATAATTACGATCGTTATAATTATGTAAACCTAACAATGATCTGAGCGTGCAGATAAGACATTTAACCCATTAACGCCGACGCGACCAAAACTTTCCACGACTTTGCTTTGGCGATGTTATCCAGCCAATTCGAATACAAAACCTGTTTTCTTATAGGAAATTCTCTCAATTTTACGATTTTAAGGTAATATTCCACCTACAACTCCACCACGAGCGTGTACAGGGATGTAAAGTGGTGCAAAACCGAAAAATTTGCTTTCTCAGCGGCCAAAACGTTCCACTACTTTTTGATAGATTGCGTTTATGACAAATTTGGGTTTGGGAATATTTGTCACATATAAAAAAAACATGTTTCCAGGGATTTTTATAATTTTCCTCCTTCATCCATTTTTACCCTCTATATACCCCCGGCAAAGGGGTGAAGGAGGAAAATTATAAAAATCCCTGGAAACATGTTTTTTTGATATGTGACTAACATTCCCAAACTCAAATTTGTCATAAACGCAATCTATCAAAAAGTAGTGGAACGTTTTGGCCGCTGAGAAAGCAATTTTTTCGGGTTTGCACCATTTTACACCCCTGTACACGCTCGGGGTGAGGTTGTATATCTAAAATCGTAAAATTGAGAAAATTTCCTATAAGAAAACAGGTTTTGTATTCGAATTGGCTGGAAAACCTCGCCAAAGCAAAGTCGTGGAAAGTTTTGGTCGCGTCGGCGTTAATGGGTTAAACGCACCAGATATTTACTCATTACACATGGTAATCATATTGGGATTAGATAATCATACTATAATTATTAAATAATGAAAGTCAAGTATTAATCTTTAAAAACGTAAAATTTGTATCGCAAATAAACGATATCCGGATGAATATTACTATTATTATGAGAGAATTTTAAACAAAATTATAATTTTAATTAAAAATTACCAAAAAATTTTTTAAACCCCTTAGGACCAGGCCCGAGATATCTCGGGACATATTATATGGTCCAAAAAGACCGTACGCGAGATAACTCGGCCGGTCACATATTGTACGTTCCATTATGTATTTGCCCGAAATAACTTGTGAAAATAAGCTTATAGCAATATTATATTAAATCAACTAAGAATAATAACTATTATTCTCTATAACCTACGTCGTTTTTGTTTTATAGCACGCACGTGCGTTTGTTTATTTAGAGTTCAGAAAAACGTTGATAGAAAAAATTATTTTTTTATTTATTTTAATTATTAAAAAAATAAATTATTTTTTTGGTGCATTTATTTGAAAAAATATCGGTCCTTAAGGGGTAAATCTTAGTAAGACTTACATGTTGTTTTTTAGCAAAAACATTAGCTCCTAAAATCGTGAAACCCTCCACATTAGTTTGTTTCCCTTTCTTCTTTTTATCAACGAGCTTAAGTTGTATGGTTTCATCATTGTCTGCGTTTTCTTGAACATTAGACTCTTCCCTTGGTTCCTGTTTTATATTTAAAGCTGGCGCATTTTCCGCCTGCAACCTTTTAAAGCGTCTGTCTCGTTTATCACTTTTCTTCCCAGTCGCACCCTTCCTTGTGTTCTCTAATGCTCGCTGTTTCTTACGTTTTTCGATTTTTTTTAACACCTTTGTCAGTTTATTTTGCTCATCTCCGTCCTGATTTACTGCGTCATCATCTTGGTAGCTACGAAATATAATTGTGTTAAACATTGATATATTAGGTAATATTAAAATATGTTACCGATTGATTACGAAAAGATCCATGATCCTCAATAAGAACACACATTAGTCTACACTAAAAGAATGTTATTAGATTTTAAATAACATCATTGAGAAATACCACGTTAATTCGATTTGTAGGTTAAGTTTTGCCTAAACTACCTGAAGTTAGGAACTGTCAACTTGTAACCAACTGATACGAAATTTATAACTCGCGTAAAATGATTCGTTTCTTCATAATGATTAATTTGATCTGTTTATTCTGAGCAAAGATTCAAATCGAAAAGATTTTAAAATGATTTATAATATTTTATCAAACATTTGTGAAATTTGCGAATTGTAGGATTTTTTAAAATTTTATCGATTCTGCTTATAGAATTGTAAATTTGCTCAAAAATGTATAAGAAATTTTATTAATTTTAATATAGTATTTTGGCCCACTTTAAAATTTAATTACAACTAACTTCATTTGACAAAAATAGTGTATGTAACATGACAGTGTTGCCCACTAATACAACTTCATGCCATAATAAGTGTGCTGTGTGTGTGGAAGTGGAAGTTTTTGTTGTAAAGCGACTTGTCAAATGTTTCGATAGAAATCCTAAAGCTTTTTTATTAAAAAAAATGCATTTAAAAGTGTGACACCGTAATGTGAAAATTTGTCGTCGCTCGTTTTTTTATAATTGTAATTTATGTGAGACGTTTATGGAACCGGGTGTCGCGTAACAAGAATCAATATGTCTTCGGACACTAACCAAAACGATTGGTTCAGTAGTTTGGGAATCGAATTTAGTAGCATCGGTAATTTCGCTGCGAATTCCGCCCCCGACAAATTATCGGCGCCAACATCATCGGGAAGCCAGCCCGACATAAGTCACTTCGATCAAATTGACCGAACAACTACTGCCAGCAGTACTTTAAAAGTATTAAACAACATATTCCGCACGCTTTCCAGCTTTGTTATGTTATGTTTGTATGTTGTTTTTTTTTACAGCGTAATACGAAAATCGAATTTACCAGATCTGATCTCTTACAATTACTTAGCTACTATGAAGGCGAATTTCAGGCTCGTGATATTGTTATTGCTGCATTAAAGGTTAGTAAAAACAAATTCAAACAAATACCGAAACTTATGAATGTGAATTTCCTATATTTGGTGTAGTCATTATTTTGTTTTAACTGTCAAATATAGTCAAGGTCAAATTATCTGTACATAAACTATTTTTTTTTTGTCTATGACTCAGTAATTATTAATATAATTATTTAAACCTAGTGCGTGCAGATTAGTTTTTAATATCTGGTTTTTAACTTGTTTACACGCACTAGTGTCTACATATTTATTGCACATCATAATAATTGTTGAATTAGATAATACTGCATTGTTAAACGCAAATAAATGCAATGAGGTGGAGTCATTGATGCGTATAAACATAAATATATTAAAATGACATTTTTACGCGCTGTTATCATTGACGGTTTATATAACAAGCTATAATTTTACGTCATTTTTTTTTATTCCAATTTCTGCTTTGTCTTTCCTAAATAATAATAGTATGATTATGTAATTTTGAATGATTAATGTGTGCGAGTTAAAACAAACCAAAACGCGCTTATCTTTGGGTTTGCATAATTATACAATAAATTATCGTGATTATTGCTTAGGCAATTAACAAGAGTATTGTAAATATTTAGTTTTGAGGTATCATCGTTTTCGAAGAAAACAGTCACAGTATTATGTTTAATTTTTACATATATAGATGTGAGATTTATTTAAAATTTATGGTTATTTTTACGAACAAATCAGTCAAAATTCGTACTTTTGTATCAAATGGGGTGGCAGAATACCCTTTACATTTATTTACTATTATTTTTAGTATATTATGGCATATATTTCTATTTAAACGTTAAATATTTATTCCAAGATATTCACTTTTGAGATCTGTAACTAGATGTTTTTAAATGTTTGTTATACATTTATAAATGTAACGGAATCGAAGTAAATAAAAAATTATGTTATTTTAGTATGAGTAACAGCCTATAAAGTGTACTTGTCAGTGTCTGTTATTTTTTTCTGCTTCGTATTTGGCCACTTGTTCATTTTTCACAATAAAGTTAAATAATAATAAATAAACACTTGTCAGCATAGCATATATATTATAAAACAAAAATGACAAGTTACTTTGACATTTGATTATTAGATAGGGATCGTTACGTCACAACTTCTGAGCATGTAACGATTAAAAAAATCATATATTAAATAAATTGATAGTTATAAAATTATGTAAATTATTAAATAAAATAAATGGAAACTAGTCTACTGCATATTGTTTTAACTTGTAAATAATTTTAAAAATAAACTATTTCTTTTGAGTGTTGATGGTATAACGTGTCCTGGTCACTATTAGTTAATTTTAATTTGCAGTCGGAAAAATTGAAAGAAGTTGTGAATGTGGGTCGCTACCGACCCGTTGTTCTCAATGACCCGTATACAGCGCTTTTGCGTGATATGTTCGCGGATGGACCGTCTGCAAAACCACCGTATAATGATAAAGATATCGCGATGCTGGCGGATCAACAACTGGAGGCGCTCGAGAATCTTGTTGTGCAACAGCAACGCGCTCAAATTCACATGGCAAACATCATCCGCGACGCGGAACTCAAACATAAAAAGGTCATTCAAGAATTGGAGGAAGAGAAGTGTAAACATGAACATGATACTGCTCAGGGGGATGACATCACGTATGGATTGGAAATGGAGCGGACTAGATTGAAACAGGTGAATTAAAATTCCAAAAAATTGCAATTGCTGATTGTTTGTACATTTTATAATGCGACGGATATATATATTAAAAATAAATTACTATGTATTGAGAGTTATCATTATCGATAGATACTCTCATATTTTAAATATATATATAAAACACAGTAAATGTTATAGTTAAAACCTGAAGTTCAACAAAATTAGTATCTTAACTTTTTACAATTGAAATATCTTTAAAATTGATCAAAAAATCGTAAATTATATGCTATAAAATCATGTTTTAAAACTATTTTTTTGATCGTGGCCCACAGTAATTGGTTATACATCGCTAGAAACAGACAAAAATACATACATTCCACGCCCATTCCCATAAAATGGGGTGGCAGAAAACCTTTACATTCTTTCACATCTTGACAACTTTTCCCCATTAATCACACGTATATATATTTATTCGATGTACTCTAATATATTCAATTTAGAAAAATAAATTACAACCGAGAGAAAACAAAATTTAGCACCTTGCAGTTTGATATATACTTCTATAAAATAATTAATGTAATAAATAATATATTTAATAATTGATAAGCGAGTATAGATTATTATAAATACGTCATTTTAACTAGTTCACACAAACACTCATAGCTCTCACTAAACATTATTGGGACAGATAATCAGACGATAATTATTACCTAGTGGGAACGCGTTATAACAGTCCACATTTAGTGGACTGAACTACCACTTTTTCGTAACTTGAAGCGTTTTATATTTACCACTGCGAAAACAGTCTAAATATCAAACGAGAAATGTAATGTTTAAATTATATTTAGCTTTTCTAGTTTGATATATTTACCCTATGCGTTACCTAAGATTCGAAATTAGCTATGACGGTATGGTTTATATATATATAAGGAAAAAATCGTAATTAGAATTGTTGCTGAATTGGTTTAAATGTATACTAATTTTGTGAAATATTGGGTTTTAATTGTACCAAATATATGTATCACCAAATATCGTTCCATTATTAATAAAGAAAACAAAAATTAAAACAAAACTGATTTAATCGAAAAATCAAAAAAATTGGGATTGTCAGAGTCAGAGTTTGTACATTTATGGAACGTTTGGTTTTCTTCTTGAAAAACTTGAACAAAATGTTTTGCAATGCGACCAGTGTAAAGCAGTGATTGGCAGGAGCTGGATCTGGAGCGTCAAGCGAGGAAAAAACTGGAGAAGGAGCTGAAACGACAACTAGAGGTCGCCGACGAGGAGAAGGCCCGTCAGAAGCAGATTGTACTTTTGTTGTTAGCGGAGCGCAAAAAAATCATTCTCAAATATATCGAAGAGCGAAAACGCAGCGAGGATCTCGCACAGGTAAGTTTTTTTTTTAAATTCTATATTACAATGAAATTTATAGTTATCTGTTTTTAAATTTATTGCCAAAAATTTCGTAAAAGTAAGAAGTAACACTATAAATTATATGTTCTCAAAAAGATTCTATCGGAAGAAAAAACGCGTATAGACACAATGGCTGAAGGCTTGGAAGAAGAGAGCAAAAAGTCACTGCAAATGGAAGCTGAACTCGAGAAACAAATGCAAGTATTCGAAGTTGATCGGAAAACACTACAGGGAACAATATCAGATCAAGAAAAAAAGTAAATATAATTACTCGTATTCTTTTTACTAAGATTCTAGTCACTGATATGGAATCATTTTCTCTAATATTGTACTATTTATTATGATTCACGTTCAGTAATATAGAATCGATAAAAAATAATGTAATTTAGTTCTAATTGAATTTTTCGAAACACAGATGTCGAGATTTGGAGTCAGAAGTTAGAAAAATCAAATCTGAATATGATATATTACGTAGTCAAATGATGCCAATGCGAAATAAGAGTTCACCACGAGGTGCTGATGACACGTCAGCAATGCCGATGACTAGTAGTGTTGCAAAAGTAGTACAACCGACAGCTACTGTTTCTAGTGTTCCTGTTTCAGGACCAAGTAAGTCATGTTTATGAATAGCCAAGCTGTTTAATGTTACAACTTCTAGACATCCAGTACAATTTTATATTTTTTTACTTAATAATATAATAGTACTCCAAAAGTGACCGAATTTTTTTACATTACAGCTACGGGAATTGCGCAATCAATATCACCTGGTCAAAGTATACGTCAAACAGCAACTCCTGTATTAGGTGCTACCATTTCTACTGCAAAGGTAAGAAGAAACATTTGAAAACAAGTGTCCACAAGCAGTAACAACAATTTTTAATTTGAACAGCCACTTGTAACAACACCAATCCAAACAGCTGGTGCTGCGCGGGTGTTGCTACCTGCGACTGGTAACGCAGGTCCAGCACCAAGCGTGCGTCCAATAACTCCTACTCAACTTCCCGCCAAGGGTGCGTTTTACACGGCGACCGCTGCAGGCGCTGCCGTGCAACCTCCACCACCGTCAAAGAAGGCCACAATGTTGGGTCGAGGCTTACCCCCACCAATTCCACCGAATAAACCTGTGATTGTAATTAAACAAACTGTACCTAGGCGGGGAGAAGCACAGCAGAACGAGGAGAAGGGTAAGAAAGCGGCGAAAGAACCTGCTAAGGTTCCTGTGGCAGCCACCGTAGCAACGCCTGTCCCGACAAATGCGTCGAAACCTGCGGCTGAGGAGCCGCCGCAGCAGCCGCCAGGAGTTGGGACTGCGGTTGCTGGTGCGCCTGGCCATCCTCAGGGTATTGAAATGTTGGGTCAAGAACTCGCGGACTTTCAACAAATGTTTGTTACGATGGCCACTGGAAATAATTCTTAATTCTTCTGTAGTACCCGCAACTACATGAGGTTTCTCAACAGATCTGGACACGAAAGTACTTCTTCAAATACTTTTTCAGACACTTAAATTCTATTTGAAATATTTATATTCAATTTGAGATACGTACGTCGTATTTTGAATTTTGACGAAGTTCTTTTTCGATACTTTCATTAAACAATTTATTTGGTAGTACTGAAACATTCGAAGAAAATTGATAAAATATACTTGACAAAGTACTTAAACATTTTTGCCTAGTTCTGTAAATAAATCGTTTTGAATTGGTGCGGCCATATTGATTTTGTTTTCATTGTGTGCGCGTAATAGAAATATAGCAAAACGGCCGACCAGTAGTAAATCAAAGTCGTTTAAATAAATTTAATTTGTGCTATAAAGTGAGACACAAGGTTATTACAAAAAAATAATAATTTTTTTTATGTTATGACGACTTGTTACGTAATTGCATATACCATATGATTGTCCATCGTAATTACACTTGTGCAAACTGTATAGCACAGTCATCAAATGAAATGTGACGAAACCTCATCTATATTTATTCGTATTATTCTTCCATCATAATTTCCAGTGTTTGTTCTTACAATTTGACACATTGCCAAATAATAATAATTAATAATATATGTTTATATGTAAGCATATAAGTTTTATTTCGAGAGAAAGAATCGGGAAAGTACAGATGATGGATGTAGTGTTAACTATGAATTAGTGTGATGATATGAGAGCTAGAAGCCTGAGACAATGACGGCTGTGTGCATAATTAGCAATAATTAATATTTTATCATTTTAAAACAACAATCGTATCTTATCTCGCATACATGTCTTAAACTAGAGCGCGTGCGCATAAATACAATCAAAGTGTGAGTCTAAATTAAAAAAAAGGCGATTTAACATATAGTTACTTGGTATAGTGTAACTTGGGAAATTTTTATTTTCATGGATTTTCATATTTTATCATATATACATCACACATTTTATGAATATCCATTTTTATGCATCACTTTTATTTATACTATTATTGGCATTACAAATTAGGTACGAAAACAGGAAAATAATCGCTACAAAAAATACTGTCAAATCTATAGTTATATTAATTTCATAACATTAATACATGTCCTTTAGAGTGCATAAAAAGACTCGCACATTGAAATTAGGTACAAAACGTCGAATTTAACTTTGAAAAAGTGTTAACTGCCAATAATCAAAAGTTTCATGAATGACGTAACGCGAAATAAATTTGATTCTATTTATGCGCCTAATTCTAACAAATTATGTTGGAACAGTCCGAAATCTAGCCTACATTTTAAAGAAATGTTAGTAATCTTCGTTGGTACTCATCTCCTTTATGAATGACTCTAAAATATAAATCATATATTTCGGTATCGTAGTAACTAATTACTACAAAGATATTATGTGGTTGTAACTGTGTAATAATGTTGTATATTATATTACGAGATATGATAGATAATGCTTGCAATACGACATTTTAATTTTTTTTAACTATTTTGAACTGTTTCCAACCAATATTTATTTAAAAAATTTTATAGCTATATTCAGATTGAATATAGTTTTATACATAATAATTGATTAATACTCATTTTATTGAATCGAAAACTTTTTTTTACAAAAGATGCCATTTGAGCTTAAATTTCTGTGTTGGACCAATGAGATTATATTGTGTATTGGCACAGAATGCAGCTACTTCCAGTGATACCGGTTGCTTAAAATTATATTCTATATCTTAATTTATTTGAATAGATTTTTGATTCAGACATTTCGATATGAAAAACCCAAAAACATTTCATAAATACGATTTGCAAACATGTTTTCAACAAACTTTAGTTTTATTTATAAACAAAAATAACCGGAAATAATATTGTTAATTATTATTTTTACATTTAAATCATTATAACTTTTAATTGACATTACTTACAATTAATAATTGGTGTTAACATAGTTACATACATCTTTCTTTGTAATAAAGGAAATGTATTATAGATTCGAACAACTAGCAATCGATATTAATAAATTTTCAAACAAATTAATTTTATCATTTAACCCACTTATAAAATTCTGATAATTAGATTAGAATACAATTTTAAGCAGTGTTTTCGATATTTTAACTATTTTATTTTAATTCTCAATTTTGTCCAGCTTGAATAATTGCAATTAAAACAAATATTTGGCAGCTTTAATACGCGATTTTTTATTTTTACTATGCGAATAATCTATATTATTTCTAATAAGCAATTTAAAAAATATATATTTTTTATCATACTGCGTTCGTTATATGTGATCTGTTTGAATCTCGAAACGATGTAAACGTATAAATTTTTCTGATTGCGTTTTTTCGTTCAAACTACTCGAATCGACTCACTTTCTTAGTATAGAGATTTTTCTGTTATGGAGTACGAAAAAATGTCTCAGAGTGCATGTGATTGGTAAACAATATTGGTAACGTTTAGGATTATCAATTATTGTATGTAGATAAGTACTAGAAGTGGTTGCGTTTTAACTCAGTCATCCTGACGACGAAACAAAGATATACTTAATGTATGGTACATTATACGGTTATTGACACTGTTAGAGTGATAAATTCAACTCGTAAATGGTCACGTTAACTAGAAACCTATAGTAGTACGACTATAGACAAAATAAAATAAACATTTGTTGTAATAATTGTACAGTAAACAAAAATTGTAGCCACTGCCACTTAAATTTCTGTTTTTGGTTTATATGGCGAATTTAAAAAAATCAATGGAATATGCATGAGTTTTATCGAATCGTCGACTTCATAAAGATACTGCATGAGCCTATTCGTGATCGAAATTAACAACTCGCTCTCTGGCAGTAAAACTAATGTACTACAAAAATTGGTCATTACGCCGGGCATTAATTTACCAATCAGCTGTTTGTACCATTAATGGCCAGCTGTCATGTTTTCATAAATATCGAAGGAACAAAATATCTATCAAATCTTACGAAGTAAATTCTTCTGATAACTCACAAATAAATTTGAAATAACAGTTACAATCAAAATACACTTTTAAAGAACACAAAATAAAAGATTCTGACTCCAAGGTGGATTCGTTTTGGCAAAGAACATTTATAATCAGTTCACTTTAAAAGATATTTCACTTTGCTGGCTTTCGCGTGTCCAATCATAGCCTCTATCTCAACTGTCAAATACATTGGTCATTACGCCAGGCATTTTTATTAACGCTACTAGCGCTACCAACGATAATTTCGATCACGAATACATCTGTATACTTTTTTGTATAAGTCCTAGACTTGATTTCACAAATGCCAGTTACATTTATTCCTCAGGTAAATAAAAGTATAACTGACTTATTTTATCTAAGAAATGTTGACTGACATTAATGAAATAGGGCGCAAATGTTCACGGTACTAATTAAAGAACATTTCTTAAGTTAAGTTATTTTTATGTGTAATTTTGTTTTTAATTAAAATTTGACCATATATGATCAATAAAACGGATCAAATATAATTGGCAAAATGAAACTTACCTCGTGTAGAATGAACATGAAGTGTTACCGGCATTTTGGACTCGAATCTGAAATGATATTTTTAAAAATTGACTTATATACAAATAGGTAATCTATTTTGTAATAAAGTTATTAATTCAACATGGTTCAATTAGACGTAGACTTATTTAAATGTTGAAAATCACATTTGAGTCACAAGATGACCGTCGCTTAAAAGGTACCTTCAATTTGTCTTTATATGCATATATCGAACGCAGTTTAAGGTTTATTTAAATCATAAATAGTTCGACAAACATGAATGCGATATGTATGTATATAATTTTGTTTTAAAGTGATATGACAAACAAAAATATATCTTAATTTATTTTTTCTCTATTTTAAGTATACAGCTGATACAATGTTCCGATTATTTAAGCTTTGTTTTTATTTTTCATAAGTTAATCCGTAAAGTGTGGATAAACACATAAAGTGAAACGTTACAATAATCGTAAACGGTTAAACGAATCTAATTTCTATTTCGAAAATCATAATAAATATCTTTATAGTAAATTTTGGCATTTTGTGCGCAACTGGTTACGATTATAGACTTTTTTTAAAGTTAAAATTGTAGCGAAATTTACCACATTTTACAGGATTGTTTATGGTTATTTAAATAAATAATAATACTTGCTGCGTTTTTAAATTTGCCTTAAAAAATTAATTTATCTCGAACATTCTAATAAAAATGATATTAGTTGATTTGTTTTGTCTATTTTTTACTTTTTTTACCAGAATATACTGAATAATGTACATAATTAGCTATTTCGTAATTGTGACTCAAACATAAAAAAATTTAAGCTATTTTTGTTATACATTTGTGTTTTTTGCCTGATACTAATGGTAAGATAAATGAATAATATGTTATGTAAATACCTACCACAATAGTGATCGATTATTCGGAGCAAACTTAAAACGGATTTATGATCGTATTATCATAATAAATTACTCGAAATATATCAAACCATCGAAGTTAAGCTATATATTTATATACGAAACATCACAACATTCGCGTAAACACACTTGGGTTATAAGTTTGTATAAAGTACATAGACATAAGTTAGACAAAATTGTATGTGTACTGTTCGTAAGTTTCAAACAGTTGTATGCGTTTTGAAATTTACCTGTATTGGAAACGGTTCATACATTTAAATGTGTGTACATTTATTTATAAAATTGTAAGGTTATTCGGCGTATCCATAACAGTGTAAAAATGACCAAATTAAAATGAAAAAAACATGAAAATCTATATTAGTTTATTTTTTATTATACATCTATTATATAATGAATATGATAGCAGATCAGGAAATAGTTCAAGCGTTTATTGCGCATGCCCAGTGTCATAGTTTTGCACTAATACTATTAGGTGGCAGCTTTTATATTAGGTGGCAGCCCCTAATACGAAACACCATAAAAACATATAAAAATAAGCACATCCTCAGATTTTCGTAAACGTACCTAAACATGATTTGAATTAAGCTCTCTAAGTTACATGTAGTTACTCGATAGTTTGACGTGTCTAGTTAACAATACAACTGTGAAATCTGTTATACATATTTAAAAATCACGATTGGAGTGTTAGGTTTATATAATAATACTAATGATTATCATAATTATTACAAAACGAATAGCAATAATACAAACACAAATTAGATGTAACTACGTCTAACTTACAACGTGATGTTTTTAAATCTTCTTTCGAATCTGGTTACTATCAGTAACCGCTCTAAATAAAAAGCGCCTTAAGATTCAGTTGTCTAGGCTTTTTAGTTTTTAAAATTATCTATTATTTATTTGAAAGCATTTGTGACTTATGTTCAGTAGTTATATTTAAAATATATGTTCAATTATGATAAGTCGCTATTATTTAGTGATGACAACCGTTGTTTTCGAAAAATCGATCATATATTGTTAAATAATAAATTAAGTCCAATTATTTTTCACATTCATGGTTAACACAAGTACAGAGTGATCGAAAAAGACTGGCTGTTACGTAACAAGTAGAAAAGCAAACCTTACTTCCATTTTGCTAAGAGACTTACTGCGCAAGCGCAAAACTGAACTGACAAATGTACAACAAGTAACCAGTGGCGTAACTTTAAAAAAAGAAGGTACTTTTGACAAGAACAGTGATAAAAGATGATTACGTAACAGCCAGTCTTTTTCGATCACTCTGTACAATTTGATTTTATTGGACCCAATACCTGAATATTTGAACAAATGTGTTGTGCAATACATAAAATTTAGATATATTTTACAACGTGAATCTTAAGTGAAAACAATCATTTGATATGTTCAGATATTGAGTTTTATTTCAACGTATGTATCAAAAATGTAACAAACTTATTTATGGTTATCGATATTAGACCAAAGTTAAGGAACACAATTGCAAATAATGTGTTCGAGCTTAGTTATGTGGTTACGCTGCCGATGATCAGCAATCGCGTTTTATTGGGTATGGAACGTAATCACTTCCTATGCATACGTCGTCACTATTTTGAAATAATTTTTGTGATTTTTTTCGCGTCGACATTTTCAAAGTGTACTGCGAAAATGTCGCATTGTAGCTCAATTATAGAGCGATGACCCAAAAGGAATTGATTTCATTTTATGTTCAACCGACTCAGAGAATTCCGTAATCGAGTTCCTAAACTATGATTATTTTTGGTTGATACTGGTCGCATTCGTTACGTTTTTGAACAAATACGACTAGTTCTACATAGCAGAAAAAAAAAAAAGAAAAATACAATAATGTATATTTATAGATAAACACAATAATTGAATGTGCAATTTTTTACTTTATATTTGTTGTTTATGTTCAACTTTATAATATAAAAAAACAAAAAATTACCATTCCGAACAGCCTCTAAAATGATATTATTATTTATTTATTATAATTCTTTTGTTAGAAGAAAACTGTATATTACCATTCAACTACTTAAAACTTAATTTATGATTATTTCGTATTAACTAATAAAGATGATCCCAATTGACTGTGCAAAATATCGTTTTATTTTTGTTTATTTCTTATTAATTCAATACTTAGTTACCCTTTTACTTTAGAAATAATTTTATTTGCGAATAAGCACTACTGATTAGTCCCAATAATAATATTAACACTTTAAAGTAACACTATATGGTCCGTAGCACGGACAAGCTACTAAGCCTGTATTAGCGTGCTATTTGTGTGATATTTTTCGCTAATACAGGCTTAGTAGTTTGTCCGTGCTACCGCCCTATATGTTTAAAATACAGGACTACTATAAGATGTAATCAACTAAATGCTTCAGTGATTTCGTTATTTTATCAGGCATTCGCTAAGTATCAAAATATACTTCAATATATTCTTACCTCAAGTGAATAAATATAACTAATTCTCACTCACTGAATGTCACTCCACATTTTACACTATTCACCGAGACTGATCAATTCCAAATGAATTATATTTTGTAATATATGAATCATATTCGCGTATCAACTTGTTTACGGAACAAAATCCAAATAAAACATCAAATTACTCGTAGTTATAGGTAGGTATCATATAAGAATATTATATGCATGTTATGCATTTTGTAATTCATACTTTATTCGATCATAATTGTTTAAATGTTAAATAACTTGCGCATCGTAATAAGATCCAACAAAACATACTAGCATATATGATTACTTAATTACAATTAATATTAAATTTATGTTTAATCAATACATATATCAACAATTTCATCGAAAATTGCGGTTTGAAAAGTTCAGTACCTTGTGCCAAGTGTTGCCAGCAACATATTCCCAACTGAGGCTATAGTAACCTACTAATTAGCGCATTATTTAATAATACTGGTACTTTTCTACCGGAAATTAGGCCAAGGTCAACGTTAGTTAAAAGAAATAGAAAGTATTCATAAATAACACAAATTTTCATTACATATCTACATGTAATTTTGCAGTAAATCGCAATGATTTCAATTTTAGTTGAATATGTTATATTTTTAGGCACTATTAGGGCACTGTCCATTGAGTATTTTCGACCGAAAGATAAGCGTGCATGTTTATATATACAAAGCCACAGTGTCTGTATTTTAGTATATGGTGCTCAATGAATAGTGTTTGGCCAGTTTTTGACGAGGCACTAGTTCGAAACCGGCGCAAATTATACTTTTGAAGTATGGGAATATTCGATTTTTGAATATGTATGTAAACAATGTAAGTTTTGAAGAATGAACTCTCTAAAAGGTAACCGCATCTCATTAGGGGATTCATAGATTACTAACGCGGAACTATAGCATACACAAATAGTCGTCAAAAGTTAAAATGAATGTGCCCAGTGACGTCAAACTATGTATTTAGAACGGCTCAAACTAAACTAGATTCGTAACAGCGCTTAAGCAGTATCAAAAGTAGTTATTATAACATAAGCGGACAATTGATAACACAGTTCATAGCGTTCAGTTATTCTTGTATTTATTATCAAAACTATATACCAAGCAGCACTGAAAAGTGGATAGTATAGGTAATGAAATTATGAAAGAAGCGGCATGTTTGTAGAGCCTTAAGGGGTTAGGCTACCCTAGAAATTTCAATATTAGCAAAAAAATTTTTTTTGCTTAATCTATTCTTTAGTATCTTGAAAATAATATGCTAACATTTTATGCCCCGGCAAACTCTAAAAGAGCCTGAATTTCGAATATGGCCCGAGCGCAATAACGCTACAGCTTTACTACTTGAAACTGTAAACGCGTTTCTCTTGAAAATTTAACTGTATATTTAAAACTACTTTCTTCATGGAAGTACGTAGGAATTTTTTCATTATGTTGCATGGTTCAATTGTTATTAGCAATTTTAAGGCGTTTTTTAACGATATTCGACAGTTTTTTTTTAAAAGCACGCTATTTCTGCAAAAATCATTATAAGAAAAAAATCCTACGTACTTCTCTAGCTGTTCGTATATAAAATCGAAATTTGTTTAGTTCATGATTCTAATTTTAAAAATGCAAGAGATATTGGTCCGGCCGCAAAGGACTGAAAAAAAGAGGCGTCACGGGGAAAATGCTGGGAAGCCGCCGTTTTGTTTCTCAGAGCTCGTAAAAAAATGTATAAGCCCTGCTCAATATGCATATAATAAAGTCTTTTTTTTCCAAATTTTGATCTATTGTATAGTTTTGCTGGAAAAAATTCACAAAATTGGCATATTTTTTCCGCCTTTAGGGTAGGCTAACCCCTTAATGCGCCATGAAGTCTTTGCTGCTTGCTTTAAATTTGTTATCAAAATTATATTCCAAGCAATACTGAAGAGCGGATAGTATACGGTAATGAAATTATGATGGAAGCAGCATGTAGGTCGAACCTTAGTGCGCCATGTAGTCATAGCTGCACGCTTTTAATGCATTATCAAAATTATATTCCAAACAGTACTGAAAAGCGAATAGGGCGAATAGTATACGGTAATGAAATAATGATAAAAGCGGCATGTACATCTAGTCTTATTGCGCCATGTAGCGTTGCTGTATGCTTTAGATATGCTATCAAAACTATATTCCAAACAGTACTGAAAAGCGGATAGTATACGGTAATGGAATTATGATAAAAGCGGCATGTAAATCGCGTCTTATTGCACTATGTGGTTATTGCTGCACGCTTTAAATTTGTTATCTAAACTATATTTCAAGCAGTACTGAGATGTATTTATGATATAAGGGAACATGTAGGAGACTTTATATTATATTTCACCATATAATTTCGGTCTAATAACTTAAGTTAACATCAATTTTTACAAGTTTGTCGTTCTATATGTGTTAACTCTCCTCCAGTACTGTAGGTACATTTATATTTGAATAGACTGTATTTGTGATCAAAACTACATCCCAAGCAGTATTGAGAAGCTATTAATGTATTATGAATGACTAGGATTTCGAACCGCAGGACACCACGTCCAGTCATTTTTGAACGAGCTGTATTTGTTTGGGGCTATGCCGATCAACCTTAACACCCACTCAATTTGTTTGCACAAATATAAAAGCAATTTCTTCATTTGATATTCATGATGCAAGAGGGTTTGCAACTCGTTATAATACTATGATCCAATCCATAAAAACAATACTTGGGACGTGTGCTGGTAGATTTCCAAAACATAATCGGTTACCAATCAAAAATTTGTTACTATTATAGATATGTAAAATGTTATAGCAAAAAGTATAGATTTTCGTAGTGTTTCGAACGAATGAAACACATTACTATTGTGAGCTTGTTGCAGAACAGAACTAGGAATGATGAGTGAAAAATATATGGAATAATTTGACAGGTATATCGCAAGATACGCTGACTTAAACGTGCTGTAATTTGATCGACTCGGATAGCTGAATAGTAATCCTATTATTATATAATTAAATTAAATGTGCGAGATACAATATATCGGCTGCGAATTCTTCACACTACCTACCTACACATATCACCGATATTGACTTGTACAGTCATGTTTTCCTATATATTTGATTCTTAATACCTTACCATTTATAATTAATAAATATTAACAGTGTTTTTTTGTTCATGTGCCATATATACATATTTATTTATATATTTAGAATGCGACGTGTGTTAATGTTTGGAGTTTATCTAATTGTATGTTTGAATTATGCGTAAGTATTATTTCGTCTATATTTATAGATAAGTTTAGAATATATACATTTTTTTAATGAAATCTATCACTATCGGCGTGATAGTTCTTTAATTATAAATAAAATACAAATAACAGAATATGACTACGTTAAATAAAAAATAGTAAACGTAGTTCGAACATAGATTAAACGTTTTATATTTGGTGTAGACACAATTAAACATATTTTACGTTCATTATTGGATATAAAATATGGATCTTTTAATGTCTGGCTTACACATACAAAATTTATTCTTTATGGATGCTAGAAATTTGGTTTCGAAATTGATATATTGGTTCAAAATATGTATTTTTTTTTATTCACTAATTCTAATCAAATTTTATATACTTCACTCAACAAGACTATTTACGGTGTAATACAAAGTAACTTTTAGTGATGAATATTTTTGAAAAACTTTACTAAAAAGTGCACTTAAATTTAAAATGAGAATGTTGAATAATGATTAGATGAATGATTTTTAACATAGCCTAAATTAAAAGCCAAGAACACGAGTCACAATCATTATTCGTTTAATGATTCAGCACAGAAGGGCGAAATATATTATTGTGTGTGTGTGCGTGTTAGCTCGCGCGCGCTTGTGTGTATGTGTGTATATATATGTGTGTGTGCGTGTGTGTATATATACGCGAGTGTGCATATGTGCGTCTGTAAGCGCGAATATGTGTATATATGTGTGTCTGTATGGGCTAGTGTGCGTGTGTGTGTATGTGTGCGCGAGTGTGTGCGTTTGTGTGTGTGTACGTGTATGCATATATGAGTGTGTGTATCAATATAGTCCAAACAATTAAATATATGATGATGCAATAAATTAGTTATTAATAATGTCGTCTCAGAATCATTTGTTTCAAAATTATTCAGTATAAAAGGGTGAAATTGTTAGGGATGGGGTAATTTAAACATCAATTATTTTAATTTTTGTTAATGTTTAAACATTTGAATTTTGTTTCTAGTATAAGTAATGACAATAGAGATGTTGAAACTAGTTTATCTCTACGAGATATATTACCAATAAAAACGAAACACTATGATAAAAATCGTGCGCCCAAATTTTTGGGGCAACCCACTGTTGTATATTTTCACGTAACAGTTTTATCATTAGATTCTATAAACGAAGAATCAATGGTAAGCAAAACAATATACATATGTGTAGACAATAGTTTATTTATTGAATTAAAATTACAAAAAAAAACACTTTTAGACTTACGTCACAGATATTTTTCTTGCGCAAAGCTGGAGAGATCCTCGTCTGAGGTTACCAGAGAATATGAGTGAAGAATACCGCATATTAGATGTTGATTGGCTTCATAATATTTGGAGGCCGGATTGCTTTTTCAAAAACGCCAAAAAAGTCACGTTTCATGAAATGAGTATACCTAACCATTACTTGTGGTTATACCATGACAAAACGTTATTGTATATGTCAAAGTAATGCTTTTATTTATTACTATCTTAAGTACATTTGCAGTCTCGAAATAATCGAATATTTTAAATAAAAAAACTTAAAACATTCGGTAGAATGTAATGTGTTTAGAATTGAACTAATTTTGAAAGTAATCCGATTGACCTTGATTGTAAAAATCTATAAATGTATTTGGATTATGTCGCTATAGGTCGGCCTCATTCGAATCCTAATTACTACAATAGAGGTATTTGGTGGAGTTGCTCATATTGTCTAGTTTATTACTACGATGAGCTTGTTTTCCGAAGATATATAATTTATATTTCGTGATAGAATTTATTAAAACTATTTAGTCGATTTATTTGCCCACTCAAATAATAGATACATAAAAATACTGCATTGATAGTTACAATTTGAATATATTTTTAAACTATCTGTAGTGTCCTGCTCAGTTTTGGCTGTAGGCCTTTCATAGACACACACACACACACACACATTTTTAATTTCTTACTAACCTTTGAAACACTTATTCGCTAAGTATATTTCTTACAATAGATATTAAATTTCAAATTCCAAATTATTTGAGTCTAGTTTGTTTTTCTGTTAATCAATTGACAGGTCCATATGATTCAATTTATGTAATAACATATTTTATACCTATGCATCAGTAACTGTTATTGTAATTATTTTTGTTGTAAGTGTAACCGTTTTTGAGTTAGTGTAGAATCCGCAAAATATGACTAAAATAAATATGTACTTCTGGTTTGAATATTCTTCAAAATAGAGGATTTTCTTGCAATACAAATCTTAAGTTTAAAGATTCATAATTTTACCTTCAACTGTTTAGGCTGTCATCATACACAAACACCCTTAAGGCGATGTTCCAATTTTTTTTTTTTAAATCGTTTTTTTTTTTGTTCAATAATTTTATACAAAAACATTTCAAAATTAAATAAAAAAAAATTTAAGGTAAATTTCGAAACCGTTTCCAAGATATTTACATTTCCATAAGTAGTAACCGGGTAATAAATACACTAAAATTAAACTTTAAACACGTTTTTCTCGAAACTACATTTTTAAAAACGGTGTGCACTCTAGCTCAAAAAATAATTAAGCTATTGACTCAAATCTTTTTTTATGTTATTAATTAACTTATAATGCAGAATGCAAATCGACATTTTGACATAAATATACATTTGTTCCATTTTTATTCAATCCCAAAGGTCCAATTTTGTGTACAAAACATAGAACTTTTTTTAAACTCACTCTAATTTCTAGGTCTTTCTTAATTTTTAACTTTTTATTAGTTTACGGCGAAGGTAATTTTGTTCTTAATAAAACCCCGTTAGATTTTTTGTTTTGCGACATCCTGGACTGGCGTTATCCTGCACACCGCAAAACGCCTCATCTCCGAGGCCTCTACTTTGTCACCTCCTATATAAGTAATTGTGCATAAAAATAAAAAATAATTTTTTTTTGTATACTGCATGAGTTACTTAATATTGTCAAATAAAATTTAATTTTCTATCTAATAAAATAAGAGAAAAAAATTATAAAAAATAGTCATTTATTTGACCAAAAAATTGGAACATCGCCTTGAACAAGCACACACACACACACACACCCACACATGCACGCATACCCACATACATACACACACACACACATACAGATACATACACACATGTACACACACATATAGACACATACACACATATATAGACACACACACATACACACACATACAGGCACATACACACACACATCTCAAGTTCGACTTTTTTCCTGATTACATTACTTACTTATTACTTCGTATAAGAAAAAAAAACAATTATTTTAATATCATTAGCGCCGTTTGCGAAAGGTCTACTTTGCAAAACTCAAAAGTGCAAATGTTTGCACTATCGATTTATTGTTGATGATTGTTTCGGTACTAAAATATAATTAATTTCGACAAAAATGCGACAAAGAAAAAATCTTATATCATTTATGAATTTTTACGCAAATTCGCGACAAATCACGCCATATTTAATGCGCATCGAACTTAACGTAACGTGATGTGACTTGCCGTAGCAAAACCCAGTTGATCATAAATGATCACACAGGAACTCGGCGCTAATCTTTTTATTTGTTGGCTATTTTCAGATTGACATTAGTACTATCGTGTGCAATGAAGTTCGAATCATATCCGCACGATACACAAATCTGTATGATGATGATTGAAAGTTGTAAGTAGATAGAATTGCGGCGTTGTCATCATGCATTATTTATTGATAGTAATTGTGATTTTTTAGTGTCGCATACGGTACAGGATCTGGTATTTATATGGAATGTAACCGATCCGCTTGTTGTAAATCCTGATATTGAACTACCACAACTAGATATTTCAAACAATTACACAACGGATTGTACTATAGAATATTCTACAGGTTCGCTAAAACAATGCAATTATTTTATTTATTAGATTTAATACAATTCGGAGGGGTCGAACGATTTTTCTTCTTCAAAATTATGACTGGGGCGAATTGGATGATTCATAAATATTCTGTTAAATTAACAAAAATAATTGTCTATATTTTTGTTAATTTAATAATATATGGACCTGTGGGACTATTTTAGGGTGCAGTTCCGATATGTCTGCGCAGCTCTGACATTGAAATATGCAGTTCTGGGTAAAAACGTTCCCTATAGATTTAAATTCTTGAAGTGAAAATGCTTGTTTTTCTACTTCTACTTCATGCTTGTTGTTATGGTTTTATTTAGGACATGCTGTAATCGGTTATCTCTGTCGTATTGTTAAACTACTCATTCAAGAAAGTAGTGGGGCGAAATTAGTTCAGCTATTTCATTTGTGGACCAAATTAAAATTCAACATAACATTACTCACTATTCAGGATAACTGAACTAGTCCAGGTTCTAGATCCCCAATAAACGTTACTTCCCGCTATCCTCCCGTTACTATTCTCCTCTTACTCATCAATATGCTAACTTGTCAGATAAGGAGTTGCGTTGCTTGGATTAAAGAACCTGGCAGTGTTACGCTATTCTCATGTTACTTCTCGGATATCTTTACTCTAGAACACGCAAAAATTGCTAGGTAAGGAGTGGCGAGAACTAACGGCAGAATAGCGTAGCAAGCTGTCACGTTTACTTGGGATCCAGGGACTGGCAGGGCTAAGCTATTCTCTCGTTATTTCTCGCGTCTCCTTACTCATGAACAACCTATAGTTGCTGACTGGAGTGGAGAGGACTAACAGAAGGAAAACGAAGCGAGCCGTATCTGAAACATGAAATACAGAGGCTGGCTGGGCTACGCTATTCTCTTGTTACCTCTCGGCTCTCCTAACTCTTGAACATGCTATAGTTACGGTGTAAGGAGTGGAGAGAACTCACGAAAGGATAACGTATTGGGTCGTAGCGTATGGTAGAGGATACAGGGTCTGACAGGGCTACGATATCCTCTCGTTACTTCTCGGCCTCTCTTTACTCATGAACGAGCTTTAGTTACTGGGTAAGGAGTATTGAAAACTAACGGAGGAATATCGTAGCGAGTCGTAGTGTTTACTTGGGATACAGTGCCTAGCTGGGCTAAGCTATTCTCTCGTTATTTCTTGCCTCTCCTTACTTTTGGACGCCATAGGTAGTTGCTAGGTAGAGAGTGGAAAGAAGTTACGGGAAGATAGCGTAGCGGGCCGTAGCGTTCGCTAGAGATCCAGGGTCAAACGAGAGAGGCAAAAAGAGCGACCTATGGGCATATATGAGAGCGCGAAAACATATAACATATAATATTTGTTGCTTTAATCAAAACGTTGTCCTATTTAAATCGATAATTATTGCTTAAGGGGGTCTTCCGGTATAATTTTTTTTTGCATTAAATCAAAGTTAAACATGTCTAGAATATGTGGGTAAAAGGATATTTCGATCCGGCAAATATTTACGTCGCTACAGGCCTTTGAATGCATCGCCGTCCCGAGCGCAGGTATAACTTTTGTCGCGCGCGCAAACTTTAAACGTGTTTTTCTCGAAACTACATTTTTCAAAACTGCGAGCATTCTAGCGTTTGAACGGTTCAACCAATTGACTTTGTTCTTTGCTTCCGTTATTTAAAACACTTTTCTTCATGGAATGAACTAACCTCCCGGTGCAATTTGCAATTTTAAAGATTTTTTACAGCCTGTCAAAGTCAAAAAATCGACCGAAAAACACGACTTTTTTTTCAAATGGCCGCCATTTTGTCAAATTTTGAGTTTTACAAAATTTCGTAGTTCATTCCATTCTCTGAACTATACTCTTCAAGAAACTGAGCTGATTTTGTTTCTCGGTGACGAATAGCGACCCCTAGGCTGCTCGCAGTTTTGGAACATTTCCGCCGGGCAACCGCCATATTGGACGCTATTTTGATTTTTTCGACTCGACAAAAATCCCAATTGTAGAGCAAGGATGAATAAAGATTTTAAAAAAACCCCAGGTTTCTAACTCTTACCAGTTCCCTGGAAAAAAATCCAAAGTTTGGGTCAATTATACCGGAAGAGCCCCTTAAAAAGAACAATTTATTGCCGAGAATGGTGATAATATTTTTTCCAGAATTTAAACTCTAACACTATAAGTACAATGCTTAAATATGATCTTCGTTTGTAACAATATAAAACAGTAAAACAACTAAAATAAAATCATATTCACTCTTTAACGGAATGTTGAGAGATTTATCAAAAAAAATCGAACGAATGAATAGTCTTTTAAAAAAAATTAATACGTTATAAACCATAGATTGTAGTACATTGAAAAGAGTGTTTCGTAATTACAGGGAATTTCACTTGTTTAGCAATCGTGTTTAATTTACGTAGACGACTTGGTTATCATCTATTCCATACGTATATACCATCTGCTCTGATTGTTGTCATGTCCTGGATATCGTTCTGGATAAAACCAGAAGCGATTCCGGCCCGAGTTACACTCGGCGTTACGTCGCTATTAACACTAGGTGCTTCAATGTTATTTTTAACAAAAACAAGGTTAAACGTTTATTGACCAAACAACGTTTGTTGTAGCAACACAGAATACACAATCACAACAAAATTTGCCACCAGTATCTTACGTAAAAGCTATTGATGTTTGGATGTCTAGTTGTTCAGTGTTCGTGTTCTTGTCTTTGATGGAATTTGCTGTTGTTAACAATTATATGGGACCTGTAGCAACCAAAGCCATGAAAGGATATTCAGACGAAGATATTAATTCGGATCTTACAGATTACAAGGTAATGCATATCAAATACATCAAACATAACTGTACTACAGCTTATGATTTGTCGCTTTATCACTCGTAATTATAAACTAGAAAATCAATGCGGGAGAAGCTAACAAATAATCACATCCAAAATAGTTATTGCACAATAAAAAAATGTTCTTCTTTCGTCATAATTATGACAAAAATGGCCCAACTTAATAAAAAAGATTAAACATATTGCGCAATTTGTATATCTAAAGTATCATGAAAATAAAATTATAAATTTGATTCGTTTAAAACATACAATCTTATAAATAAATCCGTGTTTTCTCGAATTATATCTAAATTGATAAATAAATAAATTAAAATATTTGCAAAATCATCAAAGTATTTAATAATGGCAGGAAATTTATAATTTATCTATCACTTTTTCTGGAAAATATCACAAATTCATTTTTGAAAACACAAGCTTAATAGGCTATAATTAACAGATGCAGTCTTATTTTAATTTGATTTGTGAATTATAATAACCAATAGTGAATACGATAAAACAAAAAGGCACAATCCAATTACATTTTTCCGATTCGTATACTAATAATAAAACGCCTAGACTCATGCAACCCACTGTCCTTATCAGTTGCTAGAACTGTTTTTTATATTTAAATAGTTTATCAATTACATGGAAATTACACATATGTGCAATAACTTCATGGCTATTCCCAATAATGTTAATTTTTTTTATTTGTTATTTAAAATGTGAGTGATTTGAGGGACCATTTTTAATCTTCAATCATATTTGTAATAAATTGCAAATATTTGATTTGAAAGAAAAGACAAAAATTGCCATTTAGTAAAAACATAGTGACGTAGCTACCAATGAGGCAATGCATTTCTGCAATTGCAAGCGTATTAAGTGTATGTTTAAAAATGAAATGATTTGCAGGATCTAAACATGAGGGCCCGAATAGGAAGTGTCCAACCACAATATCACACATTCTGTGACGGCCGCAACACTGCCGTCTTCATCGACCAAGTATCACGATTCTTTTTCCCATTTTCGTTTTTTATATTAAATGTGGTGTATTGGTCAACATTTTTGTAATTACGTTTAGTTTCGTTTCCCAAATGAACGCAAACTTAACCCATGCCCATTGCGAAATGACCCTTACATACTAACTGTGTTCTGATCTGATGTGTATTTATGTTTTGTATGTACCTACTTTTAATGTGTACTGCACAATGTATAAATATGTAAATAAAATTATTCTCATTCGATGAATTTAAATATTATAAAAGGCAAGGTATGTTTCGCATTACAATTGACTTTTTTACCGTACCGAAATTCGTTCGTCATATATCAAAATATACACGCTTCGTTCACTAAATCTTATTTTGAAATTTTATTAAATCGCGCTTGTTTGAATTTATAGTGCGCATGCGTAGCAGGAAGTTGAAAAATCGTTACTGACTGGCGGGAATTCTATACAATAAAGCATTGTAAGCCGAATTACTCGTAGACGCATTCATTGTCTGTGTTTTTGTTAAAGCTAGTTTCAGTTAAATATCCTAAATGTATCGTATCTAATACTAATTCATGTCAAACGAAACCATAATTTCTATTCTTGTATTATTATTGATAAATATAAATATGAAAATCATTTATTTCATACTAGCCTATCCAGTTTAGAGACCGATTTTTATTAATAGCGTATTTTTACAGAATCTATTAATACGTGAGTATTGCTATATGAATTAGAAGTTCATAATTGGGAAAAATTGCAGGTACATGACACACTTTGTCCTAGAAGTGTGTAAAAGTGTTTTACACAAAACGTCTTAGAAATTAGCAAATTCGTATACTTACGCGCTTCATGATAGGCGATTGCTCTTAGGACTTTTTATTTTTCAAATTTTCGTTAAATTGTAATGAAAGAATCTTTAACTCATATGACTAGTTGAATATGTAGGTGTATGAGGAGTGCGATATTGTACAAAATTTCGTAGGTGAGAGTCAAATCAGATGGAATGGTTATGTTGAAAGGATGTCGAATGAAAAATTGACAAAAACGATTTACGTAGGCGAGATGAATGAGTGGATAAATATAAGAATGTATTGCACGAAAGAAAAGTTGCGAACAAGAGCAAGTGAATCTGAATGAAGCGAAAGAAGTAGATAAGGATAGAGTCGAATGGCGAAAGATTGTCAAGATGTGAAAAGATGTAAGAGTTACCATGACATTTGATGAGAATAAGCATGATGTTAGAAAGTATGTATGTACAAATGATAAATACTGTTGCAGTTAAGGAAAGAATGAAAATAAAATGCCGTCTTTTATCCATAACGGGTCAAATTTTATTTCTTAAAAGAACAAAAATATTAAGAGTTTTAAGAAATAAAAATTGAACGTATTGTTCGCAATTGCTATTGATCGTATTTGTTACCTTGTAAACTTGATTTCAAGTTCAAGGTCAAAGTGTACCGTAATACTCCATAGTAGCATGTTAGTTTAAAAATTCCTTTTAAATGAGTTCCGTTTATTTGAATTTTTTCGTTATTCAAGATATGCAAAAATATCTAGTTGAGTTTTTGAATGTGTGTGACTAAAAGAGTTAAGCTGCACAGTCTGGTGGACACCGTAACCAAGAGGGTTAAATCCAACGGGCGCCCTCTGGCGAAGTATTAGTGCATTGGCATGTGGTGGGGTTTGAGCGTGTGTGTGTAGTAAAATGCGCAACGCGAGGTCGTTTGGTGCAACGAAATGCGCGTCATTGATTCCCATCGAATTTGTTAACACAGTGCGTCGCGCTCGTGGAGTCGGTGTCGAAGCGAACGACGACCGGTGAACGGCGAACAGCGAACAGCGAACAGCGAACAGCGGACGACGAACAGCAAACGGCAAACAGCGAACGACGTACGAGACGAGACGCAAGAAACATCGAGCAGCCAGTTTAGTATAGGAGGCGACGCGATGCGACGCTAGTGTTTTTGTAATAACAACAAGAAGAGAGACTATAGTCTCCGAGCACCGTCGGGTCGGCCGGCAAGACACGCAACGGTCCGCGTGAACGTGCGCCGAACCGTGCCGAGCGTCGTGTCGTGCAGCGCGCCGGTAGTAGTGTCACGTTATTCCGTCATACGCAATTTTTGGCCCAGACCGCACCGAGATGTATAAATAAATCCTAGTGCTAGAATCTATATTAATCGTAGCCAGCTATCCCATCACATCACCATGAGTTTGTAAATCAACAACGCATTGTGTGTGTGGTGTGATGCAGTTTATAACCTGCTGGTGCTTGTCGACCTGCGACTACTAACAATATCAATATACGTACATACGATACTATACGATACGATACGATATATACATACATACATACGAGATATATACATATAAGCATGTAATCTTTGAGTTGGGACGTACTATCAGGATTTCCATTTGAACATCATAACATATAATAGCAGACAGCTGCAGTGCGGCGGTCCCTTGTGCGAAATCAATGCAGAACCGGGCGTCCGACTATCGGTCGTTTCGTTGCTATTATCGTGCTGGCTGTTGGAACCGGACATTGCTAGTGGCGTTGGATAATACGCCGTTGTGTGATCGTAATAATAAAAATATTGTGGTTCACCACCGTCGTCGTGCTACTCGATGATGGCGTACCTGGCGCCGTTTAGACGGTGACTGCCGACGAGTGTGTGCGTTTGTGTGTGCGTGAAGTAAGTGGCCCAGAGGAATTTCAATCCCAGCAGAGATAACAAGAACGTGACGGGACGTGACGCGACAATTTGACCATCGACGAAACAACTATCATACAACTTTTACATATATATATATATATATATATATATATATATATATATATACATAACATACATACATACATATAACGTAACGTAACGCAGGTGCCATCTAGTACGTGTTATATACCGATTCATCCGAAGCAGCGATTCTTACGAGATCCGTAAACAGTGTCGATTCAGTTGATGAGGCGCATCTCCGTCCTCGCCCTCGCCGAGGGATGTTTATCCCGGACACGCTAAGGAGCTGTATGGTGGAACCCGATGTGTCCTCGTATCTGCAAACGCCCTCCTCAGGACAGGTGCTCTACCACTACCTCTACCACTCTACAACCTGTACCACCTCCACCCATCCGCAACATTACATTTGATATGTAATTAACATATATTGTAATTAACATACAGTGTTGTGTATGCACGGACGTGCCGATGCCGTCGTTTCTATATCTGTTTCTATCTGTATAAATTATTATTCTTGATTTTCACCCGCGCGACTCAGCGAACAACTATCGAGTCTATTCTGTCGTTTCTAGCTATTTGATATTCCTGATCGGCGCTCATCTTATTTTCTGCTATTCTGATCTGATCTGCTTTATATTACGCTGCTGACATCTAGCGGACTATCACTAATGACATAGTTCACTTCTTAACTTGATGATTATTACTGATATCACAAACGTTATTCTTTATTTATTACTCACACAATATTGCTATAAGTTTTCAAAAAAATAAAAAAAACATCTAGTTGATATTTATGGCTTGAATGACGTCACAGCTTAGCACAACCCTATTTGTATCTGCACTATATATTAGTGAAATGAACGTTTCAAATCTAGTATCAGCCAACGTTACCGTTGATAGCAATAGTGAAGGTATCAACACATGTTATGACTAATCGTGCTATTAGTGTTCAGACAACTAGTGGATTTTCTCATTAAGTACGTGTGTGACGTCATCACCGCTTGCTATTTGTATCCAAACGATTCTCTAAGAGTTCCAGATAAATTCCTGTTCGGAAATTTTAGATTTACACACGTAATTTTTTCATTTCGTAAAATTATTTATGTCTACACCGTTAAGAAAATTACACTTGTAGTCATATTACAGAATTTCGGAACACTATATGGTTTTCAGTGTAATTGTATTATAATTCTTCTTTATATTCTTTATATGAACACTCATGCAATTTTATACATTTTTTCATACATACATACATATCGCTATGCCTATTCCCACCAATGGGGTAGCAGAAAACCCTTTACATTCTTTTAAATGTAAACTTATTCGTAGTAATTGAACATAATTTCAATAATTAATAACTTTTAATAATGTTTAAACCAATTTAGGGATTATTTGGATAATATGTCTACTTAAATTAATTCTCGTCGACAAATATGTTTTATTTCCAAAGTAATTAATGAGAGAAAAAATTGGCAAAAACTAAAAAATATTGTAAAATTTTTACTATTTAAACACAAATATTTACTAAAATTGAAATTCAATTAAAATACTTTTTATTTCATAAATAAATAAATAAAAATATTAAATGAGAAATTTTCGTTTTTTTTACAAGTAAAATATTGTGATCAAAATATCTTGCTAAACGACGGAATAAGGCTCTTTAATACCTATATTGTTACCGTTGTTTGTTATGTCTATTACTATATTCTATCTTTGTATTTGATTATGATTCGTGCTGCAGCAGTTGTGGTTGCCACAGGAGCCAATCTAAACCCCCAGAAATCCCATTGCCCTTGGCGGCCACCGTTGCACAGCCGAACACGATGGCACACACCGGGACGCATGAACATGTTTAATTTTACCCCAAACATACATACATACATACATACATACGGGGCATCGCGCGGACCGCTGTGACGTATTCAATGTACTTTTTTGACAAGTTTTGAGTAATATTTGTGTTTCTCGCGCGCACCTTCAGTTTATTTACGCATATTTCATTTGAAAATACCCTACTACTACTAACACTCTGTCATCTAATAAACAATCACCACATATATAAACGATTTATATACGTGATTATCAAAATGCAGTTGTAATATCTTTCGTATACTACACATATTTCAAGTTATTAATAAAAAGCACGTTTCACCTTGAAATTTAGCCAATAATTTATTACTACCGGTAAATAAGTCAATATTTTTCGCAAATAAAGTAAATGATTTATGAATTTACAGTTGCGCGTCGTTAGTACGTCCCGTTCAAAATAATAAACGTACGTCGCGCTTTAATTAGATGTTTTCCTCATACAAATACAGTAAACCATGTTTTTTATTATTTAATATAAATCTCGATTTACAATTTTATTGGTAAAATTTTATTTACAAATAGAAATATTCTCATTGATAAATTCTATTAAACATTACAAATTCAAGTATTTACAAAAAAAATGTCAACTGATATAAAAAATATATGGAAGATTTACGTCTGTATTAAGTAATTATGTGAAGTTTGATAATGCCTTAAAGTATTAGAAAATGCGCGTGTTCGTTTATAGTTTCGCGTTAATTCATCAGTAACTTACATTTTTATACCTTTAAAAAATATATCGTATATAAATATTTTTTTCAATCAGTCGTTCTCAAAATATTTAGAGTATTTTGTATAAATATAAGTAGCAGAAATACAGTTTTAAGAAGTATATTCTACTCAAAAAAAAAACAAGAGACAGTAAAAGACAAAATATTTGTAATAAAATATGGTTCATCTCAAGACTAGAAGCTACTCGAAATTTCGAACAATCTCCAATCGTGTTTCAATCCTCGATATATAAATTGTAGCTTGACATTTAAAGCAGCTTTAAGCCTATAAATAACAACCTTCGATTAACCAACCGGCATTAAACATATCGAAATAAATGGAGGCTGAACACAGCACATATGTACATCGTAAATGATTAATAATTTCAATTCAATTTGTGACAAATTTTGTTTGTTATAAACAAGCATGTATAAATCACATTAAAAGCCAGATTATAAACATATAATAGATAAATTGCCAAAGAAGAGAACATGAAATTAGTTTAACTCGATGTTTTCAATTACATTGCACCTGAAACTGACTTGAAAATAATTTCCTATCTTATTGTCGAGCCACTGAGATAAACATCGAAAAGGGCTTGAAATTAAAGCGAATAGCGAATGATTTTCAAGTCAGTTTCAGGTAATTCTAATTAGACTTTCACGTTCTTTTCTTTAGCATTTTATCTATTATGTCCTTAGAATTTCTTTTTTAATGTGTGATTGTTTATAACGAACAAAATATGTCACAAACTGAACTGAAATTACTAAAATGTACGATGTATACATGTGGTGTGTTCAGTCTTTGATTATTTCAATATATTTCACGCCGCTTGGTTCAAACCTGGACCTTGATTCTAATTTAATATTTCAACTTGAAATAAGCTTTATTCTTGAAATATGACACGTACCTATTGATTATTAATGGAAGTTCAAGAAAAGCATGCATAACTTCATTGATATTCTTGAAGTTTATTTCATGACCAAAATTAGTCATTAATTCCTTGTTTAACTTTTAAATAAGTGTCCCAAGTATTAAAAGAAAGTAAACTTGAAATTAACGGACGCAAACGAAATTTATTTTAAAAATAAACAATAACAGTGGATGAAATCATAATATGACGATCAATAGCCTCACACATCAATGCGAAACATGGAATTTAAGAGTAATATTGGTCTTGAATTAAACTTCAAGACTGCATAGACGCTTTTTTCTCAACTCCCATTAATGACTATATATGGCTATATATCATATTTCAAGAGTAAAGCTTATTTCGAACTGAAATATTGAATTAGAATCAGGGCCCTGTTAATTGCAGCCGCTTGAAGTCGCTGCAAACGACAAGCTATATTGAATATATCGAGATTGAAATTTCAAGCAACGAGATAAACTAATAGTGCTATTCTGTACAGCTTATAGATCCGTCACGAGAATATGTAACATTTTGAAAGGGTTTAAAATATTTTAATTGAATTCTAAATTATTATTCTTGTTTTTATTAATGAATTATCCTAAAAATGTATTTATTATAGAACTACACATTTTACAGATTTTCTTTTTGTAAACTGTAAATCAGTCTGATACTGTCTATTCAAATTTTCTATTTCAATTAGTTTTCATTCATGATATAACTTTTTTAATTATTATTATTATTTATTATTAAAAATAATTCCATAATACAAATTTTTGTTTTATTTTATATATAGTTTGCTCATTTGTAGAAAAGGGAAAATAAAACCTTAAATTGCATATAATATACATACGTACATGTTATATATGTATGTATGTATATTGTATGCAATTTACGGTTTTATTAACTCTCTTCTACAAAAGAACAAATTATCTATTGCAGATTTGCATAGAATAATAGAAAATTATAGAATTGTTTTTAAGTTATGGGTAGAGCTGTTATTGAAAAAAATATTTTTATATGTGATAACAATATCTGAACAGGATTTTAATCGAGAAAAAGGTTATAAAGTAATAAAAAATTGAATAAAAATGAAGCTACTGATGTGTGAAAGAAAGATTTGTTCAAATGTAATTAATGATAAAGCAACTGTATTTATGATGCGCTTGTTTAACGGACGAAGTTAAAATCGTTTCGTTCTATTCTGGAGTACAGTATTCGTGTGCGAGTGGCGAGGGCATAGTGCTATCTATCAGCGGCTAAAAATATGTTCGATTTATATAAATACAGAGTCGACGAACAAATTCAAAGACCAAACCGCCGTGTGGCGTGGCGTGGCGTGGCGTGACGTGACGCGACGCGACCGCGCTCGTCGTCTTCGCGATGTAGAAATGTGACGAAAGACAATTTCGAAAGCGCCACAATTCGATACCTACACGGTTTTGTTACTTGCGATGCGTTGTTGGTTGGGAAAAAACTTTTATTTGCCATTTTTATGTGTAGTGCATGCATATTTGTTACGTGACCTCTCTGTTGCATTCTTGTATATCATTGTCCATTTGTTGGCCATTCATTGGAATGCATATTGACGCTCGACCTCACACGCCTTCAATAACAAAATGAACGACGCACCATGGGCGTGCGATGCGTTAGATTTCAATTCGATTGTCTTTTCGTTTTGTGTTCGTCTCAGCATACCTAACCTCACTAAACAGTTTATTATGTTTTCATACAAGCGTAAACAACAACAGTCGGAGTGTTGCTCACATCACATCGCTTTCGCGATTCACCTAAACTTCATCTGGCGTCGCTTTATTCAATTAAACATTTCATCTTTGAGCTCTTAAACACTATAGGTCCTTTCGAATATTATCTCAGTTATTTTAATATATTCACCAAAATTTCCTTATCTTAACCAGTAATACTATTAAATAACTCGGAATTACTCTTTTTAATATAATTCATTATATTCTATAATCAAACGTACTTTTCTATACAGTAAAATCAAATTATTTATTGTTCAATTTAACTTTATAATCTTATAGATTTATGGGTCGGTTCTGAGCTAATTTATAGCGTCTGTACTACGTTTATTCTGCATTTCTATATCGCTTACATATTATGTTATTGATTTTAATGCATAGTCAAATTGTTGCTGAATAATTACAGATCACTTGTTAACGTCTACAAAAAAAAACATATGACACTTATACATTTTATTTTGCAATTCTGAGCTAGTCTAAGGTTTTGTAGGCAGAATCTGTAAAAGTTTGAAATTTCTATAGTTTTTTAATGGATTAAATATTTTAGTAAAATTCCTTGCATAAGAAGAATTATCTTAAATATACTTTTATAGGCTCTTCTACTTATTTCGCAATTCAGCTCATACATTTTTCTGACACAGTATAATTATTTAACAAGGATTAGTCTTGCTAATGCCTACAGTCATTTCTGTATAAATAAACAAACACATTTCACTTATGGCAGTTTAGAAATTTAAAAATAAGTGTCGTTCGTAACATCAAATCAATATTGACGCAATTATTAAATCGTTTTTGACGGCGTTAGATTTTATTTTTGATAAAATGTCAAGATAAAAAAAATATTGGAATGCCTTTTAGATTTATTTAGTTTTTAAAAAAATGTTCTAAAGTCAATATTTAAGGCCACTGTTTATTTTGGAGCCCAATAACTGCAGAAATTATGAACCTAGTGGATTTAAAATGCGACCGACACGAATTGTGTACTCATAAATGATGTATACTAAATTTGGTTTGAGTCCGCTCATTATCTTCAGAGGAGAAGGAGCGACAATTTTGGTCTTACGAGCGACTGAACGCGCGACGACATACACCCTAGTATATGAGTTATATAGTTTTGCAATGAAGGTGGCAAAAGATGAATTTTTTATTACATTACTCAATCTAGGCTTCTTATAGACTCATATAGACTTATAACCAAATGCTTAAATACGTGCTGTACGTAGCTAAAAATACGTGTCTAATTTTTAAAAATCGATTTTTATATCAATTATTAAAATCGATATCTTGTAATATCATGATAGTGAATTGCTTTTTTTAAAGATAATTGTATAGAATGAAATTATGTATAAATGCATTATGATACTTATAGATTTATAAGCTACAGATTTACGTTATAAACAAAATACTCAGAATCGACCCATCAGACTTTTAGTTATTTATAACAGTTATTAAATTTGATGAAAATTAAAGCAAAATCGACAGATGTATGTTAGAGATGTCATTAGAAATTTTACCCTTATTACAAATCTTATTAACGTCATTTTATAGAATTGAATTGTTGTTCTAAAATCAACGCACACTTTCAATGGCACGCAAGCGCCTTAATTGTTGTGCGATTTTGCATTGTGCAGATGTAGATTGAAAATATTATTGCATTCATGTTTTATTTGGACAAAATGTGGCCGTTTTATTGGTCAGATTTTCTCTTTACAGTGCAACCAAGCTTACAAAAACCCTTTCAGATTAACTTATAGATTTGTTCTCAAACCAAACGACATTTATGTATTCATTCTTTTGACGATGACTACGTGCTCATTTCGATGGTGCAGAGAGTTTATTAAGCTTGGTTAAACTGTATTTCATGTTTTCTTGTATATGCATGGACCGTTAAATGTACAACGGCCAGTGATTGTACACATGGAATTAATCATTATCGCATACTGTTTTCTTTGTTACCGAATACAGGATGAGTTCCATCCTTTTATCGAGGCATTACTGCCTTTCGTCAAGTCCTTCTCGTATACATGGTTCAATCTACAGGCAGCAAAACGAAAATATTACAAAAAACACGAGAAGAGAATGTCATTAGAAGAGGAGCGGCAATGCAAAGACGAATTACAGGTAACAACTTCATAAATTGTACGAATATATGTATTTTATGTTTACAAAAAAAATGCCACCAAGTACTGGGTTTAATAATTATCAAAAAATTAAATAATTTAGTTTTTTAATCAACAACATTAATTAATTATTGCCACACTTTAGAATTGGTGCAAGCGGTTTTATTTTATAGTTCGTGTTTATTTTGTTTGTTTTATTCGTTATAAAATTCTCATGATTCAGTTAGATTTATATCTATAATAGTAGGCTACGTGAATAGAATTAATCAATTGAAATACATTCTAACAAAACTTCTTCAGGAATTAGTACATATATAGTCATGAAGAAGTTAATTTATTGTCTAAATATAACCAAATATAGCCTGATTTTTAACTGTGTTAATTACAAATTATATAAAATAAGCTGTGAACTTATACTTCCTTAGACCCTGACCTTTGACTACACAATATAAAACAGGCAGCATGCGATACCGCAATGCAAAGATGAAAGATAAGTTGTTGTATTTTGTATTATATGCAAAGTAATTAAACATTATTTTCAAATCCTATTAGGAACACGAATGTTATAACATGATACATTATTTCAACTTAAGTGAAAACGAAAAAAATTTTAAATTGCCTATAAATAAAAGATAATCATAATCTAAATCGAAATATCACATCTTAAATTATTTAAAATATATACGTCGTTTTGAAGTATTGAATAATATTAAGTATATAATTTACAAATAATCAACAGCATAAAATATTTTTTGTAAATAATGCATAAATAATATTAGAAAATTATTTGAATACTAAAATTTATATATATTTATAAATGTAAAAACATTTATTATTTATATATATATTATTACATATATATATATATATATATATATATATATATATATATATATATATATATATATATATATATATATATATATATATATATATATATTATTTACATAAATGTAATTAACTATATTAATTAATATATATTAATTTAGAACTCGATAAATTAAATATCATCAGTGTCCTACACTGGACTTTCTTATACGAAGTACATCTGTTTATATTAGCAAGGAAACTGAAATTCAAAAATAACAATTCGAAAAAAACGTTAGAAATAATTTCTAAATGTAAATCATCATAAATAATTAATTTCATTGTTTTCTTTGTATTTTATACAAGTAAATACATGTGGTAACTATGGCAAGGGTTTATGTTTTTTATCAAATAATTGCGAAAATTATTTTTTTCCAATTTTTCCATTTTTCCAATAACCTAGCTATGGTGATCTGGGTGCTTATCAACACAGATATAAATGTTACATTAGTACTGCATTTAAAAAAATATTCCATAATATATAATTCTAAAAATGTTTATTATAGAACGAAAAGGCCGAAGTGAAGCAAAAATGGGCGTCCCGATTGCTGGGAAAGTTACGCAAAGATATCACGCAAGAATGTCGCGAAGATTTTGTGCTGAGCATCACGGGCAAACGGCCCGCAGTCTGCGTGCTCTCGAATCCCGATCAGAAGGGGAAAATGCGACGGATCGACTGTCTGCGACAGGCGGACAAAGTGTGGCGACTCGATCTCGTCATGGTGATCCTGTTCAAGGCGATACCGCTCGAGAGTACGGACGGCGAGCGACTCGAGAAAAATCCGGACTGCTCACAACCTGGCCTGTGCGTCAACCCGTATCACATCAATGTTTCCGTACGAGAACTTGATCTGTACTTAGCCAATTTTATTAACAGTCACGGTAAGATGGTTCATCCATTAACCGAAAACAAAGTAGAGTAAACATTACTTTTAAAAAAAACCTTATACAGTTCTAAATGTTTAAAAACATTTTCTGACCAATGGAACACATATATATCAAAAAATTTATATATAAACAAAAATATTAATAAGTAATTAAAATCACAGCGAGTAGAATAAAAAATGACCAGACTTTTCAAATAGACAGCAGTAAAAATTGGTGCAACTTGGACGTACGATAAATATACCAGAAAATACAGCATATGACGTCATAACTCATGGTACTTTAACGATACGTATGCTTTTTCTTATATTCGAATATATTTCAAAATAATTATAATTTATTTTTAATAATGTTTTTCGATTCGATCGCTTGATCATTAATGAATTACGAATTTATTTAGTAATTTAAACTAAAAATAGAGTATGTGACGTCACAACGCAAGCACTTGACACATATTGTGCTCTATTTTATGTTTGGAGTACTCTAGTTTTCAATATCGAAGACATTTTTAAAATATTTGTAATTTGTTTTTATTAATATTTTTCGATTCGAATTTTGAGTAAATCTACAATTCTGTTAGTATAATTCGTAAAATTTTGAAAACCCTGTAGTTCTATAATGAGTAAATATTTAAGCATAATTCACTGCTGAAAATAAGAATTTTGCTTGATATATTTTATCGCTTTAGAAAATATTTGGTTTGCAAGTCAATTAAAATATTTAAAGCCCTTTCAAAACTTTACAAGCCCTCATTATAGATCTATAAACTTGCTCAGAATCGTACTATAAAGCTGAAAATAAAGTACCTGACGTCGCAACACAAAATTACTAGACGTCACGTTCTATTTTTAGATTTTCAATTTACAATACGTTTTCGAAATAATTATAATTTACTTTTAATAATCCCATTTCCAGGTTCGATCGGTATATCAATAACAAATTACGAATTTACGGACTCATTCAAGTTGAAACTAGAGTGCGTGACGTCAGAACGCCAGTTAACTTGACGTCACGTATTATGTACTATTTTATGTGTACTCTAGATTCCAATACTCAATATATTTTTAAAATAATTCATTTTTAATTATCTATTCGATCGCCAGATCAATAACGAATTTTTATATTGGTCTAGTTTTATTTGACTGTATACATTTTTTTAAAACTACTTTGTTTCTAACTCGAAAATACTTTTAAAATGAATGTTACATTTACGTTTTTATTTTGCAGATATACTTAGTGGCATAAACTATAATAACAAAAAAGAAGACGAACGAAAGAATAAAGGTTAGTATTGTTTTGGATTTTGTGTGTGTTTTTTATTCCCATTTGAAATAAGTTTTTCATGACTTAAGAGAAAAAAAAAAATCAACAGGGGTGAGTCCATATTAATTTTAAATAAGATTTAAAATTAACATGGAGCCATCCCTCAATAATAACAATTTTAAAAACACCCTACGCCATTGCTTATTTATAATATCCACAAACAATTTTAAATATCCATATATTTAGTCATTCAAATCAAATATAACTTTACTAAATTGTGACTAACTAATGTACTATTACATGGTACATATTAGTAAATCACAATTTAGTCGCATTACTAAAAAAAAGTACTTGGTATTAAAATTTAAAAAATATTGCACAATTATATCAGATTTAATTTAACGGTTTGAGTCGCTAGATTTAAATTTCGATGAAGCAGATGATATGCATTCGTTATAAAAATCTAGTGACGTCACACTGATGATGTAGCATCTGGTTTGAGTATTGAATACGAAAAAAGGCAGTAAAAAACGTTTGAAATAAATTTGAAGCTATATCCCTGATAAGATGCATAAAAATTTAACCGTACTAATTGTTTGATAAATGATAAATTTCAGCTGGATATACTCATAATCCATACAACGGTGTTATTTGTAATGATATCATTCTTGCAACTGGAGTATTTTCATCTAAAGAACTTTGGAAACTGTCGAAATGTATGTATTGATAGTATATTCAACGATGAGTTAAAAGAGCTAAAATCATAATTAACGGTGTTGTTTTGTTTCTGTTTTTGTTGCAGCGTCTATTTTACACGAGTTACCTGATGCTCAACAAACGATGAACAACGTCAAAGTTGAACATCCTAGTTACTATTGCAATAGTTATAGCAGTTCCGAACCGGTTGCGGTTGTCGGCGGGGACCGGTCATCTTCCGTCGACGCAATGGTCGTTTCGGCTGCTTACTGTACCTCACTTCCGATTGCAAGTAAGGCACTCTTTCACTTGTTACATAACATAAACGTACAATTAATTATTTGATCTTTGTGGGATAGATATTAGATTGATGACAAATATTAGAAACGTTATATGAATCATTTGATTTTCAGCAATGGCACAAAATACAACACTTGTTTCATCGACGTCGCAGACGGTTAGTCCGAACACAATATTCTACCAACACAGTCCCGACCCGCACCAACAGCACCAAAGTCCGGTTAAATACCCTGAAAATGGACATGATACCCTATCAGATTTCGTCACGTTTGTATGTCAAGAAGCAGAGAATAGTCCGCAGAATACACAGGTGAGGCATGAGAAGGAGTTCTGGATAATTGATTTTAATCATTCTAGAAAATATTTATGTTCTTGAAACATTTCAGTTTTTAAAATATTTATTAAACAATTTTGAGCAGTATGACGTCACTACCAGATAGTTATTTAACATATAGTTAGTAACATTGCTTTTGTTAGTGTTTATATTTTGTTATTAAGAACATTGTCAGTTGTAAACTCTTGTGAATGCTCTTAAAGCATTTTCGTTTTTAAAATATAAATTAAATAAGTATGAGCAGTATGGGGTCACTAGAGTGACTAGATATATAAGAGTGTGGACAATCGACGAGTAGTCCCTATCCAAAGCATAGAGCGCAGGTTCCCCGCTAGTGATTGGTCGCCGCCATAGTTTGTCTAAATGTTCAAATGAAATGCATTGCGTTATATGGAGTGCGCGGCTCATATTTTCTCATTATCTTTAAATCTAAAGGACCAGATAAGATAATTGCACCCCGTATTTTTTATGTTATTCCTGAATAAATTCTGCGTATTTTATTCCGCGACAGCATATGTCTATCTTTTATAGAAACATTTATACAAAAGTCGAAACATTTCGCGCTCAAATATTACGGTATATACATAATTTTAAAATACACAGTTTGAATTAATAAATGTAATAAGCATAATAACCAGTGTTTATTTTAAGAGATTCGCGAAATGTATAACACTAATATACTTGCAAGTATACAGCACAAATAGTTAGCCCGCGAAATGTTTGGAATTTAGTATAAATGTTTCTATAATAGATAGACCTATGCTGTCGCGGAATAAAATACGCAGAATTTATTCAGGAATAACATAAAAAATACGGGGTGCTATTATCTTATCTGGTCCTTTAGATTTAAAGAGTATAAAATATATGAGCCGCGCGCTCCATATAACGCAATGCATTTCGTTTGAACATTTAGACAAACTATGGCGGCGCCAATCACAGGCTGGGAAGCTGTCGTCCACACTCTTATATATCTAGTCACTCTAGGGGTCACTACCTTCCAGTTACTTATAGTTATATAGTCAGTATAATTGCAATTTTAATAATGTTTATGTTTTTCTACGTAACTTTGGTAAGATAAATATTCTTGTAACTGCTACATTTCAAACAAGTTTCGGATATATTGCAGAAACTGCAAAAAATGACTAGGTAAACATGCACTTCCGATTTGAGTATATGGTTTTCAAAAACAGAAAGGTTTCTTACAGGTATATAAAAATCTTATGTTTAAAGATTCATTATTTTACCTTCAACAGTATAGGCTATAAAGCGCTTACATACATACACACACACTGAAAGAGAGACGTTATTCCAATCATATTTAGGCTCGATTCAGGGAAGGTCAACACGTGTATTGCCGTTAAAATCTCGAGATCGAAATGTGTCATGATTACAATACTTACTTATTACTTTGTGTAAGATAGTAAAAATATAAAGAATGAAGGACCCAATCTAAATCATGAAAATTTAAATAAAAAACCTATATAATCGAATCAAAATGATAACCAGACGAACCCATATGTTGAGGGTATTTACTTTTGTTACTTATAGACAGTACACCATTGATAAATATGCTAAAGCTATATGCGTGTGACGTCATTATAATATATTATATATTTTTTTTAATTCGAGATATTTATCATTACGATACAAGTGTAACACTGTATTATTCATACCATACTTTGACTCATGTTAATTGGGGAAAAAAAACGCTTCTAAATTCATTGTTTATATGAATATTTACTCTTAATTGTCGAAATTGTAAATTATGCAGTCTATAATATGTAAATTTGTTTTATCTAGATGCAATCCAGTATACCTCGTAGTCCAAAATCACAATATTTTTCCGCCACGATGTTACCTCCACCACCGTTACCTCCAATGGCGCGACCCGTGGCGATAATACGCTCAACAGGTGACGTTACCAACTCCCCGCCTTCATCGATAACACCACCTGGAGGGGAGAACTCACCGCAAGACGAAGTCCTTGGACCCTCGGAGCTAAGCTCATCCCCACCCATGAGTCCGAACGGGACGCCGCACGACCGAAGGAAATCACCGTCGCAACGGATTGCAGTGACAGCTGGCGGTTCAGGGTCATACTCACCAAGCAGAGACTACACCTTCAATCATTTTCACGCGACGCAACCGGGGCATGTTGGTAGTGCACGCGATTTGACGGTTGCGATATCATGTTAATTTTTTTGTTTCTCGTGCAATTGCAGCTTTTCAACTATCCAAATATGAGCTCGATGAGTACAATGTCTGGTGTCATCAGCCCCACGAACCTCAGCATGTATTCGTCCGCGGTGAACAGTCCGCGCACCACGCCGCGCTCTAGTGCCGTGCCCCGGTGGACGACGGCACCGTTCATACTCGATCAGGAAGACTTTACGATGATGACGCATCCGGTTTCGTCCGTTAGCCAAGAACCAAATACCGTTATATTAATGGATGAAGGTATGTGTAGGTATATTTCTGATTATTCTTTTTATTACTATTAAGTATTTTGTTTGTAATGAAACAACCACCCTATAACCATCTTATTGTCTTTCTGGGTCTTAGACACTCAAAGAATAAGATAGTTTATGGCTAAATCAACTAACACAATATTTTTACGTTTCAAACGTAATTAAACGGTTATCTACTAAGTCGTTTATTTCTACTTATAGAATATAATTATAAACTATAATTTTAATCGGTTTTGTCTGTAATTGCCACTTTTAGATTTTTTACCCGCTCATCTAAGCGATAGTTACAAATTCCAGAAATTTATTTGTGCTATTTTGCGATACCTGTATATCACATAATTATAATTATGAAATTCATATAAATTAACGCTTTAACCAGTAGTATAACCGGTGCAACAACCAAAGAGAAAATGTTTTATAATAATGCGTATCCTTGATGAATATTTGATCACTCATATTTGTCCAAGTTGCGCACCACACTGAGAGAAAGAATAATTACTAGGATGGAAAAATAATCCAATGAGTACATGTACAAAACATATTTTATTTATTTGCACTTCTGGATTAAATTATTTAATAAAAATGTACATAGTTCTTAAACTATAAAATGTAGAGTTTTGTAAATAATTAAATTTAAAAAGGATCGCGTAATACCAATTACTATAATTAGAATAGAATAGATGCAAATAAATTAATATATGACAAAATTAAATTTCAATAAGATTAATCAAAATAATAGCAAACAGCTCAGTTTTCTCTCAGTGCATGTACGCCTATATAATTTACATTGATACATGGGCGTCCATAGGGTTTTAGATAGATTTTAAATATGTTTTGTTCCAAATTATAGCATGCTATGAAAAACATGACGTCCAAGAGGGAGCCACTGTCCCTTGTTACCTCCCCCTATAGGCGCCCATGCATTGAAACATTTAATGAGTTTGAAAGATGAGGTGTGAAGGAGTGATGATGTAAGAGTTTCATGAAGTGAGTGTTTTTTTTATTAATTCCCAAATATCCTTCCTTAAAAAAAAAAAAAAAAAAAATCGAAATATACGGTTTTATGTTCTCTGAGATCTAAAATGTATTTGAGCTTAACATTAAAAGTCGTCATGATGTTCTTATTCTTACGAAGCGTCATGCGCATAGGGTTTAAAACCGAACCTGTGTTACGTTGCATAACGTAAATTTGAAATTGATTAAGTATTTTCTATCCTATGTAGACCTGATTTGACCAACGTATAAGATTTGTTCATCAATTTGATGCTTTATAGAGTATTTTAAATGATTGCCGTTGGTGAAGTCGGGTCGTCGAGTTTTCAACAATATCTACTAATATGTGACGTCATAGTAGATGGAAAAATAAATGTTTGTGTGTGCAGATCGATTCTTCCAATCGGGTGTGTCCGGGAACGATACATTAGACCAGCAACCGGTGACTCGGGATATGCAAGAAAATACGATGTCTACTCCTAAGTCGCCTTAATACCTGACACCACAGACAACGAATAAGCAGATAAATAAAAATAATAATAATAATAAAAATAAAATAAAAACAATCCTGCCGTCAGTCAAAATAAAAGAAATAAATTTACTAAAAAAGTTCGGCTGGTTTAATCGTCGCTGCAACCATCATTTCCACCCCGGAAATGGTCACGTTGGCTGTTCAGTAAGAACGACAGTCAGTTGTCCTCGCCATAATAGGGTTCGAATCCGTCTTACGCACGTTAATTTATTTTGTATAATAACTACTACTCTCCTAACCACACATCGAATGACAATTTTATTACCTATTGTTGAAAAGTAACACATGAATTTATTACCCTTGTTTTATTTTGGGTTCATATTTCGTTGATTATTTATTAATTATGTTTAAATAGAGTTTTGTTGGTGATGATATATATTCGATCATATATCTCTTTGATTCATATGTAATAAAGTGAGATAATGATCAATTCAGCGATAATGCTTGTCTTCCACGGAAGAGATACGGTCTTCCTTAGGTTATGTCCCGATCGCCCTTCTTTCGTTCTTCAAACAGGTCAGTCATTTGAAAAACAGCAAGAAGAAAACAAAAATTCAATAAAAATTAAATTAAATTTAAAAAAAAAAACGAGTCGCTTCCTGTTCACCACGATCGCATCACATCGCATCGCATCGCATCTTGTCTTATGGCAATCAGTTAGTGACGTCAGGTCGCGTCAGAAGACAGGAAGTGATTCGTTTGTTCGTTTGTTTGTTGGTGGTGATCGTGCACAGACCGTTCCTTACGTATAGTGCCCGTCGTACAAGCAATGAGCTGGATATGTGCCTTAGTATTACAATAATATTCATATTTACCACATACAACGTACGTACATAACAATTTAAATAAATAAATAAAATGTGACAAAATTTACATACATACCTACATGATGACACTACATACGTTTAGGTTAGTTCTTATATTAGACTTAAAGTTATTATATACATGGGGCTTGCTCAAAATGCGCAATACCAGCTCGTAAAATACTTACAACAGTATACCATGCGACACGAGTTGCCAGCTGAACCAAATTTGCATTTTATATATTTATATATATATATATATATATATATATATATATATATATATATATATATATATATATATATATTTAATACTAAAAAATGAAAGTTTTTATCATAGTATACAATTGTGTCCAAAATATTAATTAATTAAAAAAAATAATCCTCCACTAATGCTACTGTCTCCAGGCAGTAGCACTGGTCAGAATTTTGCAATTAAAACTAATACAACTGTATTCAGTTCACAAGAAATGAATTCAGTTTCCTTACCTAGTTTATAATTAACTAAATTCAAATAAAACAATATAAACCAATAAACACATAATACCTACAATTGCTTCATTTAAAATTTTTAATACTAATATTCTTCTCAAAGGGGTACAACCACCTAAAACGATAGCCGAATACTTCTGGTCATAATCTCTTAGCTATAAGAGTGTTTTTATTCGGTTTTCGTTTTTGTTGCCTGTCCCTCCTTTTTGAAATAATGTTAACTTTATATATATATATATATTATTAATGAATTTAATATTTGTTGGTGTATAGGGTAATATACACATTCTCCGGTAAATGTCCAAACTGTTTGCCTTATATTGTAGTGGCGGTCGAGAACATGTATATACTCAAACCTATTTGGCAAAGATATTTAAAGCGTCGCGCTAGTGTCGTATTTGTAAACTTAGTTCTATTAGGTGCGCCTTTGCCATTTCTATTTGAATCTTACAGAGAACAATTTTAAATTTTCTTTATCGACGAAAATCACATTATCTGATACAATAATGTTTCTAATAAGATATTCAGAATAAAATTTTGTATTGAAACGTATATAATTAACAAAAATAAAACTTCGCTACTGGTCTTTTACTCTTGTGTCTTGACATAAGCGTATTTTGGTTAGGTTTTATTTTTAAAAAAGTTTTATACAATTAATATTTAAATTAGAGATGATTTATATTTTTTACTTTTTGACATCCATTTGGAAGTTTTAAACATAAAGTCAATATTACACCAATTTTTTAATACCACAATTGAGCTTAAACTTTCCAATTTTTATTCTATGATACACTACTCAAAAATGGCAATAATTTGGTAACGCTAAAAAATTAAAAATTAGTTCAAAATAATTATCTAACTAATCTGGTCTCAACTTTTGAATTATAGGGTTGTTCTAGTTAGATTTTCATTTTGCTTCTATTTGGACTCAACGTATACTAATATCAATAAACACTTTCATACTGAAGTAAATATATAAATATATAAAATACAAATTTCTGTGATGTAGTACCTTCTGAGCGATCGCAGAAGATGTGCCCCAGGTCACGTTACATTATTTGCGATCGTTTTGGATCGACAGCTGATGACCCTGCTGTTGCGTCTGGTCTCGGGTCCAGCTGTTGTTTTTTTTTATTAATACGACAGGTTATATATAAATATATATATATATTAAATACATGAAAGCTGCAAAAGAATAATATGAAATATGTGAACAATTAAAAATAAGGTGCTATCCGATAGTTATTTTAAATTACCACTACACCCTCCCTTAAGGGCGTATGCCTACCTGCAAGGCAAAAAAAGCGAATATTTGGGATTTTTTTCTGGAAAATTAACCAACATATTCAAAATCTGTTTGCACCCATTTATTCACCATATACTTAAGTTCAAAACTACATTAATCATTTTGTAAAAAAAGTCCTGGTGGTCCATACGCGATGTCAGCTCCTGCTAGAGCAGTAATCATCTGAATTCAAAAATTCTAATTGGATTTTGTTAAGAATAAGTAAAACCGGTCCGCGATCGTTTGTTTTTGAAAAAAAAAACTTTTCACAAAATGGCAGCCTTGCAAAGTCAAAGTAACAATTTTTATCCTAAAAATCGGTCTTTGATCGGCTGTGAAAAATCGAATTTTAATAAGAGACAAAATCTGAACGATCACGGACTCAAAAATATAGTTCTGAACATGAGAAAACAAAAATCGTACAAATCGGATGTCTGGCATTTAAGAAATTGTTGTAACCGACTTTGAAAACATATTTCTGATATAATTGTTTCTAAAGTTTTAAGTGTCTTAAGTGTTACTTACATAGAATCTTTTCAATGTCGCATAACTTCGTCAATTTTTATTGCATCAACTTGAAATTTTGACATAATAATTTTGAATATATATATACTTGCAATTTGACAAATAAAAAAAATCGAATTTTTGCAAGTTTGCAGGTATGCATACCCCATTCATAAGAATTTAATTTTATTAGAGCAATAGGCAAATGGCAAACGGTTGGTTTTGTTTGTGAATTACGATTCTAATTTTAACAAATGTAAATATGTAGGTTAATATTATTTTCAAATTAAAAAAGGCAACAAAATATGAATTAAGTTCTAATTACATGTTCATTACTTAAAATAAAATTTTTCTCTAATCAAACGCAAATGTGACATAACATATTATTCCGTTGTAGTTTTATATATATAAATATATATATATATATATATATATATATATATATATATATATATATATATATATATATAAATATATGCAAATTGATTTTGCTGGTCGAATTAAATTGTTATTATACGCATATTTATAGAATCGGGTGATATTATAATCAGTGCCATGATATTGTTAAATATCTATCTTGTTAGAGAAATTGATGACATGCGCCCTTACGACAATGTAGAATTGAATGTTTTGTTAGTAAGGAGAAGCTTATTTAAAAGCATGTATCTATGATTAAAATGTGATTAAATCAGAGGGTTTATTAAACAAATGATTTTATTTCGTAAATTCCTGTCTCTTTTATACTTGTTTACTTATTTCATCTCATCACATCTTGCCCAAACCAAGTCACCATCAAACCGTACTAATCTATTTTGTTCATTTTTATTTGTAAGGTAAGTATGTAGATACTCATTGCTTAGGAACTAGTATTTTTCTGATAAATAGTAGAATTTACTTTCGACATACAAGTCGCTGCAACCCAGTCACAAATCATTGCAGCGACCAAATTGCCAAAAATATATAATCCAAATTTGTGCGTAAATATTTAATAAATAATTTTCAGCGGAATGCAATTCCTATATAAATGTAAACACCAATGCTTCCAGCTTGTATTAAATATAATATATGAGCAATTTTTGAATAGCAAGAGAACAAAAGTGGTCTACTAAGAGCATGCGTGCCACAAGTGACACGCCCACAGGGTGAGGTTAGAGAGCTAAGAGACAATTTAGTCTCATTCCATATATACTAATCCAATGTTTCTTTTTAACTTATCTGTTCTCTATGGCGTTTCAAGATACATTTATACTTGTTTTGAAAAAAGGTTGGCCATCACTGTAATAGAACTGGTAAAAAACATTAATTTTTAATTTAATATTGAATAATTTTCCAAAGTAAAGCTTTTTATAAATAACTGGATAATACCTAAATTTCAAAGACATTATTTTAGGCACTTTTAAACGCCATCGGTAAATTAAAACTTGAAACTGTTTAAACTTATAGCAAGATTTTGTAGCAAAAGATTATCCGTATTTTGTTAGAGTATAGAATTTATTGTACGTCGTTTTAAAATTGTGATTTAAAAATTATTTCGCATAATTTATTTTTGAATCGTAATATTATACAAAAGAGCATTTTTTTTTTAAACTTTTTTCTTGAGCATTGGACTTAGAAATGTGTGAAACCGGCACTGACATAAAATCAAGATATTCAGCCTCCGGTATTGATCCAGGCCACAGAGGCCATTCTGTTTTATTTATATAGACTAGACAACCAGTGTTGGATTTAAAAATATAATGATGTCTCTGGGTGGATCGTTAAAACATCACAAAATGTTCACATTTTGCAAGTCAAATATATTTTTTCACTAATAATCATCGACACACAAATGCGCCTTCCGACGCGGAAATTCGCTGTGGCCTTTCAACTAAAACATAAAATCGTGCTGCAGAAAGAACGTGAACAAATAATTAAAAACAATGTTTAAAATTTTAAAATAATCAAACATGATTGCCCTATCAACAAATTTTTTTAAATAATAATTTATACACTCATAATATCAAAGATATAGTTTAGTATTTCTTTTTCATACATATTTCATTCATAAATAAATGTTGTAACAATAAATATATATACTGGAATGAAACATTTAATCTTTTTAATAGGATTAAGAGTTTTTTTAATATTCTCTATTAATGGTTTTGCTCTAAATTGATTATTTTTACTGACGCATTGATTAAAATATTAGTTTAAGGGGTCAAAGTTAACAATTATCTAAAATATGCAAAAAAAACAAATTTTAAATAATTCTAGTATCGAAATGACGACTTATCTTGCTAAATATTATCGGTTAATGTAACTCTAATTTACGTTGTAAGTCAGTAAACTTGCAATTTTTATGTAAAACTAACAAATATCTGTACAATATTATGAAATCACGGTAAAATTCAAGTAACATAATAACCAGTCATTTATACGTCAAATTTACGTCAAAAAGTCATCATTTTGAAGTGTCAGTGTAGAGTAATTATTATCGATATCAAATCGACATATTGCGGAAGTAGTTTTCTCTGCTGTCACCTATCACAAACACGCATAGTTTTACATTTTCATGGTTTTTATTCTCATATTCATAGCATGCGTAACATATCTGCAACCTGTGGTACTTATAAAGTGAATTGGTTGCCGTGTTTATGGGAATTTGAAAGTTTACAAGTCAAACTATTTTAGCGTAATTTATATTATTTGAGTAAAGAAAATTACACTAGATTTAAGTATATTTGCTTAAATACAGTTAAATCACGAGTTAACATACATATCATCATGCAGAATCCCATAAATGAAGTGGCAGAAAACCTTTTACATTCCTTCGCATCTTGACAATCTTTCGCCATTCAACTCTATTCTTACACGCTACATACATGCTCTTATATGCCGCTTGTGTACAGCTTTTCTTTTACGCAATTCTTGTCCAATCAAAACCATCTTTCGTACAATTTGACATTTTCTCTTGCTTTTACTCTATCTTAGTTATAAATAAATAATATAACAAATTATTACTCATTTTATATATTCCATATTTTATTTTTACTTTCTTATATGAAGTAATAAGTAGGACCATTTTTGGAATGGCGTCTGTGTGTGTCTGTCTGTACATGTGCGAGTGTGTGTGTGTCAGTCTGTACGTGCGAGAATGTGTGTGTGTTTGTTTGTGTGTATGAATGTGTGGATGAGTATGTGTGTGCTCTATAGCCTAAACGGTAGAAGGTAAAATTATGAAACTGTAACTTAAGACTTGTATATGTTTGAAAAAAATATTCAAATCGGAAGTGCTTGTTTATTTCAGTCGTTTTTTACAGTTTCTGCAATATCACCGAAACGGCTACACTTACAGTAAAATAGTTTAAGTAAAAATGATAGGCATTCATATTTTGAACAACTTTTGTTTGATATTTTTTAAAAAAAGGTATTGGTTACAAGAAAATTGCTATTGCATTAGAGGGGAATAGGCATGGTGTTATATATGTATTAATATATTTATAACAGTTTATCCAAAATTGTATATTATTTTCAAGAATAACTATTAATTTTGAAGACATATGAAAACTTATTTTATTTTAACTATTATTTAGATTCTTATGTACATTAAAGTAAATGAAGAGCTATTTTGTATCTTACATAGAAATTCTCTAAAGTTTATGCAAAATTATAATAGTATATTATTTTCAAGGTGAACTATACAATTTTAAATAAATCTGAGAATTTAATTTATTTTAACTATGATTGAAATTTCTATGTGCATTAAAGGAAATGAGGTACTATTTTGTGTTTATATAGAAATTCTCCGACGTTTTACATTAAATTATATATTATTTTCAAGATTAAGTATTCAATTTTGTAAAAAAATTATCTATTTTTACAATTATTTGTATTTCTATGCACATTCAAGCAAATAAGGTACTATTTTGTATTGTATATAGTGAGAAAAACAAGTTTTTTACGTTTTGTTCAAAATTGTATATTTCTTTTATAAAAATCTGATGAAATACGTTAACTTAATTTATTTGATTTCTATGCAAATGAGGTGCTATCTTGTATCTTCTATAGAAATTCTTTAACGTTTTATACAACATTTTAAGATTTGGAAGAAATATGAGGACTTAATTTAAATTAACTATTATTTGCATTTAAGCTATTTCGTGTCGTATAAAAATTCTATAACGCTATAAGTAAGAGAAAGAACATGAGTTTAAAGTGAGAAATGAGCTTTTGTGTAAAAAGAATACAGCTTAATATACAGTGAGAGTTGACCGGTGCGGAAAGGGAAACGAGGCGGAGATAGTAACAAGACTTGTTGGGTATTAAAAAAAATTCAATAATATAAATTGATGATATTACGTTTGCTTTAATTTCCCAAGCCCCTCGTTGGAGCGTTTTTTTTTCGTGTTTACTATTAATTTCTAATAATTCAGTTATCTAGAGACTAAAGACATACTATTTGTTTCTATTTGCTGTGTTAATTAACGTAAAATATAGTACGCGCCTATGTAAAATATTCGGGGTAAATTCGGATAAATAAAATCTCACGAATGATTCATAGCTATGAACTTCACAACTTTATAAATGTAACTTGTTTGTGCGGATGTAATAAACAATTTTATAAGAGCGGTTTTTTAACATTTTACGCGAGCTTTTACAAATAATGTGCACATTGTTAATATTACGCTTTGTTGAGACGTTAACCGGTTAACTTTCGTTGCAAGGACTGTATATGCTATATACATAGGTATGTATTTTCTTGTTTTTTTCAATCATTCCTTCTTCTGTGTATATCGCGATTCAAGCCATACCCAATAGGTTGTATACAATTATATATTATTTTCAAGGCTATAGAGCATCTTATAGATAGATTATAGATTTTTACCTTCTTATACGCAGTATTAGTAAGTATTGTAATCATAAAAAATTTCGAATATTTTAACGGAAATATACCTTTTGACCTTCCCTGAATCGAGTCTAACTATTTTTGGGATATGTGTGAGTCTGAGTGTGTGTGTGTGTGTGTGTGTGTGTGTGTGTGTGTGTGTGTGTGTGTGTGTGTGTGTGTGTGTGTGTGTGTGTGTGTGTGTGTGTGTGTGTGTGTGTGTGTGTGTGTGTGTGTGTGTGTGTGTGTGTGTGTGTGTGTGTGTGTGTGTGTGTGTGTGTGTGTGTGTGTGTGTGTGTGTGTGTGTGTGTGTGTGTGTGTGTGTGTGTGTGTGTGTGTGTGTGTGTGTGTGTGTGTGTGTGTGTGTGTGTGTGTGTGTGTGTGTGTGTGTGTGTGTGTGTGTGTGTGTGTGTGTGTGTGTGTGTGTGTGTGTGTGTGTGTGTGTGTGTGTGTGTGTGTGTGTGTGTGTGTGTGTGTGTGTGTGTGTGTGTGTGTGTGTGTGTGTGTGTGTGTGTGTGTGTGTGTGTGTGTGTGTGTGTGTGTGTGTGTGTGTGTGTGTGTGTGTGTGTGAGCGCTTTAGAGCCTAAACGGTTAAAGGTAAAATTTTGAAATTTTGAAAATAAGATTTGTATAAACATAGCAAGACACTCTCCTATTTTTGAAAATAAAAAAGCTTGAAGTGCTTGTTTACTCTAGCCATTTTTGTTACTCAAAAATGGTTGTACTTACAACAAAATTTGTTAGAATAAATATTAGAGATATTAATATTTCGCACAATTTCTGTTTGAAAATTTGTTTCAGAAAGCGTACAAACTAGACTCATTTAAATTTTAATTTGACAATTGATAATTATTGTAAGTAATATATCTAGTGAAAAAGTGTTTCAAAGGTTAGTAGAATCAGTAAAATATTATAAAGTAATAAAATATTTATCTAAATAAAATACGTATGAGAAAGTTGTAAGCAGATTTTTGAGAATATAATCAGAATAAAGGAAGCAATTTTGCCATCAATACAAAAAACGTTTTGTTTTATTTTCGTTGATTGCGACTACAATGACGTATGAATTACTTATAAATACAATGCTATCAATACGTATGTAGTGTGCATGGGTTAGAAAAAAACTTAGATGAGTTTCATTATCGATTTAGGTTGAGTTAAGCATCTCATTTCGGGGTAATTGTGTAATAAATACTAATGTAATTATGTGCAAAGATGTATTTAATGTGACAGTTACAAGGTAAATAGAATTAATTGATTGTGTAAATAATTCGCTGACATTTCCAGTTTTTTTTTTGCGAATTTCTGCTAAAATGTAATGATACTTTTACCGATGGTATCAGCGTTCGTTGAAGACAATTTTCTTTAAACAGTTTTTCAGAATGTTCAAAAATGTATATTTAATATTTAACATGTAGCTGATTCTAAAAATAACTTCGTATATTGTACGAAACTCGTTACTAAGGTTCGTTATAAGGATCGCGTCTCTACATCTACACGGTTCTATTATAATATATACGTAATTACGATTTGATATGTTTTAATTTATTGTTTCGGAACAATGTAGGTTAATTTATCTTGTAATGCGATTTGCATTATAAGATACTTGAAAGTTTCGAACGTAATTCTGATTTTAGGAACGACACACGTGTGCTATGGTCTATTTCAGTTCATATATGTATTGCGTAATGCTGCACGTGATTAATGGTGCGATTTTGAGCTAGTTTATAAATCTTTGTAGAAAATTTGTCAAATTTTGTAATGAACATATTTCCATTGAATTGTAAATAAACTATGCATTTCTATTCATTATAAAACTATAGGTTTACAGATTTGTTTATGGAATAGGGTTGTCTCCTAAATTTTTTTAAATGATTGATTCTTATAATAGAAGACAATTTAAAAAGATTTTAATTAACTATTGATTTATATTTTATTGTTAAAAATCGTATATTTAAAGATAAGCATTTTTAAAGATGCGCGTTGAAAGCTTTACGAATGACGTCAGAAAGAGAGCTAATCTAGTGCTTTTTTTTACATTGGACTGCTAGCGAAACTTTCTTATGTGTTGGAACATTTTCACCAGTGACGGTTTTATCCGTTGCGAATGCTATATTGTTGAATTTAGTTGGTAATCGGGTCTCGTTTTATTTGCACCAAGATGATTATCGTATTTAGCACGAAATGTAACACAAACAGCTTAAAACAAAATTGATATGGTCAATTTAGCACATAATTTCAGTTGGTATATAAGCTTTCCAGAACGCTCATTGATCGCGTTAGACAGAAGATTACCGCGCTGTTTTTGGTTTGGTGGAGATAGAATCTCTTTCTGACATCACCGAGATAGTTTGATAACGAAACTTTAATTACGATATGGTCTAAATGAGAAAAATATCATATTTTTATTATTAATCGTAGATTTATTAGACAAAGATGGTTTTACTTTCCTCTTGGTTTTAAGACAAAAAAGTGAACTGTACCACAAAATTAAACTCATTCGTAACAACGCGTTTTCCTTTGTTTGGTGAAGATATATTTGACATATTGTGTCGTCACAGGATTCGCGACAATCACGAAATTTTAATTGCAAATAATTTATAAACGTCACAGTTTAAAAGGGCACAAACGTGATAGATACAGATAAAATGTATTTGGGTTGTTTATTCTCTAGTGATGGAAAGTATGATTGTGAGAAGAGTGTTTCCTGATTGTAAAATTTTAGGAGCTGTAGGAATGTTTGCGAGAAATTTTCATATTTCTAAAGATGCAAGATTATACGTGTACAATGGTGTTTTTGTGCCATCGTTGATGTATGGTAGTGAATGTTGGGTTTGGCAAACTAAGCATAAAAGGCATGTGACTGTTGTGAAAATATTTGAGAGGTATTTGTGGTGTATCTAGAAGAAGCAGAAAGCGAAATACGTGGGTGTATGAGTAGTATTAGTAGATTAGAGTAGATATTATAAAAATGTCGTACGTAGAATAAGTGTGAGCCAAATGAGATGGTATGGTCATATTGAAATAGTGTCAAATGAAAGATTAACAAATGAGATTTATGTGGGCGAGACGAATGTGAATGTGAGAATGGGAAGCTGAAATAAGTGGATATATATGATGAAGGATGAATTGCGTGAAAGAAAAGTTGTAAGCAAGCAGAATACAAGAGAGTGTATGAAGAATTTGATGAATTTGAATGCAGCGAAAGAAGTGTGTAAGGATATAATTGAATAGCGAAATATCGTTAAGATGGTAAAAAATGTAAAATGGTTTCTGCCACCCCATTGATGAGAATAAGCATGATGTATGTATGTGTGTATATGTATTATGTTTATGTGTGTATGTATGTATGTATAAAAATTGTCGTCAATTAACAAATAACCAATATAAATTGCATGCATTATTTAAAATTCAATTATATTATGACTACGCAAATCTGTAATCTATAAAATAAAACAAATTTTAATATAATTATGAATACAACATTCAAAATAATAAAAAAAAATTCTTTGCATCATAATTTTCTTTAAAATGGCACATATGAATGAATAATGACAACATTTATAAAAAATGTTATCTCAAATCACCTTGAATATAAAATAATAATTTAAATACGATTTGTTTAGCAGATGCAATTATATAAACAAATGCGTGTTTTAATTTGCAATTTCTGAACGTGTAAGTACGCTCATCAAAATAATTTTCACTTCAAGGCAATTACAACAGCTTAACTATTTAATTAACTGATTCTTTTAATATACATTTTGTTGGAAATTGTGAAAGTAAAAGCTATTATTGTTGCTAGTTAATAGATGCAATAATAATAACATATCGTAGTAATGTTTATTTTAATAATTACTTAGCTCGATTGTAAATATTGCGATTGAGATATTGTAAAAAGTAAAACACAAATTGGCAACTTTCTCTGCTTGCATGATTAACTATAACGTTTTGATAGACATGACGTGTGGGTCAATGGTAATAATTAGTTAAAACATTTTATTTATTAGGGCGGAAACGTATCAACCGATACCCTGTGAATAATCGATGTTTATAAACGTGTTGTCATGGAGATGGACACATATCCGGTTTTCAGCCACGACTGCTATTATTTTGACATTAATTAATATGTTTATCCATTAACGAAACCACGTACATACATCAGTACATTTCTTAACTTTTATCATAATTATTTAATCATACTTTTTGACCTTATAATAGTTGTTGTTGCAATATACACAATTTCAAAATTCGTTTTAGCGAACTAAACATCGACATACGTTACAGATTATAGCATAAAATTGTTTATTAGTCGATTATGTGCACTATTTATAACATGGCTATAGCTTAGTATAGTGAATTAATATACAAATAAACAATATATGTACATACATAACATAATGTCTATTCCCATCAAATGAGGTGGCAGAAATCTTGACAATTTTTCACCATTCAACATACTTCTTACGCTTCATACATGCTCTTCCATTCCGCTCGATCTCAACTAATCTTTCACAAAATGAAATCTCAATTATATTTATCCACTTATTCCGAGGACAACTCATACTATTCATCACGCCCACATATATCGTTTCTGTGTATCTCTCATTCGACATTCTTTCAATATAACCATTCCATTTGATTCTCACCTATTCTACAAATTATATTGTTTTTACAATATCGCACTGCTCATACACCCACGTATTCCGCTTTCTGTATCTCTTAGATACACCACAAATGCCTCTAAAGAAATGTCATTTCCACAGCAGTCAGCTTTTTATGCTTGGTTTGTCAAACCCTACATTCACGATGAACAGTATGATTGTGAGATTTAGAGAAGAGTGTCTGCTGATTGAAAGATTTTAGATCTTTCAATCAGCAGACACTCTTCTCTAAATCTCACAATCATACTTTTCATCGCTAGAGAATAAACAACCTAAATAAACAAACTGTTTAACTAGCTCTAGTCGATGTTCATCTACCACAATATTACACACTGTCTTGCATTCATTCTTTTTGAAAACGATAATTTTGATTTATCTACATATGGTTCAAGATTTATGTCCCTTTCCAATGCACTTATAATCTGTATAATTCTACTCAGTTTCTCTTCTGATTCACCAAAAACCACATCATCTGCATATGCTTAAGCAGGAACAGTTATACCACCCACAGTTATACCCTCATTTTCGCCACATAATATCCGGCGTCCATGTATATAATTAAAAATGCCAAAGCAGAAAACAAACCAACAATCAATTTAAGATTTCTATGTTTATTTCTTGAGAATTAAAAAACGTACATATTCGATATCAAATATAATATATATTATTGAAAATATCGCATAAGTTGAAATATACGAATAGACTTTAGAGAAATATAAAATATGCTAATTTAACTTTTTTACTTTCTTATGCGCAGTATAAGTAAGTATTGTAATCATGAAAAATTTCGAACTCGAGATTTTAACGGAAATATACGTTTTGACCTTCCCTGAATCGATTCCAACTATTTTTGGAATGACGTCCGTCTGTGTGTGTGTGTGTGTGTGTGTGTGTGTGTGTGTGTGTGTGTGTGTGTGTGTGTGTGTGTGTGTGTGTGTGTGTGTGTGTGTGTGTGTGTGTGTGTGTGTGTGTGTGTGTGTGTGTGTGTGTGTGTGTATGTGAGCGCTCTACAGCCAAAACGGCTGAAGGGAAAATTATGAAATTATAAACTTAAGATTTGTATGTGCCTGGCACGAAAACCTCCTATTTTTGAAAACCATATTCCGACCGTAAGTGCAGTTTCTGCAATTACTCAAAAATGGTTACAGTTACAGAAAATTTTTGTGAACAAAAATTAATGATATTTATATTTAGCACAACTTTTGTTTGAATCTTTTTTCCAAAAAAAGTACTGGTTTCAAAATAAATTTCTGCTTATTATATATATTGTTACATAAATCGTATCATCTGCGCCTGTCAATTGTTTAACAAAATAGACTTAAATAATTTGAAGTTTGACATTTAATATTTATTCTAAGAAACATATTTAGTGTAAAAGCGATCTAAAGGTTAGAACAAATATTAGAAATTAGAAAAATAATGTAACTACGATATGGTTTAACCCATATGCGGATAAGAAAGTTCGGTGCATGACACTGCAGATATTTTTTTGTTAGTTTCTTAAAAATGCATATTTTTAGGGGGCTTAATATCTCTTGAAGTACAGTACCTATTGGATTTAAAATTCGAATGGATTCAATCAGACACGTACACAATATGTATGCCATATTTAGTTGAAATTGGTTTTGTACCTTCAGAGGAAAAGAGGCGACAAATTTTGGTCTTACGATCGAGCGCGTGACCAACATGTTACTATCAGGACGATGTGAATGTTGCACACAAAATATGCAAACAGGTAAGCTCTTTTGTATTACGTACAACGAGTTAAGAACTAAACATTATTAACCGGATATTGTTAAATTCAGCTACTGCAAATGTTACTTTTGCAACAATAAACAATTTATTTTTAGAGAAAGGTTGTTATTCGTGCATGAACACATATTTTGATGACTTTTTTTTATAAATATAAAAATTCAAATTGCAATTTATTTCATATCAAAAGTATAAACAATTTAATTAAAATTTCAAATAATAATAATGTTTATAGTATTTTGTTAAAAAAAACAGTTGGAATTCGTAACGCCCGATAAAGAAGATACAATTTTCGGAACTGAGTATTTCCACGTTTCATCAGAATTCGCCGATAATGTACCAGAAAGAGTCACTATTGCCACATTCTTTCTTTCTCAACCGTGCTGGAGAGTTGATAATCACCCGAAATAAAAAAGAAGCAAGACTACCAGTTCAAATACACGAACCTGACAACCAGCGCAAACTGTTGTACAACCACAGAACTATATTATTACGTGGCACTTTCAAATGACTCTATTGAGGAAATACGGAAAGTGACTTTTCATCCCCAAATTAGGCAATTAAAATATTTATTAATTTATAGATATTCAGTAATTGTACGAATGGAAACGATCGTAAGTTTATTGTACTAATAAGTAATACATTCTAAATTGTATAATTTCGATATTTCATGTATGAAATTGATTGCGTTGGTAAAATTATGGCATATTTATATATTTAATGGTTAAAGAAAATATGTTATGACGATGAGGAATAAATGAAAGACAATAATAATTTGAGTAATATAAGTTTTTATTTGAAATACAAATGTTTTAAATGGCGAATTTTTATTACGTAAAGTATGAGTATTCCGTGATAAGTATGTTTTTATTTATGCAACGAAAAATGTTTTGCACACGGAAATCTGCTATTTAGGTAGAATTATAAATTATGGAATAAATTTAATACATAGGTATCTAGCATCACGCAAACCCGAAGGATAGCAAAAGCCAGGGTTAGTTGTAGCGCCATCTGTGAGATTTTTAAGATAGCCGAGTCGGATACTGATTCGTTTTGAGTATACATAGCGTTCCCACTCTGATTTCCTAGCAGTTTGTGAGTTTGAGTGTAACATGATGGCCGCTTGCTGTATTGTAATGTTGGTTGTTGGACACATTGGGTAGTGGCTGTTTGACGTCGAGGAATTTTCGGTTTTAGCTGTTAGTTGATTCAGTGTACGATACTAGTTTTTATTATTTAAACATGAACCAGATATGTTCATGTCACATTACTACAACTGCATCCTTAGATAGAAGATAATGTTTCTGAGAATGATTGTTCTTTTGTGAAATGTGTTTGAGACAACAAAATAGAATAAATTTTTTTTGTTTCGTATATGATTTCTTATTATGGATTAATTTAATTAAGTTTTGTAAATTGCTAAAATAGTATGAGCAGCAAGTTGGCACGTCTGGTAAAGTAATGATCATGGTTAGTTGTTAACAATTTCAAAATTCTTCAAACAAGTGATGCAAATGTGAATACTGAATGTTTTTAAAATACGTATAAACAATGTGTTCGTGGACTACATGTGCTGTTAACATTTACAATTTACACTTGTTCAGTAAATAGTGGCAATTTTTTTTGTTTTTTATTCGAAAATTGCCCGAGATTTAAAGAAAATGATGTATATTGGTTTTGTGTGGGTTTGTGCGTTATTATTGCGAATCTCATCGGCTCACTATACGCAACAATGGGCAATTCACATTTCGGGAGGTAAACATGTTGCAGACAAGGTTGCTACCGATCATGGTTTTGTTAATTTGGGAGAGGTAAGTACTCACTCACTCACTCATTTATTACAAATTTATTCGCTGCTATTTCATACATGTATAAAGATAAAAATCTACACGAAATTCACTCGCTGTCTCTTATTATTCATGGAAAGTGTTAGTCAAGTTATCTTTTAAATCTCTGTTTGTTTCGCAAACTGATGTCAACTTATTTCATTTATTCACAAATACTACTTTTAGGCAAGATATCTACATCAAACATTCAAAGCGTGTTTAAATGTGTAAGTTTAGTAAATATTGCAATAGATGGCACGTACTGTTTGTCATTTTACTTATTCCACAAAAAAAAAAAAATCAAATACTAAATTCACCCTAAATAAAATTCTACAAAAATTTTCGTTTTATATCAAACACCATCAATTCTATCTAATATTTAAAACCTATTCAAATATTGTATATTATCTTATTAACATAAATAAAAAACCAATTTTTTGAATAGTTTTTTTTATCAAATTACGAAAACTGATCATTTTAATAAATCATCAATTTCGCAATTAGGCCAACTCATACTACTTAAAAAATAACAAAATAATCTAATATTTTACAAATATAAGATAGTTAAAAGTTCATGACAATTTGTGTGTGTATGTCTGCCTGTTTGTCTGCATAGTAATTTTCCTCTTTTTATTAATTTTGCCATAGTTACGTAGGTACATGAAATCTTATTACATAAATCGTATCAAGTATGTCTGACAATTTAGTGAAAATTTTTTTAGTTATAGCTTTTAAGAAATAATAAAAACATAATAGTTTTTCCTTATAGAATTACAAATTTGATTCTGACCAAGTTTGTAATTCTATAACGGAAACTAACTAAACGTTTGAAAGAATTTTGCAAAAATCTATTTGAATTGCGAATTTATTGACTCTAATAAATGTATCGAATAAACTCTAAAATGTTTGTTATTAACTACACAGTAAAATTTATTCTTGAAAAATCATTTACAACTCAATTTATAGATTCATTTTATAATCGCGCAATTAAGCTAAAATTAAATTAATGTTTTGTACACTTGTGTGCTGTAGGAATTCATTTATTAAAATCATTAAAGTACAAATGCTTAAAATCGTACGATTTATCTAAAAAATTGTTTTTAAAATAATTTTCGTCCCGTTTTTTACACTCTAGGAATGATGTTTTATGTATTAGTATTTAAGAAAAAGCTTAAATATCGGTGAAATATCTGATTAAAATTCGGTAAAGTTTATTTAATAGGCTATGTTGTGAATGCTTGAAAACTTAGTTGAGATTAGGACGTATTTGTACTTGTGTTATAGAAACTCTTATTGTCCATTTTTCCGACATTAGCCTTTGTGTTTTTTTGCTTATTTTGCACGCTACCTGCAAGTCCATTGACATCTAGTTTTGAAGCCTGTCTTCTGGCGCAACCAATTCAACTGGTAAACAAAATACCTTATAGAAAAGTTACTTTCAAACCTATCGGTTGCATTCTATTCAGCAGATTTTCCTGTTCCCGGTTTAGAGAGATATCTGTATAGAGAACTCTTATACCTGCTTTGACAGGTGCAGACAACAAAAATGCATTTGATACCATAAATAATGGCTCCTAGTTAAATTATAGTCACGAACTTTTGTTGCTGCTAAAACATCCTTGACAGTTCCATGCATACATATGCACCAAAATACACTATTTGGTTAAAATTAACAGAAGTAAGTATCTTAACAAAACTGTTATTCTAACTAATAAAAATATCCGCAATGGCTTGCACTTTATTTTGTTTAAATAAAAGAGATATTCAATATTTTTATTATTTTACTAATTTATATTACGGTGAAGTCCGGATATAACGAATGCTTATTTTGCATACATAATGGGTCGCTATATCCGAGGTTCGCTATAAAAGATAAGGTGCTAAGGATATTATACATATAGGAAAACACGTGTTCCAGAAAGGTTCGTTATAACCGAGAATTCGTTATAAGTGAACACTATTATATTTTACTAACCCATGAAACACTTTTCCACTAAATATATTTCTCACACCTACGTAATTATCAAATATGTTTCTTACATTAAATGTCTAATTCCAAATTATTTGAGTAGATTTTGTTTTTTTGTCAAACAATTGACAGGCACAGTTGATGCGATTTGTGTAAAAATAAATAAAACACGAACAAATTTCAATAGTAGTATTTTTTTTGTAACCAGCAATAATTTTGAAAAAAAAATTTAAACAAATAGTGTGCGAAATATAAATTTTTACTGTAAATGCAATAGTTTTTGAGTTATTGTAGAAACTGCAAAAATGACTAGAGTAAACATGCACTTACGATTTGAATATGCATACACTCACACACAGAGCGAGAGAGACAGACAGACGTCATTCAAATAGTCACACTCGAAAAGATCAAAAGGTATATTTTTATTAAAATCTCGAGATCGGATTCTTTCTTGATTATAAGAAAGTCAAAAATTGCATTTGATATATTGTAAAATATTTTCATTTAAAATTTTTTATATATAAAATGATTAATAAATGTATATGAATTTCATCAAAAATATATTATTTTTTTTATAAATAGAAGCATCATTTATTACAATATTTGTTCCGCGTTCAAAATTGGAGTAAATTTATATTATTTTATGCTACATTTAACAACCGCATGCACTTTAAATGAATTCTATTCAAGTGATACAAAACATCGAATAATGTTCGGAAATTTGGTCAAATTAAATGATTTTTAAACGTAATATTTCATTTAAAAATGCATACAAATAATAAAATGATCGCATTTTCAATAAAGTGTAAAATTCTACAACGATTTATATCAATATATATTTTAAAATGATTTTTTATTAATATTGAAAACATTTGATTTAAAACTGGAATAGGTGTTTAGCCAATTGTACAATTTTAATGTCATTCTACATTAAAACAACACAGCATTTGTAGTTTGAATCCGTGAAATATTCGTACTTAATTAGAAAAATAATTATATTAATTAGTAGTACTTGACGTAACTGGGGAACCGGAAGAGAGAGAGAGAGACAATTTGAGCCTTGATTTTAATTCAATATTTCAACCTTAAACAAGCTTTACTTTTGAAATACGACACCTCATATTTTTCATTCAGACGTTTTGGTCAAATATAAGGCCTAAACGGAGTGCCAAACTTAATAGGCTAAGCATTAAGTTTACCAACAACCCCTGGAAGCGTGAAACCTATATAGCATAGAAATAAATTATGTTCGACGATAAAATTGTCTTTTAAGTATGTGTTTGCCATAAAAAATGTTATTCATTTTCGCAACTGAATCATGAAATTCGTTAGATAGCAACACTCTTATTATTTTATGATTGGATTGGATTTAATTATAATCAGCGCGATGTTTCATTAATCGACAACAGCTGTATGAACTTTATCAAAAACATATTATTTTACACAGAAAAATAATTTATTTCCAACAGAACTTCACTCTAGATAGCCTTTATTCCAAGATAAATCAAATGAAATATAAAATATATTTGACTCGGTTTCGCAGAGTTGCACAAAATATTAGATATTTGCAGTATAACGAATTCCAAATATTTGAGACAAGATACCTTATTTTTTTCTTTTTTATACGCAGTATAAATAAAATTCGATCTCGAAATTTTAACTTATATATCTTTTGACCTTCCCTGAATCGAACTCCAATAATTTGAAATTTGGCATTTAATAATTATTGTACGCAATATATTTAGTGAAATAGTGTTTTAAAAGGTTAGTAAAATATTATAAAATAATAAAAATATGTATCTAAATAAAATTACGTATAAGAAAGTTCAGTGTATGACTGCAGATATTTGTTTACAGAACTCATCATAAAGCAGCCTTTATAAAACATTCACTATTATTTTACACTCTTCGAACCCCAACAGCAAAATTCGATGACAAAGAGCACAATTTTTTTGTAATGAAACATTCAAATACGAGCATCTTGATTTAAATCAAATTTTCATCAAATTTAAATCAAGATGAATTGAATTAGTTTTAAATTGTTTTTCTCTCGGAAAAATAGAGTTTTTCATCGACTTTTGTGCTGACAATGCCGACTTGTTTTTCATTCGGAATTAATTAATTCAATTTAAAAAAATTGACCATGATATTTTTATTCATTTTATATCCATCTCATTACTTTACAAATTATATATAATAATAATCAAAATTTGTTTTTGTAATTTATATAATCATACTCGCAGCGCCCTAAAGTAGATTTTC